>VDFB02000363.1:153485347-153578779 GCA_007258455.2 Sequoia sempervirens
AGTTGGAAGTTTGATGTATGTTATGGTTTGTACTAGACCAGATATTTTCCAAGCAATGGGAGTTCTTTCCAAATATATGTCTAATCCCGATAGAGTTCATTGGGATGCAATTAAAAGAATCTTCATATATTTATGTGGTACCTCAGAATAATCCTTGTGTCATCATAGTAATATAACTAAAAATGAGATTTCCCTTGATATTCCTATTTATGTGGACTCAGACTAGGTAGATGATGTTGATAGCAAATGATCTACCAGTGCTTATGTGTTTACTTTATTTGGCGGTGCAATTAGTTGGATGAGTAAGTGACATGCTATGGTTACTTTGTCCATTAATGAAGCTAAGTATATGGCAGTAATTCATGCTTGTAAAGAAGCCATTTGGCTTAGATATTGGAATAAAACAAGGTGTAGTGACAATTTACAGTTAGAGTACAATATGTCTAGCTAAGAACCTAAATTTTCATGCCAGGACCAAGAACATTGATGTATAATATCATTTTGTTAGAGATATGGTCGAAGATGGCAGGATGAAGCTAGTTAAAGTAGAGACTTTGATGAATGTTGTTGATTCTTTAACTAAGTCTGTGAGCACAAAGAAGTTTAGATGGTGTTCATATTCAATGGGCCTTTCGGCCCATAACAATTAAGAGACAATGTTTATACACCCTCCTGTTGCTTTTGCAAGGTGTTCGATAAGTGAGAGATTTGTTGGGAAAATGTGTCTCAACCTTGCAATTACATAAGGTATTGTTGATATGTCGGTGACCGAGGGGGACACAAGGGGGTTCCCCCCTATGAGGGGTCTGGGGGGTCATCCCCCCTGGTAGGGGGTTTAGGGGTTGCACGTCTCAATGCGGGCTTAGGGGGAGCGCCTCTGAAAGGAAAACATTATTTATATTTTATTATTGTAAATCTAGACCACTCATAATTAGGTCTTAGATCTCACAGTCAGTTTTTTTTGGCTTGACTTTCCCTATAATACAACCCTATTTTATGAGGGCATTGTATTACCCCTATGAATTATGATTTATTTTGAGAACCTGATAATGGTTGTGTTGCCTCTGGATCTCTAGTTGGTAATACTCCAGTGAGAAGCTTGCTCTACAAGTATATTGTAATCTTTGAGATATTTGAATAATATATTGGGTGGCTTTTGGAGTGTGGGTTTTTTTCTCTTGAAAGGGTTTTTCCCACATAAATCACTATGTTGTGGTATGCATGATATTTATGTTTAAGTTTCTCTAACTGTTAAAAGATCTATAAAGTTTTACATTATCCTCCTCTCAAGATTATTGTAGGAAGTTGTTCTGCTACCTTAGCTTTCTTACAATAAGGTAGCAGATGGAAAATTCACACCAGATCTACAAGCCTTCCATACGTCAACCATACCAAAAGTTATGCTCTTTGATAATTTTGAATTAAGGTTCTACAACATGATCAAGATGTTATACCAACACTACACTAAGTTCAACCTCTATGAACAAAGTGAAGCAAGAAATGAAGTAATAATTCCAATGTAAAGATCACACTTCCTAGGAGATATATGCTATTACCACTAAGAAGGGAACATGCAAAAAATGAGTGGGGAAATATATGCCTCCACTTAAAATGTCAACATACTTACTATGTTGGTGTAAAAAGAGGGGTAGAGGGGACCCTGGAAAAGAATGCATACCTACAAAAACTAGTTATCCTTTTCCCCAAGCCTATATATAAAGGCAACCACCAAGCACTATCATGTTATTTCCAAGATAAATATGGTTGCACTTAAGATTGTACCACCATGAATGGCAATCAACAAAACACATAAAGCTACCAATGCTACATAGTGATAAGCAACACAATAGGATTAAAATCATTATCAATTAGAGGAAGTAGGTGCATCAACACAAGGAAGAGCACCACAATCCTTAAGATGTTGTATTTTAGTACCTAGGGATTTACTTTCATTCATAGAATGACCATGCTCAATGATATGGATAAAATGAGCTTTTATTGTAGAATATCTTTCATGTTTTTGGAGGAAGAGTAATAAATCAGGCTTTGAGAAGCCTCAACAAGATAGGTTCTTGATCAACAATAGAAGACATTCTTTTCTTTCGTGAAAGAGATCTTTCTTGCTTACTAGAAGGTGTCATACATACATTTAGATCTCTAGGTTTAGATTGTGAGATTTTGTACTCGCCCAAAAAGGAGGGTGTAAAATCTAATGAACCCCAATCTTCACTAAAACATGTGTTTAAATATGAAAAAATATCATGATCATGATGTATATTTGTCCTAGGAGTGTTTTGTGCGATGACATTGATATTAAGCAGGGTTTTTTTTATGCTTTCATTTCTTTCAAAGGACAATAACCAAGACCTCTTATCTATTCTCGTGTGCTAGGTTTGATAGGGACACAGATACCCTATTCCTTAACACCACATCCTTTTCCATTATAACCAAGTTTTTTCAAAAGTTCATAACCCCTTCCATAAAGTTTTTTCATTTCTTTTGAAGAAGGTGGTTTCTCATAATCATACCCATCATATGTGGATGCATAATTTATGTTTTCCTCTTCTTTGCTAAAAGTTGTGGACTCACATGTTTTTGATGACTCAAATTGTGTTGGTATTATGGAAGCTTCTTTCTATTTTTCTAATATGTGTGTAATATTATATTCTCTCATGAATGTAGGTGTAAAATCTAAGGAACCCCAATCATCGTCCAATAGTTTTGTGATTGTTGAAAATACTTCTCTTTTTATTCTTCTTGAACGAGTTCCACTTATGTAGTTGGTGTCAATGTTGTAAGAGGATTTGTCATTCTAGGTTTAATTTACAAATAAATCTTAGGTTCAAGATCAACTTTTCCCATGTAAACCTTGTTCTTATAAGTGTTTCAGTAAATGATCTTACATTGAAGGTACCACATTCATTGCATGAATTCATGGTCTATACAAGAGAAGATTATATGAAATATCATTATGCATGACATGGATAGGAGTTTATAAATTAACCCTACCAACTTTAATAAGCGATGCTATGACACCCAACAATTTTTTTCCCACATTATCAAAACCATAGATAGTTAAAGAATCTAATTGAATTTTAGCCTTTTCCACTCCCATTGTATCCAAAAGTTTTACACTACAAACATCGAGTGTCGAACCACTATTAATAATAAGAGTATGCTTGATGCCAAACCTGTTAATACTAGCCTGTATCATCAAAGCATCATTTTGTTTTTACATTTCCAAAGGAGGTAATTCACTTTGATGAAAGATAATGTCCAAATTAGGTGAATTCATATTCTCAATCATAGTTGCCAAATCATTTGGTTGTGCACTAAGAGGGATAAAAACTTGTTGTAAAGCATTTTGTAGCATGTCATGGTAAAGAGGTGATTCTCGAATCAAATCCCACGAGGATATCTTGGTAGGAGTGTTACGAAGTTGTTCCACAAGGTCATACTCCTTTCCACTGTGCGAAGGTAAATGAGGGGCACTAGGAAAAATTGGTTGCAGAAGTGGTGTTGATGTAGGAATGGCTTGTGGTTGTCTATCATTCCTTGTGTTATATTGAGAAACGGTATGATAACTTGATTGTTGCAAAATATTATTACTAGCAAGTTGTTTTGCGAAATTTAAGATAGCTCCTGGAGGTTTTGGTTGGTGTTGAGGTGGTCCTATGATAAGAAGTGGCCTAGGAGGTTCAATGATCAAGGGAGATCTAGTGGTCCATTATGCATTGATAACCTCGATGAATTTTACTTTTTGTTGATGATCTTCTATCAAGGGGGGATCTAAGGTGACCTCAGCATATTCATCTAAGCAAGCCATATTAGAATCAAGGATATTGTACTCTTGCACCATAATATATTCCCTAATAGGAGAGATTTTGGGAGAGAGGAAAACAAGATTCTCATGGCATTCAATGGTTGGATCTTCTAACACCAAGACACCTTCATCACAAGTAAGAGAGATATTGGGAGAAGGAAAATTGTGATTGTCATGATTGTCAATGATTGCATTCTCTTTCACTAAAACATTCTCACAAGTGGGAAACGAATGGAAACTAGGAAAAGTGATGTTAAGAAATGTGTCAATGATCTCATCCTCTTGTGCCATAATATCCTCCCAAGTGGGAGAAGTAGGGGGAGAGGGACAAGCAAGATTCTCATGATGTTCGATAATTGGATCTTCTAACACCAAAATACCTTTGTCACATGTAGGAGAGGTATCAGGAGAAGAACAACTATGATTGTCATGATTGTCTATGACTGTATCCTCTTGTATCAAATCATTCTCATAAATGGGAGAGATATTAGGGGTTGAGTGAAGGATAGGCAAGGTGATATTAAGGAATGTGTCAATGTTTTCATTCTCTTGCACTAAGGTATTCTCATAAATAGGGAAAACACTTGGAGGATGACTAACATGCTTGTGAATAACCTTATTTTATTTCCCTATATTGTACTCATAACTAGGGAGATTGTACTTATACAAGCCATTTTTTACAACATCAAAACCACATCTTTGAAAAGGAAACATGCTTCTATTTATGCAAAAATGAGAACTAATATATTCAAAATATGCAATGCTTTAGAAATGTAAACAATTATCCTATAGATCTGATGATTTTTAATACTAAAGTACGACAATTTTTTTCAAATTTGCAACAAATTAAGTAAAATGACACTTTTGGTGCACATGCAATAACAATTTTTCAAAATTTCAAACCAAACTTTTGCAAGCTGGAACATACTGATAATACAGAGACAAAATATTGTGCAAAACTATCTAAGACACCTGTATAAGGATAGGTTCTCCCTAGGGAAAATGAGTCCTTGAACAGGGTTCTAAAAAGTGAAAATTTGTAGTTTAATATTGTTGTTTGATGTTTATTTCTCCGGTTGCAAACAGGTTAATCAACGACTATTTTTATAGATTTTTCTTAGTTTAGGACAATGTATTTCAAGGTGCAAGTGTGAAACATAGGAGGAAATGTTTTGACAAGATTTGAATGAAAAGTTTAAATCTAGCATGCAATAGTTGACTGATGTTGAATGTAAAGACCTAAAAAATGACTACTTTTAAATGCCAATTTTGATTTTTAACAATGCACTTTCTCTCACTAATTGAACTAATTACAAACAATTATAGAAAAATGTAATTTTTGAAACTGAAACAAAGATCTACAAGTACAGGAAAGTAAAGCAAACAAACATTGATAAATGTATAGAAATTTAGAAAATTGCCTATACAAAGATAGGTTCTCCCTAGGGCGAATGTGTCATTGGATAGGTGTATAATTAATTATTTTTTGAGTGTTTAATTTGATATTTAAGGTCACTATTCCTAACTACAGATCAATGACAAAATTTATAGAAATTAAGATGAAATGAAAATGCAATTTTGTGACAATGTATGAACAAAATGACAACATTTTTTAATGCAATTTTTGATGTAATTTTGATCTAAATGACTGAAAAAAACCCTAATGCAACCTATGATGCAATATGGAATGCACATTTTTTGTATTTTATGCTTTTAAGATGAAAAAATGAAACCCTAAATCAAAAATGTAAAACAATGTAATGCAAAACCTATATCTAGAGTTTGAAAGACTTCCAATTTTCAAAAGGTATATAATCTAAGAATGGCAGGTTCACCAAAATGAAACATAAAAATGTGGTGACTCTGAGATTAGTGTCCATAACCCAGGTCTATTTACACATTTTTATAAATTTCATTGGGATATGGATCAACAAGGTGAATTGTTTAACTATCAACCTTAAAAGTGAAGCAATCAGACATGGATCTATATCTTAAGGGGGATTGGAATTGATTATAAATATTTTGAAATGATTAATGTAATGATCCTATAAGCCCTAATACTAAAAATGCAAGATCTCGATGTCTGATAAATAAAAATAACACTTTGCAAATGGATATGAGAAGGGTCTAGACACATGCACCTAGCATAAAAATTTGATTCTGATCATTGTTGAAGGACAGGTTTTCCCTGGGGTGAATGGGTCTTGGATAAGGTGTCCAAAAAAAGCTTTGGCAGTCCTCAATTAATGGATCTTAGCTTCAGTCTGGCATAGGTCCCACTATTAGAAAGTCAAAAATAAAATCTACAATTGAGTTTTTGTGGCTTGACAACAATGGTGACAACTTATGCAATGCTGCAAAATTGCTCTTTGAGATCTCTTCAATCCTTCTTTCACCTATAATCTACACCTACAAAGAGAGGAAAAATTATTTGTTTTTGAATGGGGGTTTGCCTTAGTCAAACCCCATATTTGGTAATTAAACCTTGATAGAATGATAATGATAATTGATATATGAAAGGAATGATGAATGAACACTTTATTGCTACAACTCACCAAACCTTTAATGGACTCCCTTGGAGGATTAAGTTCACACACATCACTCCAATGAATTAGATATTGCTTTGCTTGATTTGTTGGATACTTGTGTGAGTGTACGACCTATAATTAACTAACAAGGATCAACAAACAAGTGTTAAACAAGTTAGAAAACCCAAATAAACACTCCCTATGAGATTCTTTAACCAAATCAAAGAGAAACCATGAAAAAGAGAACAAACTAACAAAAGATAACATGAAATCCAATTGACATCGCTAAACCTTCATCCCATAGGGGGAGTGATGTGGAAAGAAACCCTTTCTCAATCCCTTTGATAAGCTTTGATGATTGAAGATGATTCCAAGTATGGAATTGATGCCAAATGGTGATAACTTAGCTAAAATGATGAAAAGTGGTGATTGCTATGAAGTGAAATTCCTATAGTGATAATGTTTGAAGTCATGGATCCATATTGTAAAGATGATGCTTCTATTTATAGAACTCAAGGGTTGAAGAATGAGAGAAATTGGTGAATGTGGGATAAAATGGGAGCCAGTGAGAATGTGCCAAGAGTCACAATTCTATTAGAGGAAGGTGGAGCACATTTTGGGAAATGTGTTGAGGAAAGGGGGATGTAAGATAAATAAATGAGAACATAAGAGGATTTGAAAGGTTGTAAGAGGAATTGAATGAATATGGTTGAGGATTTGAAAGGTTGTAAGATAATTTATTGAAAATGTAAGAGAAGTTATTGTGGATGTGAAAGGTTTTTGAAACCTTTGGAGGGAAATTGAATGAGAATTGGTTGAGTGGAATATTCCTTGGAATATGCCTTTGTGAGGATAAATGAGGTAATTAGTTAATTAAAAGAAATGATTTTCATGTGCAACCTAGTTAGTTGACCATGGGTTGATTTAACTCTCGAGGAGTTAAAATTTGGAGGATTTATTAATGATGATTAGAAAGTGATTTAGGATTAATCAATTCAAAATTAATTAATTGGAAGGGGTTAGGGGATTGTGACATTTGATTTGATTGATTTAATCAAATGAGAGGATTTAGGGGGATTTAATTAAATTATTTGATTTAATTAAAATATGATGAATATTAGTTAGAAGAAGGGTGAATTAATCCAATAAATTTAATTATTTGATTAATAGCTGAATTGGTTGAATTTAACTAAATAATGTTGATTATTTAATTAATTGGTTAGTTCGAGGTGATTTTGAAAGAAATGGTGTTAATTTACCAGAATCAGATACATAGTATCAATCAAGACATTTTACATTTCTACATTTTTCCCCTCTTTGAAGCGAGGTACTTGTTGCATTGGTTCAAAGAATAACACTGCCGAGATCAAAAAAAATTTAAAAAATTGATTTTATGGATGCCCCAATGTTGCCCCAGTGGAAGAAATTATGCTACTAATCGCCTCCAGAGATTAGGGTGAAAAGTTTGATTCTAGGTCGATCTATGCATGTTATGTTCAAGATGGATGATGGATGGTTATGATGAGATGCTTAGACTAACAAATCTATATTGTGATGATGATGCGTGATGAGATGAGTTTTAAGATGCTTAGAATAAACTAATCTATATTATCCTAAACAATTTTAAATGATGATGTGATGCATGTGAGATGATGATGTTTTTCCTATGATGGATATGCCATGATTGGTGCAGATGCAATGGTTTGTGAATAACAAGCATGATGGATGGCATTGATGTTTTGGTGAATGTCATGATAACATGTTAGCTGAAAGAGGATAGAAGAATGAGAGGGATCAACCCTTGATTCCTCGAAGACGCAGTAAGTCCAAAATTTAATGAGTCATCGACTTCATTAGATAAATGGGATGAATGATAATGATGATGTATTGCTTATCCGTGATGGGATGTGAGTATAACTTTACTTATGTTTGATAACACACATAGATACAATGCATTGAGGTACAAACAATCGATGCATGCTATCTAGTGAGATGGACTTTGACTCAACAAACAAATAGAGTATTCTTGTTCACACCTCGATATACAAAAACCCCACTAGGATGTGTCGTAAGTTTCAACATCTCAAAACAAAACACAAAAGGAATAACCTAACAATGTAATAGTCAACAAGTTGTTCAAAACCTCTTCCATACACACCTACCAAAGCAAGTATCACCAAGTTATATTATAGGAATATCCAACAAGCACAATAGAAAAAAGATAATGTTCAATGCCCCATTAATTTCTCTCTAAATCTTTTAGATAGGCATCATCGAGAGGTCATGTGACTAAGTGCGATAAGATAGATCATAAGAAAAGATCAAGAAAACAAACAAGCTAATGTTCTTCATACTCTAGCCGTGGGATGTGTTTGTTTAGGATAAGTATCCAAATCGCATTGTCAAAGATAACGCTTCATTGTAGGAAGGATGCATCCCAGGACATGCTAGTGGGATGGGAAAGCTGATATTGCTTGAAAGGCTGTTGATATAAGGTTGATTGACATGTTTTCTAAAAAGATCAAGAGTTTGATTTTGCATTTAAAAGTTTGTTGTTTTGATTTTGATTTTACGCTTGAAGTTTGCTTTTGTTGATTGTTGTAATTATTTCTATTTGTATTGCCAAAGGATGAAGGTGACGCATTTATTATTATGACAGATTATTATGGTGAAAGTGGAATGGGACGGATGAATTTTTTTCAAATATTTGATGTTTTGAAATGTTATGAGACTATTTTTTGGTTTTTTAGGATTTATGTTTTTTTTTTTGTTTTAGGTCTGTGGCTGATCAAAGATTAGCCTTGCCTACATTTAAGCTCAAAGATGATGCAGTTTAGATAACCATAAAGCTTTTGAATTTTTTTGACTTTTTTTAATTGCTTTTGATTTTGATATGATTTTGAATGTTTTGATTTTTGCATGATTTTGATGATTTGTACATGAATATGTGTGATGATATCAGTGATATTTTTTGGGATTTTATTGAAAACCAAACTAGGGTTGATTGATGGATAGGACATTTTATGTGTCTACAACTTGAATGCTTGGATGCTTTAGTATCAACAATGCATATTAGCCTTCACAAGATGACATGAACACACATGCTTGAACATGATGATAGGATCTTGAATGCTGCAACAAATGACTAAAAAATCTACTCTTGAATGCTATTGATAATAATATTTTCTCTTTAATTTGATAGATCATGTGTGTTAGATTTGAATTGATAAAAAGATTGTATTTATAGACTTGTTTATCTAATTTCCCAAAAATTAGATTCCAAAAGCCAAAAATTGCATATTAAATTTGAATTATTAAAATACTGCCAAAAACATATTAAAATTTGGGACCTAGGACCTAAGGAGGACCCATTCGCCCTTGGGTGAATGGGTCTTGGCCCAAAAGTCTAGGACACATTCATTTCGAGGAGTTAAAAATATTAATTGCATTTATTAAATATAGGTTTCCCTTTCGAAAAAAAAGCAAAATAGGGCTTTGGAATGTATAATTTGGAAAATTAGAAGATTAATTTAGTCCAATTAATTAAGCGACCCAAACATAGTGTGACATTGTAAAGGTATATATTTTCCTTCACTGCAAGAGGGTCTAAAGTCTCTTTGCTTGGCATCATTCTCTGGTTACTTTGAACAAGTCTACCATTATGCCAAGTTGTGTTATAAGGTTGGTCTGATAGCTTAGGCATTCTCTCCCACCTTTGATAATTAGGCTTATCATGAGGTAACCCCTTATCATTCTTTGCTACCTTATGACTGAGGTCCTTTAACGCACCATTACCATGTCAAATTTATCCTCAGAGGATGCAACTTTACTTTGACGTCCTCTAGGGTTTTGCAATATTTTAACATCATCCCTTTTGTTCACCTTTCTTGAAGTGCTATTATCTTTAATATGAGTTGAAATCTTAAATGCATCCCTCAAGGATTGAGGGTTCTTATCTTTTAACTCATAACCCATCTTTGGGTCATAGGCATTGTAGTAAAGAACTAGGCTCATGGACTCATTCGATCTCATGTATGATGGGATTTTATTGAACACCTTGTTAAATCTTGCATTGAATTCAAATATTGATTCATTCAACCCTTTTCTTATGCTTGTAAACTCAGTTATCACAAACCTAGGGTCATTCCTGCTACCATACTACTCTTTGAACACCCTCTTAAATTCATCCCATGAACCTATGCTTGCATATGGAAGATTCCTATACCAATCCCTGGCTTCATCGGTCAAAGATTGCATGAATAGTTTCATCATTACATCCTCATGTTCCACTTCAAATTCATCCAACATATTCAAAAAGGTACTAAGGTGTTCTTCACTGATTATTACATCATTTCCATAAAATCTAGCAAGGTATGACCTTACTTCATTAGGAAATTGATTGGGGTATTTAGGAATGCCACCAAAATCAAGTTGCTTATATCCATCCATTTGTAGAGGAATTCTACCTGGGACATTTCCCATTCCAAGGATTGGTCGGGAATTTTAATTTATAGAGACATTCTGTTGTATATGTTGTTGTTGGGCTACTGGAATATGTTGACCTCCTATGTTTGGTGGGGCACTATATTGCATTTGGGAACCCATTTGAGTATATCCATGAGTATTTGGTGTATAGTTTCCTACTCCCATATTTTGTCCAACCTATTGTTGTCGGGTACTCCACCCATTCTAGTACTTTGTTGTAATTGATAGTTATGAGTAGGGTTTATACTAGGGCCTACTAAAACACCAAAATTCATAGGTCTTGAACTTGGACCAAGATTACTTCGTTGTAAGGTAGAAGGAACTGCACCTCCTTGAGAAACACCCACTACATTAGCTGCATTTGGGACCATCTGTGATGTAACATTAGGTTGGGGGTTACTCCATGTGTTTACAAGAGAATTGTTTATAGGAACATTTATCTAATTGTTGCATCCAACCTGATTTTGAGATGTAGGTATGGAAGTGCTGCTAGTATGTTGAGCAGCTCTTGTACTTTCAAGTTTTTTCTTCAAATCATCTCTTTGTCTCTGTTGGTATTTTAATTTTCCCAACAAGAATCTCACAACTATCTACAAAATAGCTATTTCGGATAATTTAAAGTTGCAAGGGGTTGGCCAACGAATAGGAGATGGATTCTACATTTATCTCTGCACTTCAGGCCCTGCAAGACCTAGGAGAGCGATCCTATAATATTCACTTGGATTTGAAGTGATTAGGTGGATGTAGAAAATCCATAATTATATATAATATTGTTTAAAAAACATATATGTTCTCATAAATGAAACCAAGAATTACAAATAAACACATTAATTAGCTATATTCTTGAGGTTTTATGAATTTACTTACTCAGAGAACATGGGAATAAGATTAAGCAAAATAAATTATTGATTGAACATAGATGGGTCATTTTATTTTCCAATATATTGACCAAAGAGTTGTATCAAACACAAATGCAAGAGACCGGTGCCTTAACCTAGTGGATAGAGAAACAAATGAATGTAATTGAAATTCATATAACAATATTTTTATCCAAACATGATAAAGATATGTAATAATGCATTACACTATTACTCTTCATAATTTCAAACCAATTCTACTTACAACTCCTTGTAAACATTCACAACATTCAACATTTTCCTTAAAGTATTTAATTCATTATTGAATGAAATCTAGAAGAAAAACATTCACACACAGAAAAGGCCCTGGAGATGAATAAAATGATCCTTGATCAATTTTTATTCATAAATGTCACAAATATTACAAAATATGATACAATTAGATTAAAAGTATGCCATTGTATTCTCATTAATTGAGATAGTACTATCATATAAAATTTACAGACTACAAAGCAATCCTATTGTCATACCAAACATAGATTCAAAACACAAACTCTGTTGGTGTAAATAAGTATTTTACTTATTACACTTTACTTAAGCTTCCTTAAGGAATGCATATCATTGTAGTTTGCACTTGTGACACCTGATTATTTGCATCTTGCATCTAGGTTTGTGCATACATTGAGAGATGTGATTGGGACACTTAGGGAAGTGTGTGTAGGATAAATCCCACTCTTTGTGGTGTGATCTAGTTATCACCTTTTTATCTCCACTTATCGTGGCATGATAATTCCACTTTAGGTGGGTGATCCACCTTTCATGGAATTATCTATTATTTCTTTCTACCTACCCTTGCACATGAATGTGACACTTGTCTCATTCATGGCCCTTCCTTGTGTCTTACCTTGCCTTTATAAGCAAGCCTTCTACATACTTGTAATTGAACTTCTTCATGCATATTGAGAATACAATCATCATATTCTCTCTCTTTTGTGCTATCTTTGGTCTCTTGATCCTATTGTTGCTTTTTATAAGTTCTTACATGGTATCAGAGTGGTTGGAGGTCCTTTGCATAGCCGTTGTTGGGAGATCTAGTTTGTGTGAAGGTGGTCAAGAGGAAAATTTGAGGAGCGGTGAAATTTTGGTGCATCCTAGACCATATCTGACCTCAAATTCATATTCAAAAGGCCTTTTCCAACTAGGATAGCCTTTCATTTCGTCAAAATCTGACACTAGGGAGCTCTAGATCGAAAAAAATCGCTTATTTGGGTACTTTTTTCAATTTTCTAAAAAATTCTATAGTTTTGGAAAAATTCATTTCTCAAAAAATTTCTAGTTTTTCTTAATATTTTCTGGCCAAAAATATATATATATATATATATATATATATATATATATATATATATATATATATAAAATATATATATATATCTTGCGCTTTGTTAAAAATTCTTGATTTGGACAATTATTTCCAAAATTTGTATATGTGGGGGGTTTTTTGATTTTGTATAAATAAAAAAATAAAAAATTGTGTGAAATTTTTTTCAAAAAAAAATAAAATAAAATTAATTCGCAATTTTTAGTTGCATTGAAAAAGTTTTTATTTGTAAAAATTAAAAAAAAAGGAAAAGATTTTTATGCGACAGGGTATGCATAGTACCTTGTAAGCGCAGGTCTTTTTAGAGTACAATGTACCCTACTCGTTGAGCCACACAGGACACCACGCGACGGTCCCTCATTTGTTGCGAACCCACCAATAAAGCCACAGCCTTTTAAAAATAAATGGGTGGCTACAATAATTGTCAAATCGACGATATATCAGAATATTCTGATTCTTGCTAAAAAATTTGTAGGGTACATCTTCAAACGACACTTTATTCAAGATTTTGTCTTGATTTTGGCGAGTCCCATAACATTTAATTGATGGAGGGCATATTCTTTTTCGATGGGCTTTAATTTTAACCACGAGACTGACGACGACGGTGACGGTTAAACAATTGTCAAATTTAATCACTATTTTTGTTGACATCATCACGCGTCAGCAATGATGTTAGCGCCCATTTGAAAAATTTTGCCCCTTCACGGTTGAGTGTTTTGAATTTACAGTCAATTTTGAAATGCCCACAACTTGCTCATTTTAACTCCTTTTTCTGAGCAATTTTTTTATTTAGGCTAATTTTTCATGCACTTCACAACCATGAGATTGGTTTCTGATTTTGGTGGATAGATTTTCTAGATTTTTTAGTTTTTCAACACTGTACCTATCTAATCCTCATTTCTGCAACTTTTGGGGCTTCATACAGGCACATATGAACTCCTTTTCAAGTGTAGTTTTTTTGAAAGTGCATGATTTTTCATCTACTTGAATTTATAATCAGTTTGAAGTGATTTTGAGTGGATTTTGTACTTTTAGTATATGGTCTTTTTTGGCATATTTGGCACTTGTATTGCATAGATCTCAATTTAGGTTTTTTCTTCATTGTTCTAGTTTGTTCTCAGCCTATTTGTGGCAAGTTGTAAATTAGAAATCATAAGTCCACTTATCCAAGTTGCAAGTAGCCTATTGTACACACACTAAATTATAAAGTGCCAAAATCATCTTTTTTTTGTGGGGGGGGGTACTTTGATTGAGTGAATTTGGGGGGTGTCTCTTGTGTGATTGTGACTATTTTCTCTCTTGTGCTCTTGCATTCCATCATGGGTTCATCTAAAGTTCCACTCTTAACTACACATAATTATGCTACATGGAAAGTACATGCATGGAGTAAACTAATGGGAAAAGGTTTAATTTACTATATTGATGGAACCATAATTGCACCTGCGGATCTTAAGGCAGATCTAACTACATATATGGATTAGATCACTAAAAATTCTATAGCATTGGGTACACTTAGAAAGTTCATTTCAGACGATCTCATTTTCCATGTTGATAAATATACTACAAACAAGGAAGCTTGGGATAAGCTTGCTACTTTGTATGGAAAGGTTGATAAGGTTAAGGGATACAAGCTTGAAAATGATCTCCTAAGCCTTAATCCCAAGAATTTTGACACCATTTAGGATTATGTCACTAAGGAAAATGAGCTAAGAGCACAATTAAAGGATTGTGGTATTAAGAAAGAGGATGATCAATTGGTCTTCAACTTGTTGGACAAGCTTCCAGCCGAGTATGCAGCCTTTGTTTCAATTTTTCAGACTCAACGATTGAAAATTAACAACTTCACATCACCATCTTTTGAGGCTCTCATATATCTTTTTATTCTTGAGCAAAATAAGTTGATGAAAATGGGCATTCTCAAGTCTTCAACTTCAAAAGCATTGGTGGTCAATCATGGAAACAACAAGCAAGACAAAGGGAAAGGCCAAAAGAAATCTTTACCAAAGCCACAAGAAGAGAACAAACAATCCACTCCTCCACAACAAGGCTCATCATCATCTTCTTCAAAGAAGAACAACTCAAGCAAGAAGGATAAACCAACTTGTGCATATTGTAAAAAATTTGGACACGAGGAGCATCATTGTCATGCCAAGCAAATTGATGAGTTGACCAACATCATCAAGAAGAATGTAACATCATTTTTCCTAATTCCTATAAGAAGAATGACTCATCTCCTTCCACTTCTACTTCATCTTAGTCTAAGGGAAAAGGGCAATCTTTCATGGCAACAACAGGTTCAACACAACAACAAATTTTTGATTCAAGGGCTACTCAACATGTGTGTTCTTCAAAGGGGCAATTGTCCTCCTTGGAGTCCTCTTCAGTGCCTCACATCTTCATTGGTGATAATACACAAGTGGGAGTTGAGGGGAAAAGTGCAATTGAGATGGGTGATGGGACATTTGAGGATGTGCTCTATGTTCCAAACTTGAGCACCAATCTTCTCTCCATCTACCAAATCACACATCATGCAGATGGTAAGAAAGTTGAATTCACTCCTGACATAGTTGTGGTAAAGGAACTTGCAAATGATGTTTTGGTTGCAATGGGTCAAGCTAATCACAATGCAAGGATTTACTCATTCTCCCATTGGGTACCTTGTGCTCCTTCTACAACATTGATCACTCATTCAAACTCATGGAGTAAGATATAGCATGAGCGGTTTGGTCATCTCAACTACCGCTATCTACAACTTCACACCAAGGACATGGTCAAAGGGCTTCCTCAACTTAGTTTTTTCTGAGGGTGTATGTTCAGGATGTTCCATGGGCAAGCATCCCAAAGAGAAGTTTGATAGAGGGAACTCTTGGAGAGCCTTGGATCTTCTTCAACTTGTTCACAGTGATGTAGCGGGCCCATTTCCAGTGCCATCCTTTGGCAAAGCTCATTATGTCCTCACTTTCATTGATTATTTTTCACGATACACTTGGGTCTACTTCCTCTGTCACAAAAGTGAAGTATTTGACAAGTTTCTCAACTTCAAAGCACATGCTGAGAAACAATCTGGGAAGCAAGTCAAGATCCTTTGTACAGACAATGGCAAAGAGTATGTGAACAATAGATTTGAGGAATATTGCACACTTGAGGGAATTGACTTACAACATTTTATTGCCTATACACCCTAGCATAATGGTGTGGTAGAAAGGAAAAACAAAACCCTCAAGGAAATGGCAAGTTGCATGATACATGCCAAGTCTCTTGGTCTAGCTTTTTGGGAAAAATAAATCAGTTGTGCCACCTACATCCATAATCGGGTTCCTCATAAAGCTTTAAAGGGTATCACTCCTTTTGAAGCTTGGCTTGCTAGGAAACTTATTGTGAAACACTTCAAAGTGTTTGGGAGTCCAACATGGGCTCGTATTCCTCTGCAAAAATGCAGGGCATTGGAGCCACAAAGCAGGCCTTGTATCTTGGTGGGATATGCAGATGGTGTTAAGGCATGTAGACTGATGGATCCTGATACTCGTGATATTTTATTTGAGAGGAGTGTACATATTGAGGAAATCTCACCTAAATTTGACTCTTCTACTCCTCCTCCTTCCTCCACAGTTTATAGTGATGATAGATATTCAGATGATGACGACTCTCCTTCCTCACCGACTTGCAAGGTTATGCCTTCACAGGGTCCACTTCCAGTTGAGGAGCCTCACCCTTCTACCCCTACTAGACCTCGTTGGGCTTGTCAGACTCTTGAGGCAACAGGTCCGCTTGTTGGGGATCCTTTGGATACTCGAAGGACTAGGTCACAACATGAGCATGAGCCTCTTCCACATGCTCTCATTGCATCAGCTTCAGATCCACAATCCTTTAAGGAAGCCTTTGGGGTTCCTAAATGGGATGCAACTCTAGGGGAAGAGTATAGTTCCTTGATGAGGAACAACACTTGGGAGTTAGTCCCTCTCCCTAAGGGGAGAAAGATGGTTCGATGCAAGTGGATCTATCAAATCAAATATGCAGCAGATGGGAGTGTTGATAAGTATAAGGCACGACTTGTTGCAAAGGGTTTCTCACAGGTTGCAAGAGTTGACTACACTGAGACCTTTGCACCTGTTGCAAAGATGACTTCCATTCACCTAACACTTTCCATTGCCGCTTCACATGGTTGGGAAGTACATCAAATGGATGTTAAGAGTGCTTTTCTACATGGGGATCTTGATGAGGAGATCTATATGGAGAAACCACAGGGTTTCATCTAGGATACTTCATTGGTTTGTAGGTTGAGGAAGTTCCTCTATGGCCTTAAGCAGGCCCCTCAGGCTTGGTATGCCAAGATGGATTCCTTCGTTCTCTCCAAAAGATTCACCAGGTGTCATTTAGATCAAAATGTCTACATCCTGAGGTAGGATGATGCACATTTGATACTTGTGCTCTATGTTGATGACTTGATCATTACAAGAAGCACCTCATCCATCATTGGCAGTGTCAAAATTGCTTTGCAGAACATATTTTCCATGACCGACTTGGGCCTTCTTTACTACTTTCTTGGCATTGAGATTCAACAATCTTCATCTGGGATTACATTGTCATAGCCCAAGTATGCTCTTGATATTCTTTCACAGTTCCTCGTGACTGATTGTAAGCCCGCTCCAAATCCCCTTCTTTTAGGAGTCGAGCTTGAGGCTAAGTGCTCCACTCCACTTGTTGATGCCACTTCGTATCATCAGCTTGTTGGAAGTCTCATCTATTTGACTCATACATGCCCTAACATCTCTTATGTAGTTGGCATGGTCTCCTGCTTTATGTGGGAACCACATGAGCTTCATTGGAAAGTCACCAAACGCATCTTGCACTACATCTAGGGTATTCATCAACATGGGATTCATTATGCAGCAGGTGCACAACTTGACTTAGTAGGATATATCGACTCAAATTGGGCTAGTGATTCTGATGATCACAAGTTCACCTCAGTCTACAGCTTCCATCTTGGGTCAGGACTTGTTTCATGGCAAAGCAAGAAGCATCATGCCATTACTCTTTCATTGAAAAAGGTTGAGTATAGAGGGGTTGTTACTACTGCCACTGAGGCCATTTGGATTCAACACATTCTTTCTGAGTTTGGTCTTTCTATTCCACATCCGACAGTCATTCAGTGTGACAATCAGAGTGCTATTGTGATCTCTAGGAATCTAGTCCAGCATCAGAGGACCAAGCACATTGAGATTCATATGCACTTCATCATGGAGTTGATTTTGGAGTAGATCATTGACTTGTGCTATTGTCCAATAGTAGAGCAGGTTGCTGACATATTCACCAAACCCTTTACTAAGAGTAAGTACCATCAATTGCGAGCTCTCTTGGGGGTGAGGGATGTGTTAGGGGGAGTCACTTGACTTCTCCATTCTCTTTCATGGGGGAAATTTTTCCTCATCTTGAGGTTTTGTCCTTCTCCATTTGTACATTTATTTGTTTTCTTCTCTCTTTTGAGGGGGAGTTTTTCCCATGAGGTTTTCTCCCTTTCTTCGCATGTGAGAGATTGCATTGCATTTGTACATGGGTACCTAACATGCCCCAGTTGTTGGGACCCATATTGCATCTTATCTTGGATAGTTAGCTTGAGTCTTTATTCCCTTGGTTGCACTTAAGGGGGGGTATTGGTTTAAATAAGTATTTTACTTATTACACTTTACTTAAGCTTACTTAGGGAATGCATATCATTGTAGTTTGCACTTGTGACACCTAGTTATTTGCTATTGCATCTAGGTTTGCACATACATTGAGAGATGTGATTGGGACACTTAGGGAAGTGTGTGTAGGATAAATCCCACTCTTTGTGGTGTGATCTAGTTATCACCTTTTCATCTCCACTTATCATGGCATGATAATTACACTTTAGGTGGGTGATCCACCTTTCATGAAATTATCTATTATTTCTTTCTACCTACCCTTGCACATGAATGTGAAACTTGTCTTATTCATGGCCCTTCCTTGTGTCCTAGCTTGCCTCTATAAGCAAGCCTTCTACATACTTGTAATTGAAATTCTTCATGCATATTGAGAATACAATCATCATATTCTCTCTCTTTTGTGTTATCTTTGGTCTCTTGATCTTATTATTGCTTTTTATAAGTTCTTACAAACTCTATTATAAATACTTAGCAGTACAAAAATTCTCCAAGATCCTATGCAAATGGCCTTAAATTCCCTTTTATAGAAACAAGGGAGCAAAACAAGCCTTAGACCAAATTACACATGTCACATTTTTATTTGATAAACATTTACATAACAAGATACAAGTACAACTACTCGTGGATGGAATGTTCCATAAGGGACAAATGCAGTTGCATGTGTAGTTTTAAATATTGTTGCTTCCAAAAGGCACTCATAGAAGACTATTGTAACTCACTTTTTTGATCCTTATCTATCTTCATTTGATACCAAAGACTCAGGGAATGTTGACTAGGCAAATGAAGACAAAAATCCAAGCCTACTAGAAGGAAAAAGTCCAGTTGAAGCTGAAGAATTATGCCGAATAGATAATAAGGAACAAAAGAATATAACAACCCCAATAAAGAATGAAAGAAAAATTAATGCCAAGTCATCAAAGTTTTACAACTTAGGCAGATTATTGTACTTGTCATCCCAAGCCTTGTATTCCTCTTATGTTGGCCACTTGAATGCAAGGACCTCATCAATATTAGTTTTGTATGTATTATACTTGGCAAATATATTATCATATTTTCTTTTAAAATTCTTCTAAGAATTGATTCTTGTCCCAAAGCTTATCGAAATTGTTCTTTATGAGCCCTATGTCAACTATTTCCTTTTCACAAATAAGAAAAGCCAATTTTGTTGTGATGCTTTCAAATTGTGCTTTCCATACACCACAAGGATTGATTTCTCCATTTGGATTCTTTATTTCAAGCAATATGCCCATATTTCTCTCAACAAACTCTTTGTCCTTCTCTACTTTATCTTCTAAGGGATCTACTAACCCCTGATATTCTCCTACTGCCTTGACAATATTATGTGTGGGGACAATCTCCTTAGGTTTTTTTCAATCATGTGCAGATCCTTTGCACATTCCGATCAATGAATTCGACCTAGGAGTCTATTTTCTCATCAGGGGAATATCCCTTACTTTATCACTAGAAAATTTGTCTATTGCTATCACCATTTGGGAATAATTTTTGTGGACATTTTCCACCTTCCTCAATATATTTCCCATCAAGTGTCTAAGCATATCTAAAATAATAAGCATATTGTTCTCATGCTCATCTTCTTTATAGTGTAACAAAATTTCTTCACATGCATTGAGTTGCTCTAGAAGCTCTTCTTTTTCCTTGTCCTTTTGAGCTATAGGGGGTGGGGCAAATGAAGAATTGACAACAATTGATTTGTCACCTCTTACAACTAGTGCCATTAAAGGTGGAGGAAGGAGGTGTTGTTGCCTATTTTTGTTGTTGTTATTGTTGTGCCAATGTTTCCCTCAACTTATTATATTCAATCGGTAATTCTTGATAGTACTATAGGGATTTGTCATACTTCTCTTGCAATGCCTCAATTGTTGCTCTACTAAGTTGTGTAACATTGAATGCCAAAGTTGTTGCTTCTACTGTGGGGGTGTCAGCCACTCTTTTGACAATTAAGCCTCCACTTAAGTCTTGTGTCGTTTCTGCAACTATTGGTTTATTATTGTTTGGTGCTAGAAATTAAATGGCTAGGATCTCCCACCTTGGATTGAAACCAAACTTGAAGATTGCCACTGCAACTTCATCCTCAAAAGAAAATATCTTCATATCATGTTTCTTTATTTGTATCCAAGGTGATGCCTGAGGCTATATCCCATTTAGGGAGCAATAATACCACTTTCCATGACCAAACGCCTTCCTCATTCTAGTGTTATTTCTCCGTGCTCTACACTCATCTATGTAATCACCTTGTTAGAGACCCGATCTCTTGTCTCACCTGGAGATTTAGCCATTTCTTCTTCTAGTTTCTTGTTATATTCCCCCTTCTTGCATCTCCAAATAAAATCCTTGAACTCCTTGGACTTAACAAATGCATCATCATTCAAAAATGTATTATAAGCCAATTCTCTAATATCTTCTATGTTATATATTCCTCTAAGGATATTTTTTGTGATTCTATTCAAAGGAGTTTCCACATCCTCATCTCTTGGTGATGGAATTGTTCTCAATACATCATCTCCTGTGATGTCATACTCCTCTCCATCCTCTAGGTCAATTGGATAGTCCACCAGAGAAGACATTTCCACTTTCCTTCTCTTAGGATATGATTCCCTCAGTGGAGAATCAATATCTATATTTTATGCAGGGGAAGGGGGTTCTTGTTGCATTGATGGAGGAGATCGGGGCATCTGTGCATGAGGAGGGGACTATTGTTCTTGTTCCCCAATTACCACCCCTTTTGGCCTTCTCCATAAGATATATGGATTGGAACTTGGTGGTTGGTAAGATGACCTCTCTTCTACCATTAGAGCCTTTCCATTTTCTCTCTCCTTAATTGGAGTAGCTTCACCAATTACCTTGTCAATGTTTTGCCATATTTCTTGGATCCTCAAAATTAGATCATCAACATTAGCACACACTCCTTTGTAGGAAGCATCTCTTCTCTTCTTGGCTTCCTCTACCCTTTAAAAAATAGTCCATTTAACTTTCCTTTCACTTACTTCCTTTTCACCTAAATAATTCTTGATCACATCTTCCATGTAATTGGGATCAAGACAAAACTTTGATGTTGTGATACCTATTCTGAGTTTATTGATAAAACCTTCTGGAGAAAAACTCCTTGCTTTAAATTGAACCATATTGAAAGGCTTAAACTTTTCATACAACTTCTTCCACCCTTCCTTATTCATTCTAAAATCAGAAAGCACTACAAGAAAGGGAAAGAAAGAACCTTTCTTTTGATTTACTAGGTGTGTCTCTACTTCTTCAACTAACTACTATATGACTTCTAGGAATCCAATCCTCATTGGTACATACCTAGGAAAGACATGAGGTCCCACCAGGCTCCCATACACTCTCAAAACTATGCAATTTTCATGGATAATAAAATCTCCCCAATTGTGTCTAATTCCCAGGCCAAGCCTCCTCTCCATAGGCCTTAAGAAATCCAATATTTTTTCAAGCATTCTAAGTACTTGACTATGCAAGAAGAACAAGATCCTTGTAGAAAAATGGTTCCTAAAAGTTACAAAACTGGCCTGTTCACAATGTCTATCCCATACACGATTCCAACACTGAACTAGAAACTCAATTTTGTCCTAACCCTTATTACAAATCTAGAGTGCAGGACTAAACTTCATTCTCACCCTATATAAAAAACATGTCACACAATAGAGAATACTACCAAAATTTGACTAATTTTTTACCATCTCTAATTTTTGTAAGACCCTTGTGAATGGCATTAGACAAGTATGTTGCAAAATAAAATTCCTCATTCACCACAACGTTTTGAATATCAATAGCCATGAACATTAGAGAAATAAGAGTTATTTCTAATTTTTCCATCCCTAAGAATTGGCACAACGAGTAATAAGTCTTAATGAAATAATTTTCAAAGTTTCCAACTTTGAAAGGCTCCAATTCATTGGGTGAAATCCTAGCAAACTTTCCATTGTGAAATTTTACCCTAAAACTTGGTAGTACAATTGCTCTATAAGTGCTTTTGTTCTAATTGTACTTTTATTTAAAAGCCTCGAAATCAATGGTTTTGTTCGTAGATAGGTTAAGCTTGAAGACTTGTAAGATTTTCTTATCAATCATCATCATAACCTTATCCCCTACAATCCTAATTTCCCTAACAAAATCATCACAATTTGCATCAATAGCCTTTAGTAGGTTGACATCTATGAACACATTAGGGACTACCAATTTTCCTAGGTCGAATTTCCACACATTTGGCATAGGTGCATCAACATTTTTTTCCCATACTAGTCTAAAAAGAGTGACCAAATGGATATTGGAAGCTTGACATCCCTACACCCATGGTAAACATCTACCAAACCCTCGGTAGACTTGGGTCCTTGAAACTTGAATTTTTGAATGGTTGAACTTGAAAGTTGGGAAAATAAATCATCATGAATTGCCCTATTTTAGGATGAATTTGAGGATTGGGCTCATGGAGGATTCATTTTGGAGTGAAATTGGAGAGAATCTAGGGTTTAATTAATGCTTCTAGGATGTTTTATGAAAATTTAAGCAGTAATTAGGGAAAACTTTAGACAATTGAACATAAATAGATAAACCCTAACTCAAGACAAATCCCTAAAGCACAATTATGAAACAACAACAAGCAATTCAACAAGTAATTGAGTGAGAATTAGGATAGCATATGCACTTACTAGTTTTATGATGCAAAAACCTTAGTTTGATGTAGTGTGAAATTTGCTAACTAGCCTACCAAGAATCTAATGACTAAAGGAAAGCAAAACCATAAATATGAGGAATAAACTATATTCCTCTCAAGAATACAAATCTATATTTAGCTTGAGAAGTGAGAATTACAAAGGAAATTCCTTGGTTATATAGGCCAAGGGGAGAGATGGATGCAACCAAATTTTGACAAGTGTTGGCATCCTATAAGGTGTGACAACTCATGTCATTAAAGGCTCAACCACTTTATCCCTATGTAAAGTTAAGCTAGTGTGAAGAGGATTTTAGTGGAGAACTAGCTAAGAATGAACTAGTTAGATAAAGTACCCCTTTCACACTAACATGTAGGAAAGCCTTTGAAATCTCCAAATTATTCATTGGATGTTTTGAATGCTTTGGTGAAGTGTTCAAATGCGTAGGAGTAAGCCTTTATGGGAAAAACATTAATTTCACGGCCAAAGACTATCTTGTCCTCCATTAATCTCATCTTGCATGAGCTAGAGCATGCAACTACCCATTCTACAAGTTAGAACCTAGGTTGTTGATCCCCTTGTAAAAGGCTTCATTGAATAGTGTTGATTGGTCAACCATATTTGAAAATATTTGACTTATGTTGAAAAAAGCACGGCCCAATGAGATTAATCCATTTGGAAGCACCTTTATAACTCAACCAGAGGTTCACTGCCAAAGGAAATGAGTCAGTAATGTCCACGTGGCGGTCTCTTGCACTTCCACAATCATGAAATAAAGTTGTGGATGAAGGCCTACAGAATGGGAAAAACTCTATATATCATGCCATGTGACATTAGATAATCGCCCTTTAGTGCCCCCTTTATACCACAACAGTTACCCACTTCCATCGATAACTTGTATTTATTCATTAGACAACTCAGGCCTAGCCACATGACAACTTCTTGCTAGTTCACAAATATATTAAACCTCAATATAAAATTGTAGACATCAAAAAATTCTTGATTAATACTATGCATCTGATTCTGATAAATTAACACCATTTCTTCCTAAATCACTTCAAATTCATCAATTAATTAAATAATCAGAATTATTTAGCTAAATTCAAAAAATTCAACTATTAATCAAATAATTAAATTTATTGATTAATTCACCCTTCTTGTAACTAATTTTCATCACATTTAATTAAAACCCCTTAAATCCTCTCATTTGATTAAATCAATCAAATCAAATGTCACAATCTCCTAATCCATTCCAATTAATTAATTCTGAATAAATTAATCCTAAATCACTTTCTAATCATCATTAATAATTTCTCCATATTTTAACTCCTCAAGAGTTAAATCAACCCATCCAGTCAACTAACTAGGTTGCACATGAAAATAATTTCTATTAATTATATAATTCCTTTATTTATCCTCACAAAGGCATAATCCAAGGAATATTCCTCTAAACAACCTCTCATTCAATTTTCCTCCAAAGGTTTTCAAAAACCTTTCACATCCACAATAACTCCTCTTACGAATGCAATAATTTTTTTTACATCCTCTCAAATTTCAACAACATTCATTCAATTCTTCTTACAACCTTTCAAATCCTCAACCATTCTCATTTACTTCTCTTTCTTCCTCCTCCACTCACACATTTCCCAAAATGTGTTCCACCTTCCTCCAATAGAATTTTGACACTTGGCACATTCTCATTGGCTCCCATTTTATCCCACATTCATCAAATCCTCTCATTATTCAACCCCTGGCTTCTATAAATAGAGTGCATCTTTTTCACCATATGGATCCACAATTTCAAGCGTTATCACTATAGGCATTTCAATTCATAGCAATCCACCATTTTCATTATTTTTAGTCAAGTTACCACCATTTGGAGTCATTTTCAAACTTGGATCATCAAAAATCACCAAACCTTATCAAAGGTATTGTGAAAGGGCTTCTTTCCACATCAAAGGATCACCATTCCCCCTATGGGATGGAGGTTTAGCTAGTTCAATTTAGATTGCATGTTATCTTTTGTTAGTTTCATGTTTTCTCTTGAATTTGGTTAAAGAATTTTATAGGGAGTGTTTAATTTGGTTTCTAACATTTTTAACACTTTTTTTTTTTTAATCTTTGTTAGTTGATTTTAGATTTGACACTCACATTTTGGCACTAGAGGGAGGGCTAACCAATTTATCTTGTTGTTTTTGGCCTAAAATTTCATTTTTGTGTAGCTACAGGGGAGCAACGCTGCCCTTGCCACATACATCGCTTTTGCTTATTATGTCACCTTTGCTTGTTTGCAGAGCGTCACTTTTGATTCTAGAGCCATATTCACCACGTTGTGTCACATTTGCATGTCATTGTCGCATTGCTTTTGCTACAAAGCTGCATTTGACCTTTTTGTTTTCCATTTTATCTTCTGGTTTTGTAGAGCATCACCTTTGAAATTGTGTCACATTCACTATCTCTGTCCTCTGTAGAGCATCGCATTCACTTTCACCAGAGTTTTGCATTTGCTTATAGTGTTGCTTTTGTGCAGTTACAGAGCATCACATATGCTGCACATCGTTGCCTTTGCAAGAAAGGGAGGAAAACTAAGTTGGAGACTTAAAAGCATTTTTTAATGCTCATTGTAATAGCTTAGGTTTTTCTATTTCTACCTTTCATTTCTATTCTAGGACCAAATAGAGTTATTTTGGGCATAAAATTTACAAACAACTGAAGCTTTGTCAAAGTTGGTTAAAATTGAACATTAGGAACTTACTAGACTTTTATTTTGGGTTAAAATTGAACAAACAACTTCATACTTAGTGTTTGGTGCTCTAAAAAGAACTCATCGCTGCTTTGAGGCTTAAATCAAACTTGTGATTTCATTGTCTTGTAATTTTATTTGCAATTTGTGTCATTCAAATGCGTATGCACTTCTCTCACGCTTCATGACGATTTTGAGAATCAAAAGCATTCCAATGACATTAGTTGTCTAAAAAATTACCTACACATTTCAAAATTGGGTTTAAAATTGAACAATCATGTTAGTGTGAGAAATAGACATTGTGTGTGTTCCCTCCTTGCGCTTTACGTGAACTGGGCAGTCGAACTTCAAGTGTACTCCCTCACTTTTGTTACCTTTAGAGGGGCCTGCCTAAGAACAACTTAAAGGTGACTCCAACTGATTTTTCACTCGGGCTGGTATATAAATGGATAAGACTAAACTATCAAGTCCTCATGGTATGTAGGCCTTAGTTGTACAGTGTCTTCTAGAATGGGGTACTATTGTAAAAAAGTATAAGATCCCCTAGTAGGATTGATTAAAGCCTTTAGTGGCTTGTTAGACGCTCAAAAGGTTCCATGTCCTTGCTTACTCGAACAAAGAACCAATTTGTTTAGAAGCTAAAATCCTTACTATTTGTTGGTGCAAGAACAATCGTTCTAAAGTTGCCCCACATTTGTACTATTCAAAGTAGAAACAAAATAAATCCTTTTGATCTCCAAATTTTAAGGATTTTGAGATTTGGTGGTCCCAAGAAGTGTGTGTCGTGGAGGGGAGCCAGTGTCGCCAAATCTCTAGTTGTTCACTTTGTCTTAATGTTTGGAGAAATCCATGTGGGGAATCAAAAAATATTGTTCTTTCTATCCTAGGGTTGTGCAATTTGTGAGTCAGTTAAATTCTTTGCTTGGATCTAAAACGTTGAAACAAACATTCAACAAGTCATCAAATTTCAAACCCTTTGGAAAGAGCAAATACCCTTGAAAATTCCACATATTACTGCTTGTCCATAGGGATTATATCCTTAGAGGCTTCTAAATATTTGGGCCTATATCTCAATTTGCTCTCTCTAAAGTCAACCTAGGAAAACTATGCCTTTGATTATTTGATTTTCACATAATGGATCTTGTGGAATGAAAAGGAATCGAGACATAGACATTCAGTTTGAAAGATAAGCAAGAAGTGTTGATGTGGTAAAAATAATCCATTTAATCAAGATAAAAGACAATTAAACCCCACATATATGTTTGTTCAAATGATTTCTCGCAAGATCAAAATCCCAAAAACAAAGTCTATCAATCGTCATAAGTGTCTTAGTCCAAAGGCTCTCAAGAAACATCTTTCAACATTTTACGAAGTCAGAGATAGATTGGTCTACAACTTTTACAAACATGCTTCAAGAAATAATCCAAACTTGTATTCCTTTTATTATTTTCAAAATTTGGGTCTTTTCCAACGTTTTGAGTATCTTACATTATAGGGTTGAAACTTTTAGAGGTATAGCATGTTCTTCAATATCTCAGTCTTGTAAACAAAGTCTCTCTAGGTTCATCTAGGATCAAAACCAACATATTCATTTTTCACCATCGCCAATCAAATCCCATCTCACAAAAAACTTTTAGAACCTTGGAAAAATCATTCATACTAGACTTTTGGGTAAAACCTTCAAATCAAAATAAAAATCACCTTGTTTGGCTAAGTGTGTGTGGATGAATCCTTCCTCATACACTTAGTTAAATTATCACCTTGTGGACAAGTTTATCCCAAGATAACATCTAAACATCTTGGGGTTTATAAGTTCATTATCCAAAATCAAATCAAACCAAATCCAAATCCAAAAGTCCCAAAGTCTAGTAGTCCTCCAAGGGTCTTAAAATTTCAAATGTCCATATCATTCATCCTTCATTTATCTCATCACCATCATTTGATTCTTAAACATCCTACATTTTATTTTTTATACCTAAAGTTTAGATCAACCAAGGGAGTTAGATGTTTACCTCCCATATTCCTATAAGTTGATCCTTATTTTATGGTCCAAACTAGATCACAACACAAGAAGAGCATGGAACAAAACAAAGAAACATCCACTTCAAGTGATTTGAGCCAAACTGCATTAGAATTCAAACCCATGGAATCCACCAACCCTCCACTTAACACCCCTCAACAAGATATTCAAGAGGGAGGTTGACAGTTGGAGGATGTCACCAACAACTACCAAGGAATGTCCCAAGATGAGATAATTGAGCTAGTCCAAAATCCTAAAACACACAAGATTGTCAAAATTGTCATGAGACTCAATCCCACACAATACATGTTAGCATTAGCAAAGGAAGGGGCTAAACTCCCTTCTAATTTTGATGTGATCACTATTGTAGAACCACCTCTTGGGAATATGCCACCTGTATCATTCACACCTTCCTTCCAAAACATCATCCAAACCATCATACAACCAACATATTCTCATGCTCCAGGTCAACCCATGATCACCAAGGGGATTTCATTACTCCAAGCTCTTCAAACACATCCCCTTGTAAACAACCAAAACTTGGATGCAAACACAATCTTGGGTATTCCAAACACCATCCTGCAAGAACCAAAACATCCATATGTCCCACTCATTTTCCATGACACCAACAATTTATCCACCTTCTCTGCATTACCAACATATTCTCTTGATACACAAGTCTCTCTCCCCATTATATCACAAGGACAAGTGGGTTTATTTGGACAAATAGGAACTTTTGATCCATCATCATCACTTTTGCAAGGAAACACACCTCCAATCTTCCCATCATTTGCTCTTTTCACATCAACATCCACACCAAATCAAGGTTTAGGGAAACCCCCTTTACCTAACATACCAATTCAAAACCAATCAAATCAAATCAGCCCACCAATCACAAATCAAATCAACACATCAATCATACCAAATCCTCCAAAAATGTCATTGATATCGCAACACCAAGTGGCATCAATCCAAACATCTCAACCAATCCTTACCTCATCTACAACACCCCAAATTCCCCAAATCATGGTCTCCCAAGGACCTAGCACATCAACCATACGTTCTACCACACAACCCCTTGTCATCACTCAACAAGCACCTCCACAAGCACCTCAACAAAATATTGCTACCTCATCTCACACCATTCCACCAAATCCTCCACCTCGACCACCAAACCCCAACATGGCAAATCAATACAACATCACATTGCAAGCAACCCAACAAAACTATCAAAAGGAACTTCAAAAATTCCAAGCTCAACAAGCCACACAAGTTGTGCAACAAGCCGCACAACAATCACAATAGGATTCCCAAGCATAAGCACAAGCTTTATTGCAACAGTGATGGGTTGCACAGGCTGCGCAAGTTACACAAGCCGCTCAACAAGCTCAAGCACAAGCACAAGCTCAATACCAAGTGCAACAAGCCCAAGAACAAGCCTTGTTACAACAACAAGCTTATCAACAAGCTTTACAAAAATACCAAGCACAACAACAACTACAGGCATACCAACAAGCATTTCTTGCGCAAAAAAACTTACAACAACCTCCCACAAACACATAACCAAATGCCTTGAACACAAACATGCAAACTATTAGAGTTATTATACATTACCTAATAATTAATTAATCTTTAATTGATTATTAGTCTAATTTATTCTCACACACTTTAGCTAAACTTAGGAATGCTTTATTAGTTGAGTTAATATTAGATCATTATGTCACATCTCATGTGATGTTGACACTTGTCATGATCTGATCCCTTTCTCATTTTGGGCTTTGCTCTTATAAGCATTCAACCTTATTTTAAATATCCTCTCGGTTATTCACAAGAAATATCACAACTTTCATATCTTCTTGGAAGCTTCTTCTATAACTTTTCCTTGTTGATGAATATAGCAATTCTTGTTTGTAGATCTCTTGTGTTGAAGGTATATTAGTTTTTTGTTTGATCCTATTGCTCGTGGTTTTGTGCTTGTTTCACAATTCTAACACAAACCATCCCACTCATCACCCAAGCAACCATACCACGCCAAAACATATTCATCCCACCACTAGATCCACAAAATGATTTGACTGCACAAATTAAACCGCTCTCACAACAAGTGTTGGACATACAAACATGAAAGACAACAAAATCAAATTTGTGCCCCTATACATTTTATAGAAGCATTGTGATGGTTCCATTCCCACAAAGATTCAAGATACCAAATTTGACAAATACCGTGGGACTGGAAATCCTAAAGATCACATCAAGGAATTTCATGTACATTGTATGGAAGTTCCATATGATGATTCTTATTTAATGTGACTCTTCCCTTAGAGTTTGGCTGGTCTAGCAATGGAATGGTTCTCCCACCTTCCTCCCATAATTAATTTTTTTTATAGAAATTTTGGACTTATTCATACAAAATTATTCTTTTAACATAGGCATAAATGTGAGCTTGGAAGAATTGTCCGACCTAGAACAAGCCAAGGGAGAAACATTCACCTCCTTCTTACAACGATGGTGATCCAAGGCCAACAAGAGCAAATAGGCTATGCTATAAGAACAACAAATCAGGACTATCATCTCTAACCTTGAAGGGACCTTATCTTTTCATTTGAAATTGTAATGCATAACAACCTATGACCAATTGATCCCCAAGGCGCTCAAAATCAAAAGAGCCCTTATAGCACAAGGAGGCACACTCACATATCAAGACAATCGACCATCAACAAATTATAATGACAAATCTCGCACGTGGGCAAAGAACAAAAATGTCACTAATGATGGTGTCATTGACACTAGTTATCATTAGTGCCCCAAGGCAGAATACACAACAACAAACGTATCAACAACCACAAGTCAATACCCAAAACAACACACAAGCCAACCCATCATCACAACAAAAACCCAAAAATAAAATGGTCAACAACCTAAATGCTCAAGGGGGACCACCCCCAAAGAACAAATATCCCCTTAAATGAAATACACACCACTTGGGGAACCAATCAAATCTATCATGCAATAGCTGGTACAAGCAAATTTCATCAAAATCCCTATTTATGAAAATTATCAAGAGCCTTAGGTTAAACCTCCATGGTATAATGAAAAACATCTCTATAATTTTCACAAAATAAAAGGACATATGATAGCCAGTTGCATGAGACTCAAGAATCTGATCCAAGATCTCATTGATGACAAGAGCATAACCATTGAATAACCTGTAGGGAATCAAGATCTTAAAATATACATGAATCTGATGCCCAATCATAATAAAGGAAACAACAATGGTAAGGGAAAGTATAATAATGTGAACCACGTTTATGACTATGTTGTTGCATCCTTAGATGAATGGGTCATAGTTGTCAATATCAAAGGATCTAGAGCTGAGTGTGGAGTCACCACACGTGGCGATAAAATTACCATTCTAGGACCATCACAACCACCCAAGGCACTTTCTGCCAATCCAAAGTCAATCCCTGATGGCTATAATGTCTTAGATCAACTGAAAAAGACCCCCGCCCAAATTTCCATCATGGAGTTGCTGAAAATCTCGCCCACACATAGGGAAATCCTAGAGAAAGCACTAGCTACATCTTCCATCCCAACAAGTCTTGATATAGACTAGTTCCAAGCTATGATCAGACATATCACTACACCACATCTCATAACGTTCTCTGAGTAGGATTTCCCAACCCAACCATCCTGTTAGCTCTCAAAAACACAGGCTGAATGCCTCAAGAGGCTGCCAATCTCCTGATATGCTTTAGGGTAACAGACAAGGTCAAGAGAACTCAACCTTCTACTCTTTAGGTGCTGCAAAACCTGGGTGGGTGTACCTTTTTGAATGATGCAGACTTAACTTGTGATTATCTTCTTGAAATAATTTGTTCACAATGGAAATGGGAAGTAAACAAATGAAATCCAACTTGAAAACAATAATAATATTCTGATGTGAATCCTAAAATAAGTGCTCAATTAACAGATGTAAAGAAAACTAAATGAGTTCAAATGGTGAAGTGTGGAGACCAGTGCCTTGTTGGGTATGCAGAGTCAAATGAGATCAAAATGAACAACACATCAATGAGAAAATTCAAATTATCTGGCATATGTTATGTTTACAACTTGTATAAATATGCACGAATATGACTGCTAAGCTCTACATAAATAATCCAATTGAATCTCTCTGATTACTGTGATTAACTAAAAGGATTTAGTCTTTACTTGAAAGAACCAATCTATCAATCACACAAGAACAACAAATGTGCTCTGATAAAGTGAATGTAAACTTGTTACATCAATTTAAACAACTAGAAAGAATCCATTTTGGAGACAGCTTAACAATACTTTCATTAAATTTAACAGATAATTGACACCAAAAATGTGTAGCAACATCACTTGACTTTCATAAATACCTTCACTTTGAAAATATGCAACTTAGTCTTTGATTTGATGAATCTATTGTAGACACCGAAATTTGGTTTAGGCTGGCGACTTCAATATTCTTCATAATTCGTATTCTTCATGGTCATGATTAAATAATGTCAATTATTTAATTAATTCATCTTAATATTAATTCTTCTATTGATTAAATAATCTTAATTATTTAATTAATTCACCTTAGCATTAATTCTTCTATTGATTAAATAATCTTAATTATTTAATTAATTCACCTTAACATTAATTCTTCTATTGATTAAATAATCTTAATTATTTAATTAATTCACCTTAACATTAATTCTTCTATTGATTAAATAATCTTAATTATTTAATTAATTCATCTTAACATTAATTCTTCTATTAATTAAATAATCTTAATTATTTAATTAATTCACACTTTTCTTTATTCTATCCGATTAATTAAATAAATGCTTTTATTTAATTATGTTACTAATTAACCTTATCCTTTCTTGTCAAATTAAATAAATTCTTATTTAATTTACTCTTTATCATATTTCAACTATAATTAAATAAATTCTTTATTTAATTATTCATTTAAATTCCTTAATCATTTAATTAAATAAATCTTATTTATTTAATTATTTTTTGAATATCGAGTCTTGAATTAAATGAATTATTTAATTCATTAATTCTATTTTAACACATTCCTCTATATTTTAGATAATTATGTGAGTTATCTAAGTATTCACTTTTACTCGATTCGACATCTATTTTAATCGCTCAGTTAACTCTTCATTTGATGTCTGAGTGGCTATCTCGAGTAATCTCTTCGTCAGATCATTCAATCATCCAATTTTAACTCATTTGCATGCACATGCAGATTAATTAAATATTCTTATTTAATTAATTAAATGTTGAGCATGCATTCGAACAGAGAGTCATTATAATCAATCTTCATCTTTGTCATGCAAAGAGATTTCTTATGTTTTTGAATGCCGAACTGAAGATTAGATCATTTATTTAATCTTTAATCCTATTTCTAGTTTGTATCACTCATGTCACCACTGACAGTTATCAGAATGCATGTCTAATAAGTCAATCTCAACCGTCCGTTGATCTTTCAATCTTGACCTGTCGTTCGAATAATCAATTTTCTATAAATTGATTTGTCATTCTTCATTCCAATCTCTCACGAAATCTTATACCTTTTTGAGAGCACTTAATCTTGAATCTTCGATATTTTGCTAATCATTATCTCAGGCTATACTTGCACGAATTTACTAAAAATCTGAGGGCAATTATACTACACAAGCAAAATGGAGAAGGGCAATCGAGATGAATCATGGAAATACGTTCAAAATTGGTGAGATTGTTCTAATTTTGTTTACGTTTTTGACTTTCCTATGTTCTTTGTTGCTTAACATTTAGATTTGCATTCTAGATTTAATATTGCATGCATGTTTGCTTCTAATCTTCCTTGTTCTCTATAGTGCAATTTTCTATGGCATTACATTTGGTGAACCTGACATGAACTACTAACCCTCTTGATTGACATTATTTGTTTGGAAGTTTTTTGTGTTTTTTGTGTTGAAAGGTGTAGGTACTTTTGAAGAATCTTGAAAATCACACATTTTGGAGTCTTTTGAGGTCAAATAAATAGCATGGTTGTGTCCGAAAGGGTCGAGAGATGAAGATTCATATATTATACTGCATATTTTCGTTAAGGGAAGCATTTTTTACAAGAAAAACAAATTTTTTTTTGCGGCTGTGAGCTAAAGTGACACATTTGCAAGCCAAAATGACGCATTTGCAAGCCAGAGTGACGCATTTGACTTAAAGTGATGCATTTGCAAGCCAAAATGACGCATTTGACTTAAAGTGATGCATTTGCAAGCCAAAATGACGCATTTGACTTAAAGTGATGCATTTGCAAGCCAAAATGACGCATTTGACTTTATGTGACGCATTTGCAAGCCTGAATGACGCATTTGTGAATTAAAGTGACACATTTGAATTAAAACAACGCATTTGCATGACATAATGATGCAATTGACTTCCTGAACCGCATCTAATAGAAGAAACGATGCATCTGTATTTTCCTGAACCGCAATTGAATTCCCGAGCCGCAATTGAAGAAGAAACGACGCATCTGACTGGTAATACAACAACACAATTGACTGGTAAAAACTTTATTTCTGTTTTCAAAAATCTAAAATTTTTAATTGATTTGAGTGTTACTAATATCTTATCTCTAGCATGTCGCCTTTTGGGAGTTAATAAGCTTTTGCAGGATGATTGACGAAGACAATATTGAAAAACTACTAACGAGTTGTTCTGTAGGAGGCTTGTTGAAGACCCTAGTTAATTTTGAAACAGATTGTTTGGTAGTGTAGCAAATCTTTCATTTGGATTAAAATTAACAAGTGTCTACTGTGTTTGGTGTGAAAGCACAAGTTTGGTCACCCTTACGACTTGGTACATCGAAGTATCCTCTCCCCTTGCGCATCCATGCTATCCTGGGTGTAAGAGAAATGGTTACCAACTCTAGAACTTGGGCCTGTTCTGGTGGAAAAAAGTACTCACCCCAGTGTTGTACAGTTTTTGCACACACACCCCACTTGGAGTAGGGACCCTCTTTTCTGATGTCTTTTGGCCTTAGGTTTTATTGGACTTATCCTTTTGAGGTCTTGACATGTCGATTTTGCTCGCTTTGACCTTGCCTTGAGGCTGGAATTGATTAAAATTGAGTCTAAAGCAAAATCCGGGTTTTCACCTAACTCTGGGATTTTCCAGCTTCGGTGGATTTTCCCGGGCCCTGGTTCTTTGTCCGTTTTTGGCTGGATTCTCCGAATCCGGGTTTCTGCCTGAATCCGAGATTTTCCGATTCTGGCAGATTTTCCCAGTCTACGCCAAAATCCCGAACTCCCCGGTTTTCTGCATTTCTGCAAAATTTGTGTCCATTCGGATTTCTACGTATCTTGGGATTTTCTGAAATTCTGTTTTGGGCTCGGGTTTCCGGATTTGTCAGATGCGTCTTGTCGTTCATTAATGACCGAGGTACCTTTGCTCATACGCGTATATGGGCAGATTTAGGGCATTTTAAACATCATTCTGACTTCATTGTTCACCTTGCTTGCTGCTCTGGCAATCAAGTGTTTTCATTTGAGTTGCGAAGATTGATCTTGATTCGTGTGTGTAAGGATTGTCCGAGTGCTGGTATCAGGATTTCAGTGCCTGGGGGTGTTCATGTTGCAATTGCTTCTTTGAGTTCGGATATTACCAGCATTAATCCATGGTAGGTTGCCTCTGACCCTTCCTTTTGTTGCGTCTTGATTAAATCTTTCCAAGTTGGTTAGTAGCTGGTCCAGGTCAGCCTTTGCTTGATCATGAGTTTACATCGAATTAGGGTCGGACCTAAATCCACACCAAGGCCTTGTCTCCCGTGCTTGTATTTATCCATTAGATGGTGCGTGCGTTCGTTTGGGAGGGGTTCTGGGTTAGATTGTTTACCCTTTTAGTGCGAAGTTTGCCATATTATGTGAGATTAGGGTTTCCTTGGTGCTCAGCCTAGGATAATGGATTAAGTTGTGATTTTCCAATCTTTCCCTTGTATTGCCCTGACCCCCGCCCTGTGAGGATTCAGAGTGCCTTAGACTGCTCTTTATCAATGATATTTTAAACCTTGAGCTTCCTGGTTTTAATGGCGGGAGGCTTTTTCACCAAAATTAGGGCATTGCCATTTCACCATGTGGATTTGTCATTTGAGAGCTTTGGGGGGTTGAAATCCTTTGCATTCTGAGTTTTGTTGATTAGCGGCGATTTCTGAACCATTAGAATCCAAGTAGAGAAGATTGCATGATTGTTTGATTTATGGTTCATGTGTCGCCGATCGTTGGGTTCCCGTGGTGTCCACGGAATTTCTGCGCACTTGGATTTTCCCGGTTTAGGCTAATTCCGCAGAGTGGAGTAATTTCCAAAACATTTTCGAACTGTCCGCGAAAATCCATCCCATCTGGATTTTTTCGGATTTCCTGTCTGGATTTATCCCTTTTGATCTTTCGATGATAGGACTAATGGAACAAATGCTGCATGCTTATTTCTTGTTGTCAATAAATGAATTTCATGATAATCTAACGATCTTTGGCTGAATTAATGATTTATTTGACTAATGGTGCTTTGACAGCGAGAATCCGTCTGGGTCGGATTTCCCCAAAATTCTGCCCCGACTGGATTTTCCCAGTTTGCGTGATTTTTTCGGATTGCCTTATTTCTCTGGATCTTCAAGGATAATCAGTTTGCGATGGATTTTAATTATTTTATATGATCTCAGGCTAACCTTTCGGATTGGAATATGCATGATAACTGGTACTTATGACGATTTCTTGTGGGTGCAGGCCAAATCAAGCAAGGCTGCTGCCGAAAAATCTAAGGGTGGCACGGAAGGGTCATCCATTTATGAGGCAGAACGATTAAGATTGGATATCAAGAGTCAGCTTCCTGAGAGCAGGATATCCTCCGTATGGTCCGAGGTGTCAGATACTAATGTGGGAGCTTGGAGGTATGAAGAGTTTAAACAGAGGACAGCTGAGAAGGATTTGTCAACCTTAAGGAATGGAATGATGAAGTTTGGGCTTGTGCATGTGGCTAGGTTTCCTCCAATGATCCAATGTTATGAGTTGATTCTGGAATGTGCTAGGCAGTATGATTTTGATACGCAAAGGGTTGTCAATACCGAGGGAAGGGTCTTGGCTAATTTTAGTCTTGTCTCCATTGCTCAGGCCTTTGACATGCCTGGCCTACCTTCACTGTGTGCTTTAAATATAGACATGGCTAAGACATACTATGAGAATGAGCCAATCAAGGCTCAACAGATAATCAATTCATGGTTAGAGAAACCAAAGTCCCACCATTCTAAATTGCCTAAGCAGTTGCACAAAGTTAAATTTAGGTCAGATATCTATGATGCAGTAACATTGTTGAGCAGGGTAGCTGGTTTGAAGACTGTCGGGGTGCTAGAGAGTTGGATGGTCCACGTGATCACCAAGGTTGAGCAGGGAACTAACTATCACTGGGCAGGGTTTATTAGTGCTGAGATTGACAAACAACTGAGGAATGTTCTGGAGACTAAGAGGTTCACTATGTCCTCCTATGTCATGTATGTGCTTGCCAGATTCTACCCATACAGGGGTTTGAATCCATAGGGGACATTCGGACAGGACATAATCTATGAGATTTATCCAGAGCTGCATCTAGGACACAAGGATTATAGAAGGGCTAATAATGCATTCACAATGCATATTACCCGGATGTTACATAATGTTGAGCATATGAGATTGTCAGATGGGGCCAAAGGGCTGATAAAGAACTATGGGGCTTGGTTTATCCAATTTCCCACCTTCACCTACCTTAGGATTGATGGATGCCCGTTCGCTCCATATAGGTTACCTTGATATCCAACAGATCACATTATGCTAGTGGAGATGGTGAGGCAAATTTGTGAATTTGATGCTGTTGTAAAGAGAGAAAAGCATAAGACAGGCTTTGGTGGAGACTTCCCTCTTGGGATTGGTGTAGCAGAAATGTGCCCTTCCATTCAATTAGCCCACACTGCAGGAGAAGAATTGGTAGCATATGGTTTCTCCTTCCACTCCAAAAGGATGAACTTTGATATTACTGGAGAAGCACAGAAGAAAGCCACTAGGGAGTACCGGCATAAGGATGACCTAGAAGACTATTGGGTCAACATTAAAGATGATCTTGAAGCAAGAAATAAGAGATATTCTAGGCTCCTTATGGAGGCCATTAGGCAATATAATGTCAAGTTGATCCCGGATCAACTAGAAGACAATGGAAACCTGGTGCAAGACCACGCCTATGAAGTTGTAAAAGACAGGTCAGTCGGGGATATCAATTGGAATGAGGATGAGGTCACAGAGTTAGAGGACCTAATGGCCCCTATTATGAAATTTACCTCCTCTTGGTTGAAACATAAGGTTTGGCAGCTGGAGAGTGAGAAGGTACCTTGTACCTTCAATTTGATGGGAAACCTCAGTCCCATGTCTACTTCAGAGGAATTTGGGGAGGATGACCCTAAAGGGAAAACGGTAAAGAGCTCTCCTTTCAAGATCAAGATTAGAGGCCCCAAGGAAAATGAGCCCGAAACAAAAAGGAAGCCAAAAGGAAAGAGGAGATGGAAGATTTTGACGATTAGTAAGTCTTCTGGTGAGGAAGAGTCAGAAAAAGTAGAAGAAGAAGATGTTCCTCCACCACCGAAGAAGGCAAGAACAACAAGGGCTACAAAGAAGAAGAGTCAAGATACATCAAAGGATGAGCCTCCTATTGTTGACGTGGAGAGTTCAGGAGGGGAGAAAGCAAAAGTTTACACAAGGAGATCCAGGACTCCCTCTCCAAAGGACACTGTGCCAAAGGCAGATCCTCCGCCAAAATCACCAACTGCAGAACCATCCAAGGCTGTTTCTCCTCCACCAAGTGCACCTGAAGAAGAAATTCTGGAGGAGCATGAAGCTAGCAGAGAGGCAGAGCCATTCAAGGAGGGAACACTCTTCGGTGAGGCAGAAGAGCTCGAGGTAGAAGAGGTTGAGAAGCATCCTTCCCCTATGGTGATGTATGAGGACTCTCCGGAGAATGGCAAAGGTAACAGATCCCCTGAGCAGAAAGAAGACATCCCTGTTAGAACCCCATCACCGGTGCAGGAGGTGGAGCTTGAAGAAATTGATCAAAGTGAGAACTCCCTGAGAAGGAGGAGGATAAAATAACCGCAGAGGAAGAAGAGAAAATGAGAGAACAGCCAGAAGAAGTAAGAACAGAAGAAATCCAGGTAGAGCCTGCAGCCTCGGACTGGCTTGAAAAGGAGATTGCAAGGAAGAAGCAGGTGGTAGTTGAGGACACTCCCTTAGATTGGGATGAAATGCTATCCAAAATCGGCAAGGGGAAGAAAAAGAAAGCAGCTAAGGTAGTCTCAAGGGTGGAAAGAGATGAAACAAACAACAGGATTATCCACATTGCCATTGATCTATATAGGATCTAGGACAATTGCTTTTAGAATGCTTAACGTAAATGATCACTTAATTACAATGCTCAAATGAATAAAAGAACATAATATAATTGCCAAGATAATGAACTGAAAAGAAAGAGAGAAGAATAAGAGGAGACAAACGCAATTGATAACGGAGTTCGTCCCTAAGGACTACGTCTCCGGCCCCCTCTCCAATGGAGTGACCGATCCGATTATACTCCAAAATCAGTTACAATTGCGATAGCATCATTCCCTTCAAGCACATCGATATCACAGCATAACTTTGACGTACAGGAACAATTACAATCATCTCCCGAGCATTCTCTCATTCTCACCACCTGGACTTGGAAAAACAAGGCCTACACCCCTCTTTTTATACTTAAAATTTGCCTAATTAGGCTTAACCAACAAAATAAATGCTCAACTTCCTCTATCAACTCGTATCATGACTGATTTATCCTCTGCAATCTTCTGGTTTAGGTGGTTGTTGTGAATCTTGTTTGTTATGGCCTAATATGCCTTTTGGTTAAGGCTCGGCCAATAGATTCACAACAAAATTAACCGCTGCCTCTAAATATATTAGAAGGCTTGCGTGGGCCAGTGGTAACAATATATTTTATAACCCGCGTGGTCGGGGGTTCAAAACCCCCGACCGACCTTTTTAAAACAAAACTCCAACATTTTTACACAACAAAAGAAACCAGTGGTCGAATATAGATAGGCGAAAGGCCGTGGGTGCAACGGTTGCCAGCTGTTTCGGGGGGATTGGTGGTCACGGGTTCGAGCCCGTTGCAACAAACCCCTTTTTGTTTAAACGATATAACCACCGGCCTTCGAATTCCACGGGACACGTGTCAGATTATAATTCGCTATCAAAGCCACATGGATGCTGACGAAGCTGCTTACGTAGATTTCTATACGCTGACTATGAGCCACGTGTCTCACTGCTATTCGCCGAAACTGCTGACTCAGCCGTCCACGTGTCGAGCTCCATTCGTCGGAGATGCTGACGTGTCGCTGCCTAGACTGCCACTTCAATGCTGATTGAGGGTACAGACTGCCATGTGTCATCATCTGATTGGCTCTGTACCGATGACTCACCTGCCACATGTCTCAGCCGAATTCATCCATGTAGAATCCATACGGTACGGACGATTTGTTGATGTCATCATTCGTACAGTCAGCTCAAAAGTCAACTCAAAACTTTGACCACCTGTATCTTGAGCATACGATGTCAGATTTTGACGAAACGAACGTTGCCGGAATTGTCTCGACGAGATCTTCGCGATGACACTGGTTCCATCTATTTCTGAGATGATCATTTTTTTCACCTTCTGGACGCCCCTGAAGCCAGTTTGACTGGCCGTAACTTGCACAAATGAAGTCCTTTTTGCCCCGTTCAAGTTGCATTGGAATCAGGACATTGTTCTCTTTCTAATGAAGCTGAAATATGGAGTATTGGGAACACTTAAATTTTCATTGAAAAATTATCCCCCGGATCAGCCATCCCTGCCGCAGACAAAACTAGGGAAGAGGTCACCGGTCAGGACTACAATGTGCAAACTATCAACCTTGGACCGGCCTCAATGGAGCAGGACATAGAAGAATATGAAGGGTCTAGTGCTGTGATTATTGGAAGATTGAGGAAGGAGACCCAGACCAAGCATGAATTGAAGAAAGAAAATGAAAGACTAAGGAAATGCTTGGAGGAAGTAATGAAGCCTCTCCAATCCCTCCATCCCTCTTCTTCAGCTACTCCTGGTTTTCTGCCTAGGGAAACCATCTCCGGGATTGAGAAAATGAAGACCTCAGCTCAAGATTGGCTGAAGGATGTACAAACAAGGGGAGATGATACAATCAAGGACATCCTGTTGGTTGGGAAAGATGCGGTCCTTGCCAAGGAATTGTTAGAGCATGTGCTATCACAGGATAAGGAGGACATTGACCTCTTGTTGCAGAAATCCAAGGTCATCATAGGGCATGGCAGAGAACAATTGGCTATGGATGGAATCCTTCCTTCCTCCAGATTAGATGAACCCGGGGAATGGTTTGAGGCTCTACAGATTAGGCAAAAGGCTATAAAGAAGATCCAGAAAAGGAAGAAATCAATTGATGGTGATCTTACTGCTGTGTATGATGGATGCATTGCCTTCTTTGAGGTCATGACCGGCAGAAGAAAGATTGCTCCCAAATATCTGAGTCTGGAACAACTAAAAGAGTGGTGGCATGAGGTTTATGCCCCGGATTCTGAAGGAGTTATAACAAGCCACCAGTTAGATGATGCAGCCACATATCTGGCAGTGATGGACAAATATAGGGCCAACAAGGAGGATTGGGATAAGATTGTTGACCAATCAAAAGATGGGATTGATTCTATTAAATGTCGGCTTAAGGTATTGCCTTTGTCACCTGTCGCCGAGTTAGATGGAACATTTTTGAGGGTCCAAGGGTCATCGGTTCAGAGAAGGGATAAGGGAAGTGGCAGTTAATGCCTATTTTGAGATTTGTGCTTCCCTATTATCATAGGGCATGCATTGGACCGGACTGCATTAAGGATTGTGTCAAGGCCGACCTTGATGGTGGATGGCATTTAATGTGTGCCTTATTTTGATTTCCTAGGCCAAATTTTTTTGGGCGGTTATTCTTATTTTGTAAAAATGTTTGGCTGGGCCGACATGTCTCGAGATTTGCTATAAAGGGCATTCTTGCCTCATTGTAAAGGTTAGCTAGAAAATAATAGAGATAAGTAAGTGCAGAGAAGAGCTAGAGTATTGTAGTAGGAATAGTATTCAATTTCTTGAAGCAAATACTATGTCAGAACAGTTGAATTGTTGCAGCATGTTGGTGATCTAATACAATAGAAGGCATTGTGGTTTTCCTGGTAAAATCTTTTGTGTTATATTATCTTGCATGGTTCTTATTGTTCTATCTTTCGAATTGCTTGAAGATTTAGGGTTTAAAATTCAGGATTAAGGAATTAGTTTTAGTTTGGTGAATGATGTTTATGATTTCATATTTGGAATGTTTGTAGCATTTTCTGGTCTATACTCCCAGTAACTATCTGATTGTAGTAGGCTGGTGAAGTCAACCTGGACCATACATTTATATGTGCTTAAGTTCGATTGTGGATGAATATCTATGATTTGAAAATCTGTATACCTTAGAAGATTGCACCGTTCTTGTGACATTGCATTGTGGGTTAGGCAGGAATTGGTTGTTTGAGATTGGTCCATTCCAAATATCTGTCATTTACATGGTTCATTCTAGCAATAGTTAGATTTTATCAATTTCTTGTACCCCTTATATTTTTCTATTTCTTTATCATCTGGTTAGATTTAGGATTTGAGATCATTATATTGCTAAATCTGATAAATCGAATGATACAGTTTGCTTGTAGTAAGGTCCCTTTGTGATTACCAGCATTTCACATATTATCTGAGTTGTTTATGCATTGTCATGACTTGACACCCGAGAGACCTTGGGGTGATTTTCAACAATTTATTGTTGAAGATTACCTTTCAAGAGAGATAGAATATTGTATTTTGTCTGAGTTGTTGCTGTGCAGAAAACATCATCAACACCCAGGATGACTCAGACCGGTAGCATCCTAAACCTGAAGATTACTCACTACTGATCCCCTTGAGTAGAGATAGCAGTTCTTGGGAGGTCATTACCCAAGAATTCAAAATTGGTGTGCTCGAAAGACGTTAATGAGCTGTGGAGGGGAGCCAATGCCACCAAATTTCTAAGCTATCCGATCTCAAGAAGGAAAGGTGTTCATCACCAATCCGGGGTATTTCAGTGGGCTATACCAAGTATACAAACCCTAGGCCTTTGGCCTATTAGGATGTGCTTGTCTGTTATTAATTTAAACGTTCTTTGAGTCCAAAATAAAAACTGAAAACACTTTGTCTTATGATTGTCTTTGATTGTCAGAAGTTGATCACAAAAAATGGAGTCAGTTTAAAATCTCATCACTAAAATTACACAGAGAGTCACAACTATTCACCAAAAACTCGCATCTGTTATCATGAGTCGCATCTGTTATCACGAGTCGCATCTGTTAAAACTCGAGTCACATCTATTATCAGGAGTTGCATCTGTTATCATGAGTCGCATATGTTAAAATTAGGGTCGCATCTGTCATTGTCAGTCACATTTGTCAAGATTAGAGTCGCATCTACCAATTTAACTCGCAATTGATTTGCAAAAAAAAAATTGCATGCATTATATTCTGAGTCGTAACTGTCAATATGAGTCGCATCTATTAGATCTTAACCGCATATGTCAGAGTCAAACTGAACTTTACCAGAGAAACGCAATTAATCACTGTAAAACCACAATTGTTAATTTTGAACCGCATATGTTAAATCCTGAGACGCATTTGTCTGATTATCAGAAAACCAGAATTCACGATCACTGTCCAGTCAACAAAATTACACCAGTTTCAGTTGTCTTCACACAAACAGTCCTTGAATAGAAACCTAAAATGATTTGCTCAATTTTGCATCCTTTAGGGTCATTTAGTCATTACCATAGTTGTCTTCATTCAAAGTTTAGTTTCATCTTAGGTTACATATTACCTTGCATTAAACTTCTAGGAAGATCACTTTTACAAACTTTAGGATAGGTCCATCATCTATACTCTAGAAAAATCATAGTGTCAACGAAATTTGTCATTGAACCTAGTCCTATCATCTTATCCTTTGTCCTACAGAGAGTTCGCCTAGCTCATTAGTCTAGTTAGGAGACTCAAGTTATCTTTGATCCTTGTCCTACAGTGGTTCTTTGACGTAACTAAATTGGCACCTTGGTTAGACTTTAGGTAGTTGGTACCCTCTTCTTAGGTTTATGAAATTGATTACCTTAGAAGCTTAGTTGAACTTTGCATACTTAGATATTGTCATCCTAGACTAGCGTCATATTAGACATATTTTACTTGCACAGAAAATCCCAAAAACATAGCTTAGGTTGCATACCTTAGATTTAAGTCACTCTTTTCATTGTCATACCTTAGCCCTCATATCACATATCTTAGTCATACTCCATCTTTCATCATAACCTCACCACCATGTCTGTAATTTACCTTGATATGCGTGCTAGTCAAGTTGAATACTAGTTACTCTGTAATGGTCAATTCCAACAAGCCATAGACTTCAAAAGACAATATATCCAATCCAAATTCCAATCAACGTCAACCCATGGTCAACTACCCATATATCATTCCTACCAACAATCCATAAGTCCTAGTCCTCCATCCATCTACCCTCATTATCAAGAGTCCCTTAGCATAATCCATGCGATGAATCCACAACAAACATCCACTTATCACCCTTATCCTAACCTTGACAAGGGAAACCAACCTTCCACTAATCCCTTCCAAGTTTCCATGTCCTACCCTAGTCCTTCATCCACTAATTCCTTCCAAGCCTCCATGTCCTATCCTAGTTCTTCATCCACTAATCCCTTCCATGCCACTCCATCTCACTCTACATTTAGTCATGACAATACATCTATTCATGGTCTCCAAAGTCACATCCCATCTACTAAACTTGAGGATACATGTCAAATGGAAAGTCTAAAGCATGACTTCGTGGCTTCACCTTCATGTCAAGATCAAAGTATTCTATCCCATGACCCTATCTTTAAGTCCATCCAAGAAGTCCTTCTAGATAACCATGGCATCCAAAGTACACCTATCCTTGATCAAGATTTCATTTCCAACCATATCATTCAAGACAAACCTATCTTTGATCAAGACACTACTATTGAGCAAGAAGTCCAAAATGATCCACTCCTTGACCTTTATGCCATTCATGATCAAACATTTGAAGATGACCCTATTCAAGTACCAAATGCATCCATTTCCCAAAATGAGACACTTTCCTCTTTTGGACACAGGGATGATATTCCTCTAGAACAAGAGTCTCCTACTCTAGACATATTTGCACATGATCAAGCTATAGTTGAGTTCATTGGAATCTATGACAATGACCACAAAGACGGTTTCAACATCAACTTGGAAGCACCAGTAGAATCCTCTAAATCTGATATGTCACAAAATCACACCAAAGATATCCAACATGTCAATGAAGATAAGAGATCCTATCAACTAGGATCATCCAATTTTATCAAATTAGGCTTTCTTGTAGAGGAGAAGATTCCAAGTAACATTTTCCACATGTAGAGTGATGGGTTAGCATCTTGCTTCCAAAATGAAAAATACCCCATCGCAAACAGAATCTGTCAGCGCATGCAGTATCAAGGAAAAGGACTAGGCATACATGAGCAAGGAATTCTAGAACCAGTACAGTTTCAGGAAAATCCTAGACATCAAGGTCTTGGTTATCCTTCAGTTAGCAAATCTAATGATGTTAATGGTATCCTCTTGATATTGGGGGAAACTTTATCTGATACAAACATCAAAATGGAGGCCATGAGTAGTTCTTACCATAAGGTTTTTGCCAACACTCCTTCCACCTAGACCATAAATTGTCATTCCAACATGAATAAACCTTCCATTTGGAACCAACAAAAACAAAAGTCTTATAAATTCAAAGTTCAAAATCAAATATCAAAGGCCATTGAATCAATCAAAAATCCAAGTGGACAAATAAAGTTAAAATGGATCCCAAAGAAAAATGGATCAAGCAAAGAAAATAGTTCAAAAGTAAAAGTCAATCAAAATGTGGAGCCACAAGAAAAGAGGACTCCCACATATAATAAATGTCCACCTCCTTCAAAATGGTCATCATACAAGGCATATAAAAGTCATGGTCCCAAACATTATTCCAATCTGAAACCCAGTCTCCATCATCTATCACCCCAAGTTTGGCAAATGAAAATTCCTACATCTAAATTGCCAAACACATCTCCCATCATCTGTCATAATCCTACATATCGTCTAAAGTCTAAAAATCCTATGTCACAAATCCGTCACATCTTGGCAGCAACTCTTTATTGTAAGGACTCCCATGGCACTCTATCGCGATGTGCATATTTTGATAAGGCCAACTCTAGTGTCAACAAGGATCACAATGACATCAATCAATTGTATGCAAGTGCTATGATCCTGACAAGGCAACTACTTCATCAAGGTTATTATTGGCATATCATGGCACCAGTCTCTACATCAGCACCATCAATGGATTCGACACAAGTAGTGATCATCTAAAGCATCAAGGCCATCCAGAAAATTAAAAAAAGAAAAGAAAAGTCACTTTGATGAAAACCTGGCAAATAGGCATCTTGGTGACACCAAAAAGAAAAAAAAAAGTCAAGAGAAAAATTTCGTCCAATAGTGAAAACCATTCTTATGGCGCTTTGGATAAGTACCATGATGAAAACTTGGCAAACAGGCGTCATGTGTAAGAAATTATCTATGTGGACTATTACACTTGGGGGCAAGTTGTCTCATATCCCATATCCTTCGTATGACATTTCCATCTATCCATCTTAGCCCTACCTCTCACATCCATTTTCCCACCTACTTTGATCATGATAAGGATGGGTACAAACATAAATCATGCTTTGGAAAAACTCTTGACATGTCTATCCTTTCGTCATACACTATCCATGAAATATCATGTCATAGCTTTCATAGCATTTTTCCAAACAAGTTATCCCTATATGAAATACCTATCGCATGCCTTGGTTTTTCCCTTGTCAATGGTCTAAGGATCTTCCATCATCCCATCCAATCTTGAAAAGTCATTCCAAATGCAACAAGCCCAATCCATATAATCTTTCTATGCATTCTAGTGCATCATTCAAAACATTCATTGGCTTTGTTTCTAGCATGGCTGCAAACCTTGATCCTTTAGTCACATTATCATCATCCTCATGTTGTTTCAGGATGTGTCCTTCCTACGTCAAACAACATTGTCACCATCCTCATCACCTGTCAATTGGTTTTCAGCTTGACTAGGGGCAAGATCATGGTTGTCCTTGGATTCTTGTGCATGCTTGCTTGGTTGCTTGTACGAATCATTTCCCTGTACATAGTCCACTCCCTTGTACATATCTCTTATCCTTATACATACCACCTACATTTTTTATCCATCGCTTGTATATACCATTCATAATAAGTGGTAGTCTTTCCCATTACTTGGAACGATTGACATCGAGAGCATTTCATATCCCCCATTTTATCCTATTCATAATCAATTGGTCTCATACTCGACTGGGGGAAAACACTTGACATGTGTCATATTGGTTCTTACATTGGCTATGCTGAAGACGTAAAACCATGGAAAATCCAAAAACATCGCAAAATGACCTGAAAAAACACAAAAACATCGGAAAACTTCAAAAAGACAAAAAATAAAAACATTTCAAAAATTCAAAAATAGAGTCAAAGTCAGTCGCACTTGTCAGTCTTTGTCGTTTGTCGAACTACGTTGCCTCTGCGACTGGACGTAGGCAAGGCCATCTGCCGATGTGCCCCAGAGGTATTAGGTCAATCCATTTAGGTTTGTCTGTATAAATTCATGATTTAATCCATATGTCTATATGACAAGGTCGTTGGTCGTGTTGAACTACGAGGTCTTTGCATGTATAACGTAGGCAAGGCCATCAATCGATGAGCCCCCGAGGCCGCACTAGGTCAGTCCATTAGGGTTCATCATATTCATTTTCACACACGTCTTTTGTTTGTAGTCAGTCTTGTTAGTCAAGTCAAGTAGAACTACAAGGTCTCTGCGTGTACAACGTAGGCAAGGCCATCAATCGATGAGCCCCCGAGGCCGCACTAGGTCAGTCCTTTAGGGTTTTGTCATCACACACAGTCAATTGTCCAACCATCATCTCAAGTCATGCATCAATCTAGTGAACAAGTCAGCAACGTCTCTAAGTCAAATCAAACAACTTGCCAAACAAAATAATCAAAACAGATCAACAAATGTCTGCTATAGGATGTGTCCTTCCTGGAAACAGACAACATCATCATGGAAATCAAGCTGTATCTTGTTCAAGATGATTCCTTCCTGGATATTGATATCAGCAAAACAATCTCTTGCTTATACATGATGAGTACTTCTTGCATAATCGACAAGATCACACAATCAAACATAGCATTACACGGGTTATCACATCAACGACATCTGACTCAACGTCTTATATGATACATGTCTTTTTGAAACCAAGCTTCATCATGCCTTATACAAATAGTCATAACATCGAAACCAGACTCAAAGTCTTATTCGGTATGTGTATCTCTTGAAATCAGGCTCTATCAATCAATTCTTTTATCAATCAAAACAAATCAAACAAACAAGATCAAGTTTTGGCAAATATTTTATTGGCTTTTTGACTGTCTGACTTATTTATCTTATCTTTTTAGTTGACTTTATAATAGGAATTATGTTACTAGCTTTCTCAAGGATGTCCTATGAAGGATTTAGAGAAGCAACGATGTATCAGAATTCTATTTTCCTTGACTGCTGTTTGTCGACTGTCTTTTCAATTTGATTTTGAGTCATGTTACTAGTTTCCTCAAGGATGTACCATGAAGGATTTAGAGGAGCAATGACGTCTCATGACCTGTCTTTTACTTTGTTTGCTGTTTGTGGTTTGTCTTGACAAAAAGACTGGGGCAACTTGTGTCCTTAGTATGAGTTAATGACAATCCTTGTCTGTGACTGTCTGTTATTAGCAAGTGGATGACCTTGCACACCTTGATTTATGTCATATCATGGTGTTTTTCTCCATTTGTATTAGTCCCTACCAATGATGATAAAGTGCAATACCTTTGTGATAAAAAAAATATAAGATTGCTAATACTAACATCCATGTCTTTTATTATTCATCTTTATTTTCACACTAACATTTCTTCTTTTCTACATCTTCACCACCCTTATCTATTTTTTCTATCCTTTTTTCTTTCATCTTCTAGTTCTCTCATCAATTTCGAGAGCACACTCATGTTCTTTGAACCGCTGTCCTCCCGAGGGGGCATATCTTCACCTGTTTACATAGGGCATTACTAGGGCATATTTCTTATCGATTTTCTTTGACACAACGCCCGAAATGACATTGTATCAAAGAGGGGCAAATGTAGACGGAAATTTGGTTTAGGACTTCAATATTCTTTATAATTGTATTCTTCATGGTCATGATTAAATAATGTCAATTATTCAATTAATTCAGATTGAGCATTAATTCTTCTATTGATTAAATAATCTTAATTATTTAATTAATTCACCTTAGCATTAATTCTTCTATTGATTAAATAATCTTAATTATTTAATTAATTCACCTTAACATTAATTCTTCATTGGATTAAATAATCTTAATATTTAATTAATTCATTAACATTAATTCTTCTATTGATTAACATTAAAATTAATTAATTAATTTAACATTAACTAATTATTTAATTAATTCACCTTAACATTAATTCTTCTATTGATTAAATAATCTTAATTATTTAATTAATTCATCTTAACATTAATTCTTCTATTAATTAAATAATCTTAATTATTTAATTAATTCACCTTTTCTTTATTCTATCATTAATTAAATAAACTTTTTTTAATTTATTATGCCTAATTAACCTTATCCTTCTTGTCAAATTAAATAAATTCTTATTTAATTTACTCTTTATCATATTTCAACTATAATTAAATAAATTCTTTATTTAATTATTCATTTAAATTCCTTAATCATTTAATTGAATAAATCTTATTTATTTAATTATTTTTCGAATATCGAGTCTTGAATTAAATGAATTATTTAATTCATTAATTCTATTTTAACGCATTCCTCTATATTTTAGATAATTATGTGAGTTATCTAATTATTCACTTTTACTCGACTCGACATCTATTTTAATCGCTCAGTTAACTCTTCATTTGATGTCTGAGTGGCTGTCTCGAGTAATCTCTTCGTCAGATCATTCAATCGTCCAGTTCTAACTCATTTGCGTGCACATGCAGATTAATTAAATATTCTTATTTAATTAATTAAATGTTGAGCATGCATTCAAACAAAGAGTCGTTATAATCAATATTCATCTTTGTCATGCAAAGATATTTCTTATGTTTTTGAATGCCGAACTGAAGATTAAATCATTTATTTAATCTTTAATCCTATTTCTAGTTTGTATCACTCATATCACCACTGACAGTTATCAGAATGCATGTCTAATAAGTCAATCTCAACCGTCCGTTGATCTTTCAATCTTGACCTGTCGTTCGAATAATCAATTTTCTATAAATTGATTTGTCATTCTTCATTCCAATCTCTCACGAAATCTTATACCTTTTTGAGAGCACTTAATCTTGAATCTTCGATATTTTGCTAATCATTATCTTAGGCTATACTTGCACGAATTTACTAAAAATCTGAGGGCAATTATACTACACAAGCAAAATGGAGAAGGGCAATCGAGATGAATCATGGAAATACGTTCGAAATTGGTGAGATTGTTCTAGTTTTGTTTACGTTTCTGACTTTCCTATGTTCTTTGTTGCTTAACATTTAGATTTGCATTCTAGATTTAATATTGCATGCATGTTTGCTTCTAATCTTCCTTTTTCTCTATAGTGCAATTTTCTATGGCGTTACATCTATAATACTGTATCCATCAGAAAATGCTTACTGTATATCAAATAACTAATAGCTGTTAAATCCCCCCTTTTTACAATTACAAAATGCCTATTTATACACAAGCATTTGGATAAAATATCAAAATGAGAGAACATGTCAACCTAGCACAAAAATTGAGCTCCAATCGAGTTGGCAATTAACGGTTATCCAAGCAGAAACATGTCGGCCCTGCATTTTGAAATTCTGTATTTCAGCAGTGTATAGTTGGCAAGACACAACACATCATCCTGCCGAAGGCAATTCATTCATTTTCATCCCATGCGCTTGTATTTTTCTCTTGTATTCACTGTGACTTATCGCTAGTTATACCAAAGCCACATAGTATTCCTTTGTTCCTACTATGCTTCGCTATAACACATAGATATCACAGAGACCTCACACAGATTGTTTTAAGTTTCATCGAGAGCCTCCCATATAACTCCATGTCGTTGTGACCACCCAATTGTCCTGCTGAAAAAACCACTGCTGCATTCCATTCGGCAAGACCTCGGGCTCCTCGCCAAGAACACACACCGAAATAAAAAGTCATACCAAGCAATACCTTTTGTTATATTCAACTTCGCCACAACCGCAAGGTTTTCTCACCGAAGAGGATACCTCATCGAGCTATTGGCAAGACAAAACAATGTCAGGGAGAGGTTATAAAGAGTACTCATGCTATACCAAAAACTCTCATCCATCCTTGAGTGTCGCTGTGACATTATGTATCTCCCACCGAAAGCCATCTTTCACTTGTCTTCGCTGAGACAATTCAAACTCGGGGAGATGTTACATAGAATTCTCCTTGTTACACCGAAGGGCCCGAGCTCACACCTGTTCGCCAAGACACTATAGATTTCTCACCGATAGAGTCCTTATGCCCCATGTATATTGCTATAGCTTTCAACCTTTGGGGGGACCTCTTGTAGCTTATCCAATGCTTCACTGAAGGTCTTCAATTATCCCCACGTCGCCGAGACAAGGCAACACCTATGCCGACAAGGATCTACATGTTTTCCATCGGTGAGACCAGAGGTCACTCACCAAGACCTCATGCTGAAAACCCCTAGCTTGGCCGAAACACCTCCATATGTGCCAATAGGTATAACATGCTGAGCTCGCCAAGACATGATGCTGATAGAAGCCAGCACAGTCGCCAAAACAACAAAAATGTCTTGCCGATAGGCAACAAACGTTTGCTAGCAAAAAAATGGATTAGAGAGACCCTCAAGCAGTTACACCGATACACCTGAAATAGAAGATATTAGCAGAAAAACATAGTGGGTCGGGGAGACAATGGGAGACCTATGCCGATATGAACCAAAATGTGGAAAATGCATAGATAGATGATTTAGGGGTCAAATATGAGCCAAAATATGAGCAAAAAAATTATGAAATGAAGGCAATGTGCACAAGGAGATACTCATATGGAGACTTAGGGGACATGAAAAATATGCAAAAATCATCTGATTTTAACAGTTCCAATAGTGGCTCTGTCTGGGGATGTATGATAGTAAGATCATTGCAAGGATCCAAAATCTTGGGTGAGGAGACTAGACATAAAATGATGAACCAGTGAGCAGCGAAGGAATGAATGGTAATTTAAATGAATGAAAATTGAATGCAAGATGGAAGTGAATAGAAAATGACAGAATCCTAGACTACTGTGCATGGAAAATAATTTTAAAGAGGATACACAAGAGTTCTCCATGCACTGGCAACCCTTAATCCTCAATGTTGCTCAAGAGAAGAAAAGCTTCAAGAATTGCCCATGAACAAGCAATTCCTGATCTTCACCAGCCATGTTCTGTAGATAGTATGAATCTTCACCCTTCTTGCCAACAACAACAAAAGGTCCCAACCAAAGAGCTTCAAATTTACCATGCTTGCCTTTCTCTTGACACCTTGCATTCCGCATCAACACCAAATCATTTTCTTCAAATTTTCTGTTCTTTGCCTTCTTGTCAAACAAATACTTCATCTGTGCTTGTAGCTTCACGTTTTGACTTTGGGCCCCTCTCCTTAATTCATCCAATTCAGAAAGTTGCTCCATTTTGTCTTCCATGGGCTCAGGAACTTCCAAATCTTCCTGTAAGATAAACTTATAGACTGGTAACAAATTCTACAGAGGCATCATGGCTTGTGCTCTGTAGACTAATTCAAATGGAGATTTTCCAATTGCCTTTTTCACAGTGATCCTATCAGCCCACACAACCAATTTTAGCATTGAATCCCAAGCCTTCTTGTTCTGTCCCAGCATCCTCTTTATAATCTTCAAGAGACTCTTATTGCTGGACTCTGCTTGACCATTGGCTTGTGGATGATAAGGAGCTGCATAAGAAATAGTAATGCCATACTTATCACAAAAGTTGTTGAATTCATCTGACCTGAAGCACATCCCATTATCTATGATTATCCTCAATGGTGTACCGAATCTGGTGATAATATTGTCCATCAAGAAATTTGTTACAACTTTACTTGTAGCCTACTTGGTTGGGATTGCCTCCACCCACTTTGTAAAATAATCAGTGGCAACTAGTATCCATCTATGTCCTCCACTTGACTTCTCTTGTATCTCTCCAATGAAATCAATTCCCCATTGATGGAAAGGGGCATCAGCCTGCAAGGGTCGAAGTGGCAGAGCACCTTGGTACTTCAACTTTCTAGAAAACTTTTGGCAGGCCTCACATCTTCTCACATGTGTAAAAGAATCATTAAAAACCTTTGGCCAATAATAACCCGCCCTAAGAATTTTGTGTGCAGTCGTCTTTGCTGAATAGTGCCCTCCACAAACTCCTTCATGCATTTCATTTAAAACATGTTTGGTCTGTGATTCATCCAGACATAATAACAATATGCCATCTCTATTTTTCCAAAACAGATCTCCATCCATGAAGACATACTTTGATGCCTACAACTTCAAAGTTTTCTTTTGGCTGTCACTCAATCCATCTGGACACTTCATATATTTAAGATAATGCATAACATCAGTATACCAAGGAGTGTGTTCAATGCTTGTAATTGCATCCTCTTCTTCAACATTGCAAATATGATTTGCCTCAATATTGGTTTCTGTCATCAGTCTAGCCAAGCCTTGGCCTCTTACCAGCTTAGTGATTTGTATCTCCATGTAAAATTCTTGAACCTTGTTGATCGACTTGCATCTTTTCCCTATAACTTCAGATTGTGTTAAAATGTCTTTAACAGTTGCGTGAGGGACATAGGAAATTACCTTCGCTCCAACAAGATATGGCCTGAATGCTTTAGTAGCCTTCACTAATACAAATGCCTATTTTTCCATTATGTCATACTTCAATTCAGACCCTTATAATGATTTACTAAAGAAGGACATAGGATTTTCATGACCACCATTATTCTTTTGTAACATAACAACAACAATAGTATGCATTGAGGCAAATGAAAAAATCTAAAAAGGCTTTGTAAAATCTGGAGACTTTAGAATGGGAGCCTCTTTGATAGCTCTTTTGATAGACATAAAAGCATCTAAAGCTTCAGCAGTCTAGTCCATTTTTGTCCTTTCTTCAACATTTTTGATATGGGCTTAATGATCTCAACAAAATTAGAGACAAATCTTCTGACAAAATTAATTTTCCCAAAGAAAGATTGTATTTCTTTGATAGTTTTGGGAATAGGAATTTTATCAATAGCTTCTACCCTCTCAGGATCTATTCTAATTCCTTCTTTTGAAACAATATGCCCCAAGAGATTACCCTCTATGACTGCAAAATGACACTTCTTTGGATTTAAACTAATACCATATTCAAGAGCTTTAATAAATACCTTTTCAAGATGTTGCACATGATCTTCAGCCTTCTTCGAATAAGTAGTCAAGTCATCTTGATACACCACCATGATAATATTAATCAAATCAGCAAATGCTACATCCATGGCTCTTTGGAAAGTCACTCCAGCATTAGTGAGACCAAATGGCATTCTTATGTAGACATATGTTCCCCAAGGAGTAGTGAATGTTGTCTTGTATTGCTCAGATTCCTTGACTTTAACCTGATTGTATCCAGAAAACCCATCCATCATGGAAAATAGCTCACACCCTGTCACCTTATGTAATATGGCCTCCATATTGGGTAAAGGATAATTATCTTTGAGAGATGCCATATTTAAATTCCTGAAGTCCACACATAATTTGATATCACCATTCTTCTTTCTCATAGGAACCAGATTTGAAACGTACATTGAATGTTTGATTGGTTTGATAATTCCTCCATCCCTGAGCTTTATCAATTCTTCTTGCATTTTAGGCTCCAGTGTTGGATTTATAGGTCTTTGCTTTTGTCTGAAAGGCTTGGCATCTGGCTTCAGTGGTATTTCATGCTGAAATAAATCTTCCCTGTATGCTTTCAGATCTTCATACGAACAAGCAAAAACATGCTTGTATTTTCTCAGCAACTCTATCATCATTCTTCTAATTGTAGGGCTGATCTTCTTTCCAATGTATACCTTTCTTGGTGCTATCTCAGTCCCTAAGTTGACTTCTTCAATATCTTCTCTTCTAACTGGCGTTTGTTTCATTAGAGATCTATCATTTCCATCATACAACCTCTCTAGTGCCACTAGACCCTTGGGCAATTTATTTGTTTTGAGCTACAATATTTCCTTTCCGAACACAGTTTATTTCCCATCCACTTCTTCAACAAAAGCATTGAAATCAATTTCCTGGGCCTCATACTAGTCTATACAATTGAGGAATTTCAAAAGGTCAGTATCATCATTAAAAACTTGCCAGTTATAAATATTATCAGGATCAACAAGCCTTGTTTTAGACTCAATCTGTGATACCCTAGCCAATGTAATATCATCTCTTTTGAGCGCCACATTTGCTAAGAAATCAACCATTATATTCTTTGACCTGTCGATCCACTCAATTGAGAAGGCATCAAACAATTCAATTGTATCCCATACAACATTCCTATATTGTTTTAATCTTTTGTGCTTGGCTCCATATTTTGATTTGATTTGTGAAACAACCAACTCAGAATCACCAAAAATAGTTAACAACTTAATCTTGTGTTTCATAGCTATGTTCAAGCCAGTCAATAAAGCTTCATACTCTGCCACATTGTTTGTACATTCAAATGCCAACAAAAATGAATATTTAAAAGTGATACCTTCAAGTGAAACAAATACAATCCCAGTGCCATTACCTTCTAGGCTGCATGCTCCATCAAAATACATCTTCCAGACTTCATTGCAGCTTTGTGCCACATGCTTTTCAATTGGATCACTATTGGTTAATTCTGGTTGAGTTGGTTCGATTTTAAAACTTCCAAGATCAACATCACAAAAACAATTAATCTGATCTTGAGGCACACAGTCGACAAGCTGATTCATTCTTGGCTCTCTATACAATTTGACTTCCTGGCCATTCACTGGTATTGTAGCATAAGACAAATCAAACTAAACATTTCCACCAACAGCTACTATCCATTGTCTTGACAAAAACATCCCAAACTGAGGAGGAGTATCAATGACTGTTATATCTATATTATAAGCCACTTGTGGATAAGTAGCCAGTTTGACTTCAACACCCTTTATAATTCCAATCACAGGTAGATGTCTATTATCCATTGCATAACATTTCCCTTCATATGTATCAACACATAAGCCCAGCTGCTTCATAACACCTACTGGCATAATATTTATAGCAGCACTAGAATCTATCATGCAGTTACTCAGTAATTTATTATTTATAAGCAATGTGGTGAAGAATGGATCCACTTGTGGGGAGGTTGTTAAAATATCACCCAAACAGAATTCTGAATTATTTATCTTTTCCTGCCTATTGACTACTTCAGAATTCATATGCTTTTCATTCCCATTTGTAATCAATTGAACAACATTATCTCTGTACTCCTTAATTTTCATCAATTCAAGTAGTGGAACAAACATTTTTACCTGGGATAACACCTATGTGAAGTCAAAAGAGGAGCACTCCACCTTAATAGTCTTCTTCAAGTCTGGAACTTCTCCTTTATTTTCTTCTTTTTGTTATTTACTAGGCTGATCAGAATTTTGCATCTCCTTGTGTAATTCTTCAACTTTCTGCTTTTGGACAAGCTTTTCTCCATCTTTACCAGGCTGTTTGTTTTCTGGCTTTTTCGTAAGTTAATGTGTTGCTTTCTAATCTTTCATAAAAATTCCCCCAGGCATGCCTTCCATCTCATTTAATTTAATGTTTCTCAACCAATATTTACTTCTTGCTTCCTCAATTGCTACAACGGTTATTTTCTCCATTTCATCTTTAGTAAGTCTTCTTACATTGCACTGAACTGTAGTTTGAACAAGATGTGGCTGTGTAGTCTTCTTCAGAATCATAAAAGATCTGTTGTCCAGTCATATGGACATTATACTTCTGATTGGAAACATCATACTCATAGTCTTCATCCTCTAAAGATGAATATCCTTCTTCAACATGGTAAAAAGTATTTGAAGTCAAGTAAATTTTGTGATCTTCTTCGTTATTCTCCATCGACATTCCCTCCTCATGTATCCTTTGAGCAACAAAACAATAATCTGGAGAATGTGGCTGATTACAGACTTCACAGAAATAATTATTACTCACCATGTAAGTTCCTTTCTTGCTCAATGGATCATGAGTCTCTTTGTTTCTTGGCCTGGCTGTCATAGGTTTCCCATCCTTCCAGTCTGTATTGTAAGGCATGTCATGCAACCTTGGCCTTTCATTTTTTTTTCATTCTTGTATGTATTTTCTTGTCTGTACTGATAATTATTTTGCCGAGGAGGCCTCGGGTTATCTCTTTTATTAGTTATACCAACAACCTTCCTATTATTTTCAATTGTCAATGCAATTTTCTGTGCTTCAGCTAAATCTCTTGGAGATCTACTTCTTAGTTCATACCCTATCTTGGGATCAAATGCATTTAAATAAACACTCAATGCAACAGAATCTGGCAACCTTGATCCAGGAGGTACTTTAGTATGCAACTTGTTGAATTTTTGGTTGAAGTCATGAGTTGAATCATTCTAATTTTTTTGAATTCTCATTAATTCATGAAGAGCTGCATCTAGAGCATTTTGATTCCCATATTGTTCTAAGAGTTTGTCTTGAAATACCTGGAGAGAATTAATTGAAAATGCTAGCAAGCTGTTGAACATCTTCAAGAAGTGACATCATGAATAGCTTCATATGTAAATCTTCATAAGGCATATCTATGTTTTGGACAAAAATATTAAAACTCCTTAGATGCTCTTCAGCTGTGATTGCATTACTCCCTATAAATTTCAGCACCATATTCCTCCAACTGCTATCTATAGGGTAAGGATATAACTGAAAACCAGCTAAATCGAACTGTCTGATCATGGTTGTATGCTGGTGAGGGGGAGGAATAGGTGGATGCTGATATTGATGCATGTGATTATTGTACTGTGCATTATGCTACTGTGGGATATAATGTTGACCAAGAGGTGGATACATACCTGCATGCTGTGTGGGAATGTGAGGTGGAAAATTTGGCTACTTGTGATGATTTCCCATTTGATTGTGAGGAACATTTTGTTGATTGGAGGGACCAACAACACGATCACCCTGCTTGTGAGGTGGAACATACTTTGGGCCACCAGCCATTTGATCAATAATTTGGGCTTTCTGCAATTTAGCCTCTAGTTCCTTTATCCTCTTCTCTTTTAGTTCCAACTGTGCTTTTACTTCATTAGAAAGTGAGAGCTCATGGTTTCGTTTAGGAGCTTTGTGATTACCCTCCATCCTCTAGTTATATTCATGCTGAATTCTGATCTATTCAACCTCTTGTTTAACTCTAAACTCAGCCCATTTTTGAGCTTCAAACTTAGCCATTTACTGAGGATCGAGAGCAGAGAAAGGATTTCTTTGATCTTTAGGGGTATAAAGTTCTGCACTTGAATCATCCTTCCATGTATCATAACCATTATATGTTTCACAATGTGCTCCTGGTGCTTTACCTCTGTTTGTTATGCACATGTCCTCACCTTTTTCTTTTCCCTTACCAACTCTATCATCTTTATGTGTCCATCTACTACTACCAGCAGGAGCTCCAGAATGACCTCCTTTGTATTGAGATCTTCTTCCATTCATGATGAACAGTTGCAAATTTTTTTGTCAGAGTCGCCACTCAATTTTATCAAAAATGAGAAAAATATCTAATATTTCTGATTCCCAGCGGAGTTTTTGCAATATTTTTGACTCTATGATTAAGGCTTTGATTTTGATTGTTCCCCAGCAGAGTCGCCAATTTGTTAGCTCTCAAAAATGCAGGCTGAATGCCTCAAGAGGCTGCCAACCTGATACACTTTAGGGTAACAGACAAGGTCAAGAGAACTCAACCTTCTACTCTTTAGGTGCTGCAAAACCTAGGTGGGTGTACCTCTTTGAATAATGTAGACTTAACTTGTGATTATCTTCTTGAAACAATTTGTTCACAATGGCAATGGGAAGTAAACAAATGAAATCCAACTTGAAAACAATAATAATATTCTGATGTGAATCCTAAAATAAGTGCTCAATTAACAGATGTAAAGAAAACTAAATGAGTTCAAATGGTGAAGTGTGGAGACCAGTGCCTTGTTGGGTATGCAGAGTCAAATGAGATCAAAATGAACACATCACTGAGAAAATTCAAATTATCTGGCATATGTTATGTTTACAACTTGTATAAACATGCAAGAATATGACTGCTAAGCTCTACTTGAATAATCCAATTGAATCTCTTTGATTACTGTGATTAACTAAAAGGATTTAGTCTTTACTTGAAAGAACCAATCTATCGATCACACAAGAACAACAAATGTGCGTTGATAAACTGAATGTAAACTTGTTACATCAATTTAAACAACCAGAAAGAATCCATTTTGGAGACAGCTTAACAATACTTTCATTAAATTTTAACAGATAATTGACACCAAAAATGTGCAGCAACATCACTTGACTTTCATAAATACCTCCACTTTGAAAACATGCAACTTAGTCTCTAATCTGATGAATCTATAATACTATATCCATCAGAAAATGCTTACTGTATATCAAATAACTAATAACTGTAAATCCCCCTTTTTACAATTGCAAAATGCCTATTTATACACAAGCATTTGGATAAAATATCAAAATGAGAGAACATGTCGGCCTAGCACAAAAATTGGGCTTCAATCAAGTTGGCAATTAACGGTTATCCAAGTAGAAACATGTCGGCCCTACATTTTGAAATTTTGTATTTCACCAGTGTATAGTCGGCAAGACATAGCGCATCATCCTGCCAAAGGCAATTCATTCATTTTCATCTCGTGCGCTTGTATTTCACTCTCGTATTCGCTGTGACTTATCGCTAGTTATACCGAAGCCACATAGTATTCCTTTGTTCCTACTATGCTTCGCTATAACACATAGATATCACAGAGACCTCACACAGATTGTTTTAAGTTTCACCGAGAGCCTCCCATATAACTCCATGTTGTTGTGACCACCCAATTGTCCTACCGACAAAACCACCACTGCATTCCATTCGACAAGACCCCGAGCTCCTCGCCAAGACCACACACTGAAACAAAAAGTCATACCGAGCAATACCTTTTGTTATATTCAACTTCGCCATGACCGCAAGGTTTTCTCACCAAAAAGGATACCTCAGTGAGCTATCGGCAAGACAAAACAATGTCAGGGAGAGGTTATAAAGAGTACTCATGCTATACTAAAAAATCTCATCCATCCTTGAGTGTCGCTGTGACATTATGTATCTCCCACCAAAAGCCATCTTTCACTTGTCTTCGCCGAGACAATTCAAACTCAGGGAGATGTTACATAGAATTCTCCTTGTTACGTCAAAGGGCCCGAGCTCACACCTGTTCGCCAAGACACTATAGATTTCTCACCGATAGAGTCCTTATGCCCCATGTATATCGCTATAGCTTTCAACCTTCGGGGGGACCTCTTGTAGATTATCCAATGCTTCACCGAAGGTCTTCAATTATCCCTGAGTCGTCGAGACAAGGCAACACCTATGCCGACAAGGATCTAGATGTTTTCCATCGGTGAGACCAGAGGTCACTCACCGAGACCTCGTGCCGAAAACCCTTAGCTTGGCCAAATCACCTAAATATGTGCTAGTCGGTATAACATGCTGAGCTCGCTAAGACATGATGCCGATAGAAGCCACCACAGTTGTTGAAACAATAGAAACGTCTTGCTGATAGGAAATAGACGTTTTCTAGCAGAAAAATGGATCGAAGAGACCCTCAAGTAGTTACGCCGATACACCTGAAACATAAGATATTAGCAGAAAAACATAGTGGGTCGGGGAGACAATTGGAGACCTATGCTGATATGAACTAGAATGTGGAAAACACATAGATAGATGATTTAGGGGTCAAATATGAGCCAAGATATGAGCAAAAAAATTATGAAATGAATGTAATGTGCACAATGAAATACTCATATGGAGACTCAGGGGACATGAAAAATATGCAAAAATCATTTGATTTTAACTGTTCCAACACATTCCATAACCGTGCACTCTATCTTGAAGTCTTAGTCCACAAGAATAAAGTCAAACGAGTCTTGGTGGATGGAGTTGTAGGTTTGAATATTTGTACTCTCAAGCTAATAAAGAATCTGGGATTCTTTGAAGATGTCATTGAGAAAGGCAAAGGTATCACTATCAGGGCTTATGATGATCAAGAAAGGGTATCTCAAGGCACCATTCAGCTCCCTATTCAAGTAGGGCTAGCAATTATGGAGACTACTTTCCAAGTCCTTGACCTTGAACTCCTTTACAATATCCTCCTAGGGTGCCTAAATATTCATGGGATGCAAGCTATTTCATCCACATTCCATCAATGTGTTAAGTTCCCTTATTAAAACTAAGAAGTCAAAGTCCATGGTGATCTCAAATCATTCTATTATTGCAAAAATCTTGTGGCCAAGTATAACAAGATCCCCAAAGTCCTGAAGAATGATGAGGGACCCACATCTCCATATATAGACCCATCCACCCTAGCCTCCACTTCTGAGACAAAGACACCCTCCATTTCGGACATCCTTGATATCAAGGTTATTATCCAAGATAATGGTTGTGGAGACTATAAAATGATGAAGAGTTCCTTTGTGATAGAAGGGTTACCTCAGTCTCCTAGATCCTATGGGAAGCCACAACCAATTGACACAACATCCCAAACCTTCAAAGTAGAACCTACCACCTTTAGAAAATGGGGAGACCTAAGTAAAGAGGTGGTAGATGAGAAAGATGTATCAAGCTTGATATATCAAGATAAAAGACATGTACCAAATCTCCCCATGGAGGAAAGCAACAAAGGTCTTCAACTAATGCGTGGATGGGGCTACAACAAAAATGAGAAACTCGGGAAAAATGACAATGACCTATTGGAAATTATTATTCTTGATAAGTGCATGAAGAATCTTGGTCTTGGATGTACCCCTATGAAGATAACCATTCTTGGAAAAGGTACCCTTGTTAAAAAATTCAAAGCTCCTCCTCAATTACCAGTAACCATAGGTCTACCTCTAGATAAGTATACCTTCGATATAATTGATGTGTGTGACGAGGATCCCATCAATTACCTACCCATGTTATTTGAGGATTCCTCCCTTTTTATGGTCGCTACTATGTCTTTCGAGCTAAGTAACCAAATCATTGAATTAAATATTTTCTACCCCCAATTGATAGACTATGACCAACGAGGACCACCGATCTTAGACACATTCGAAAATGATGAGGCTCTCTTGGAATTCATGAGACTACGAGATACTTTGCCATATGGAGATCATAAAGCAAGGTTTGATATTGAGATGGACATGAATGTGTACTATGGGGAAACAATTGAATCTCTTAGTCGCAAAATTGAAAATCTAAGAGTAATGTCTAGGTCTTTAAGTGAAAACCATCTTGTGGCACTTTTTGATCACAAAATAGTAAAATAAAGGACATATCTGATGGTGAAAACCTCTCCAAGGCACCAAAGGATGAGAGATTCAATCTTCCCCTTAGTGCCATCCACCAGGAAAAATCAACAGTCTTGGAAAAAAAAATGTAACCTAGTCAATCTGGGAACCGAAGAGATACCACACATCACTTTCTATGCAAAATCATTTTTGACCAAGGAACAAGAAATTATAGCTATATTTTTGAAAGGAAGGAAAGTAAATTTTGCATGGACCTACACTGACATGCCATGCCTTGATCTAGAGGTAGTATTCCATCATCCAACAATCTATCTAGAAGCAAAGCTAGTAAGACAAACTGAGAAAGATGCATCTGTAGATCACATTATTAGTCAAATTAGAACTACAAAAACTCCTTGACACTGGCTTCATATGACCCATTGACTATCCTGAATGGGTTTCCAACCTTGTACCTATTTCTAAGCCCATTGGGGGCATCCACATCTACATTGACTTCAGGGACCTAAAAAAAGCATGCCCTAAGGATGATTTTTCTCTTCCCAACATAGACATCATTATAGATCTAACAGTAGGGCATAAAATGCTATCATTGATGGACAAATTCTTAGGGTACAATCAAATTATGATAGCCAAAGATGATCAACATAAGACAACTTTCACCTGTCCATGGGGAACTTATTTCCGAAACATGATGCCATTTGGGTTAAAGAATGCCGGAGCTACATACCAAAGGGCTATGACTCTAATTTTTCATGACATGATCCAAAAATATATAGAGGATTATGTAGATGACATATTAGCCAAATCAAGGAAGTGTCAAGATCACATAACAACACTAGGCTCCATCTTTAATAGACTTGAAGAATATAAGGTTAGACTCAATCCTAAGAGATGTGTCTTTGGTGTGCAATCAAGAAAGCTCCTGGGGTATATTGTATCAATTAGGGGAATCAAGATAGATCCTACAAAAGTCAAAGTAATTCTTGAGATGGAGGCACCAAGATCATTGAATCAACTAAGGGCTTACAGGGAAGGCTCCAATACATTCACAGATTCATAACATAGTTAGCAGATAAAGCTATCCCATATTCTCATCTACTCCACAAGGGGGTAGCATAAAAATGGGACAAGAAATGAGATAAGGCATTCAATAAAATCAAGTAATACTTGCTAACACCACCAGTCCTCATGCCACATATCCAAAACAAACCATTGATACTTTACATATTAGGTACGACAACAACACTTGGAGCTCTCTTAACTCAATATGATGAAATAGGGAAGGAAAGAACCATTTCCTATATTAGTAGAACCATGGTAGGCCACAAGCTAAACTACATGTTCATTGAGAAGGCTTTCCTAACAATAGTGTTTGGTGCAAAAAAATTCAAGCACTACATGTTGGATCATCAGATAAATCTCATTGCTAAGATAGACCCTCTAAAATATCTACTTCTAAAGCAACACTCACATAGTGAATGGCTAAGTGGGTCATGATCCTAACAAAATATGACACTGAATATGTGGAGCGAAAAGCTATCAAGGGACAGGTAATTGCAAATCAACTGATTGAGGCACCTATATATGCAGAGAACCCATTGATATCAAAATTTTCAGATGAGTCCATTTTCAATCTTAATGTAGCAGATCATTGGAAGGTGTAATTTGACGGGTCATATACTCAACATGGGTTAGGAGCTAGAATCTTCTTCATCACACCACAAGGGGATTGCATCCCAAAGTAATATAGGTTGTCTTTCCCTTGCACTAACAATATTGCCGAGTATGAGGCCCTGGTCATTGGACTCTGAATTGCAATATAGTGGAAAATCATGGCACTTAAGGTCTATGGGGACTCACAACTGATTATCAACCAATTCAACAATGAATACCAAACAAAGGATGACAAACTTACCCCATATAAAAAAGATGGTGGAGGATCTTTAGGAATTCTTCATCAATATAACATTTGAGCAAATACTGCAGGTAAACAATAGAGCAGTTGATGCTATGGCTACAATTGGATCATTGTTAGATATCCCACGTAACATCCCTAAACATGAATTCCTAGTAGAGAAACTTCTCGTACCAGCTTTTGAGGTACTAGATTCTGAGTTTTTGTGTGAAATTGTTGGTCTCGGTGATCCTTGGTACCATGACATATACACCTACCTAAAAATAAGAGTCCTCCTTGCTGATATCACCTCAAACCTCAAAATAACCTTTATTAAAAATTCATCCCATTTTGTTATCTTAGGTGACACCCTATACCGTAGAAGTATTGAAGGGACCCTTTTAAGATGCCTTAACCTAGAGGAAGCTTTAACTACTTTAATTGAGGTACATGATGGTATTTGTGGTTCACATTCTAGTGGTATGACCTTGGCCAAGAAACTACAGAGGAATGGGTACTATTGGCCTACAATGGAGAAGGAAGCTCATGATTATGTCTGAAAATATTTACAATGTCAACAAAATGGGGACCTCATCCATTCACTAGCTCAAGAGCTCATTCCTATTATAACGCCTTGGCCGTTTTCATAATGGGGGCTTGATCTCATTAGAAAAATCAAACCCACCTCATCTAGTGGACACAAGCTCATTATCACTGCCACAAAGTACTTCACAAATTGGGTAGAGGCCATCCCCATGACCTATATCATAGGGAAGAAAATATCCAAATTCATCTTGAACTACCTCATTTATCATTATGGTGTTCCACAAGCCCTTATCTTAGATAATGGGACACCTTTCAAGAACCAAGATATTCATGAGCTATGCAAAAAATTCAATATACAACATCGCTTCTCCATCCCATACTACCCCTAGGGTAACAACCAAGTTGCGGCTTCTAATAAAACCATCTTAAAGATCCTTAAGAAAACAGTCAATGAAGCTGGTCATGACTAGCACCTATAGTTGAATCCCGCCTTATGGGCCTATTGAATGAGTATCTGCACACCTACAGGAGCAACACCTTTCTCCCTGGTCTATGGATTAGAAGCCATCCTTCCCATTGAGATCAAAATCCCATCCTTAAGAATATCATTGTAGAACGTCATTACTGATGAAGAATATTGGGTGTCATGGTTGAATGAGCTAGAATTACTGGATGAGCAGCGCATGGATGCATTGAACCATCTCAAGCGAAGCTATAATAAGAAGATCAAGAGTCGGTCATTTCAAGTTGGAGAGCTCATGTTGAAAGAAAATAAAAAAAAATGTGCCAAATCCAGATAGCAAGGGGAAGTTTGAGTCAAATTGGTTGGGACCATTCATCATCATGACAAGTTATAAATTAGAAGCATAGCAACTATCAACACCCAAAGGTGAGCCTCTACAGGAACATATCAATAACTCCCATCTCAAAATTTTTTATTCCTAAGCTTGCAAGGCATAAATCCAAAAAATAATAAAAAAAAAGGATTGAAAACAGTAAAGAAAAAAATCATCCTCTAGTGAAAACCACTTCGGTGGCACTTTGGGCAAGTACCTTGGTGAAAACCTAGAAATTAGGCGCATTGTGTAATTAAGAACTTTCCATCCACCATGATCTCTTTGGCTCATTCTGCATCATTCACCCATCACATTCCATCGGTCCTTCCGTCACCCATCCGTGTCTACATCATAGCTTGATCCCGTGTTCATATCATGTCCCATCCTAGAACTAATTAGCACCTTCCTAAGGTCAATTTGTCCTGTCTACATTAGAGTAGTCTATCACATCACATAGGGGGCATGTTCTTATACCTACATCAGATCAGATTCGTGTATATTCTTTAAATCTTTCTTAAAATTAGAAAACCCAAAAAATCCATAAAACCATAAAACCCAAAACATCCAAAACATGTCAAAAATTCAAAAATAGGTAAAAAACATAATAAAAGTCAAAAAATAGAGTCACCGTGTCAAACTATGGGTCTCTAAGCTTGAACATAGGCAAGGCCATCATTAATGAGCCCTCAACACACATTAGGTCAGTCGTTTAGGAGTCTATCATAATAAATTGGCAATCTAGTTGTTCATATATCATCAATGAACAAGTTTGTGTTAGTCAAACTACGAGTCTCTGAGCTTGAATGTAGGAAAGGCTAATCTTTGATGAGCCCCCGAGACACATTAGCTTAGTCCTTTAAGAGTCTGTCATAATAAACTGGCAATCTAGTTGTTCATATATCATTAAGGAATGAGTTTGTGTTAGTCAAACTATGTGGTATTTGTATGTATAATTTTGGCAAGGCTAATCTTTGATCAACCCTTGAGGCCCCTATGATAGGTCTTTAGGTTAGGTTCTTGGTCAAAATCTCAAAAAACACAAAAACATTGGAAAATTGGAAAATCAAAACATTTGTAAAACATCTTGAAAAATACCAAAAATAGCCTCAAAAAATTTCAAAAATACCAAAAACATTAAAAAAACCCAAAATCATCCATCCCATTTCATTTTCATTTGCAATAAACATCCACTCACAATAAATCAATCGTCACCTCCAACCTTTGGCAAAACAACCAGAAACAAGTTTAGTAAATTGAAAGAGAAAACTCAAATGTCAACAGTCTTACGTTTAGGTCAATAGGTAAACAAGATGGTTAACTCTTGGTATCAATAGCCCATCATCCCGTTAGTCTCAAGATCATCTGATAACATCATGTCCTAGGATGCATCCTTCCTACAATGGAAAACAATATCATACATCATCGTAGTTTAGTCTTGGCTAGAGGTATGAAGAACATTAGCTTGTTTGTTTACTGATCTTTTCTTTCAATTTATCTTATTGTGCCCGTTCCAATGACCTCTCGATAATGTCTAATCAAAAAAATTTAGAGAGAAAGGAACGGGGCATTGATCATTATCTTTTTTCTGGTGTGCTTGTTGGATATTCTTGTAATATAACCTTGGTCATGCTAAATTTTGTTTGGTTTGTAGGGAGGATGTTTTGGGTGTCTTGTTGGCTATTGCATTAGGAGGTTTTTTGCCTTTTTATGTTTTGGTCCAAGTTGTTTGAAACATCTAAAGTACTTCCTAAAAAGGTTTTGTATGCTAGGTGTGAACAAGGATACTCCTATCTGATTGTCAAGTCAAATTCCATCTCACTAGGTATAATGCCATCCTAGTTTTCTATACCTTGATGCATCGTATTTATGCATGTTATAAAAAATAAGGAAATTAAGCCCTTTATTTCCCCAATCCCTAGATAAGCAATACATCATCATTATCATCGCCATAATTTTGCATCATCTCAAACTCGAGGGTTGATTCCTCTTTCTTCTATCTTTTCCATATACTAATACTAACACGGTATCATGACATTCAAAACTAAAAATGTATCTATATCTGCATCCATCTTGCATCCACAAACCGTCAACATATTACACATATCATCATAATAGAAAACATTATCCATCATAATATAGATTGGTTATTCTAAGCATCTCATAAACCACACATTTGCATAAGCATCCATTGCATAACCATATAAGCACTATCATAATCATCACATTTTTTGCATTATACATACATCACATATAGAAAGGATACTAAAAAGGAAGTTAAATCATTGCATTGCATCCATCATATATCATCATGTAATACAAATTTGCATCCATATAGATTCATATCATACATCGATAATATCACATCCTATCATAACATAAAGCATGAACATTAGATGCATCCATACATATCATATCCATCCATGACACATAAAATAAAATACCATCACATCATATAAGCACATCAAAGTCATCTCATGTATATATATCAAAAAAGTTGACTGTCATGATACAATCGGAATCAAATATATAGTATCATCATTGAATATACAAGAGGCTAATCAAAACTCATCCAATGAATTTATATACATCATAAATCAGGTTGTACAATAAAAAAGATGTGTTTAGTGCACTATCAGTGCCTCAAGCTACCCTCACTTTGTCTGTCCTCATGATGGTTGCCTCAACTCTAGTGATGAGATCTTGCTGGTCTCCTTGATGTCCCTACACAATGGGTCCTGCTAGGAACAACCTAGTTGAGGTGGGAGAAATCTGGCTCCCATCACTCCTGTGCCACAACCCTGTAGTACGATGCCTCCTAGATCGCTCGACTGTACATCTTAGCTGGGATTGTGGCCTATCCCTATACCTACTGCATTGTAGCCTCTAACTGCTATCTCTGTCCCTGCTCTAGCACTAACCTAAGGTCAATATCCTATCTCATCTGACACTCCTGCACCACCTCCTATTGTGCTTGATCCCTCTCCTGGATCAGGGTTTGAATTTGAGCTTGGGCCTGCTGCAACTACCCTGTCAAGACCTATATCTATGCCTGCAGTGCCACTATCTATTCGTCCCTAGGATTGGGACCTGGTGGTTATGGCCGTGGTTCCTATTGGTGTGGCTACTGAGGTGGCTATATTGGTGGCCTCTGACCAATGGGTGGCACCAGTGGTGGAATTTTTCTATCGTGTCCTACACCTCTGCCTTGTCCGTCTTGTGCTTGATGACCTAGCTGCTAGGGGACCTGTCCAATCCAGGTTCCTCTAACCTATCCTTTGCCCATTATTGGTACCATTGATAATGTCAGTTAAATCAGGCTGTGAGCTTGAAATTATGCATCATATGTCAGAGTAGTGCCCGCATCTACGGGACCATCAAAATAAACCCACGACATCATCACTAGCTATATGAAATCATCGATGGCCTGCTGGGGGATCCTCTGCCCCCACGCTATCTCTCGAGTCCTCCATGCAAATATGGCTCTCTGTCCACCATCGGGCACATCCTACACCTCTTCGAACTAGCAAGCAATTCTATCTAGGAGGTATCACACTATCATGTGATGCTCTCGTCCCTGTAGGTATTTGGACTGTTGACAATAGAAAAATTGGGCATCATCATCATGCCATCTATGAAAGTGGAGCCACGGTCTCCACTGAAACATTGTCATCTCATCAATAACCCACCTCTTGTGTGGGATGCTTGTAATGCTTGTATAATGAAGGGTGGTCATCCCCCCATACCTATAAACTGCAAGATCATCGCGGTCTATTTGGATGTCTGCAATGGTGGGCCTCAAAATGGCTATATGCTCATATGCCCACACATGAAGAAGTGTAACTCCTGCTCCAATACTGCAGGACCCACAGTACATGATTTGGTGCATATCATGATACAGGGAGGCTAGGATGATGACCCCCAAGTGTAGATGGTCATCTCCTCCATCATGCGGGACCAAACGATCCCCCATCCAATGTTGCAGCCTCTAGCTCTCTTGTCAAGAATGAGGACTCCCAAGATCAATGCTCTGAGAAACAAGGTCAAATCAAGGGAAATCCCCTCATATCGGTGAAGGTCTATCTGACCACTGTCCACCTTGTACAAGTCAACGTCGAATAGTTGAAATATGGCATCACCTTCGGCCTCCACATCGTATATAATACACTCACCGTGTATGGGGATCCATAGGATCCACCATACATCCTCCAAGGTCACGGTGGCCTCGCCGATCGGTAAATGGAACAAGGAGGTCTCGCTATGCCATCTCTCCACCAATGTGGTCATCATCGCAAGGTGCATCCTCACCTCGAGCATCTAAGCTACATGCCCAAAGCCAATCGAGCCAAGAAAGAACAACACATCATTCATCAGGCTTCTCGCTCGACGCAAAATCTAGCTCTTGTGCTCCTTTGAGTGGAGCACTAGAAGGACCTCCTACATTCAAAACACCCACAATGTCAAAATTCATCAACATGGCATGTTTTCAAAAATTAAAAATCCCCAAAAAGTAAAGGTGAGTTAGCTTTTGCAAAAGCAATGCTCTATCATTTTGCAAAAGTGGTGCTAAAATCAAAAGCGACGCTATATGGAAAAGGTGAGTTAGCATTTCAAGGTGATGCCAAAATCTTTTGGGGCTGCACGACACAATCTTGCAAAGGTGAGTTGGGATTTTTTCCGCAACTCTAAGATCCTCTAGTGTCGCACGACGCTATGCTGCAAACACGAGTCGACATGCACAAAGGTGATGTTGATCGTAACGATTGCAACACCTTAGAGGATCACTTTTGATTGACCTAATTAGACCCTAATAAATGCATCAAAATAATGTAAAATGAGAAAAGTTTTGAAAGGTGTACCGAGGGTCTTGCATCTTGAGGCCGCTAGAACTCGCGAACCCTATCCATCTGATGTTTGGGGATTACACAAGCCGCCATTCCATTAGCACCTTAGAGCAAAAAGTCAAGATTTCTAAAGGCTAGGAGTGCAAATGATTTGAAAATGACCCTCTTAACCTTTTTTATGCAATTTTTTGGGGGTTTTTAGGGTATTTTTTAGGGTTTTTGAACCCATTTAATATGTTTTTTGCCAAATGAAGCTTGTTTTGACCCATTTTCCTCATTATAAGTTTGTTTTCACATCTTGTGGGCTATTTTTTGTGCCTATATCCTTGTTGAATTTTTTTTCACAAGCTCGACCTAATTTTGCAATCTTCGCCTGATCTCTCGAGGGGGCAATGTAGCAGCATAATTTCTTCCATTGGGGTAGTAGTGGGGCATTTGAAAAATCAAGAAATTTTTGAATTTTGATCATGGCAGTGTTATTCTTTAAACTAACGCAACAGGTACCTCGCTTCAAAGAGGGGCAAAATGTAGACATCGAAAAAGTCTTGATTAATACTATGCACCTAATTATGATAAATTAACACCATTTCTTCCTAAATCACTTCAAATTTATCAATTAATTAAATAATCAACATTCTTTAGTTAAATTCATCAAATTCAGCTATTAATCAAATAATTAAATTTATTAATTAATTCACCCTCCTTGTAGATGTCTAATTTTGATCACTTCCATATGATCAAATGCGTCTCCCTGTTCATCCGGTTGCTCATCCCCTTTGTCAATATTAATTAAACCAGGTGTTTAATTAATACCCTGCATCTTGCACAAAGGTCCTAAAGTATTCAATTTAATACTTTGCCCCTCTTCCTCCTCTAAATTAAATAAATATGCCCTTTTATTTAATTTAGTCATATTCCCCTTTTGAATTAAAATTTATTTTTAATTCATCTTTTCTCTCCCATGGTCACATCCTCCAACTTTTGCAAGTTGGTCCTTAATCCATTTTAAATACTTCATCTTCTTCTAATTAACCAGGGTTAGCATGTGCACACCCTTAATCATCATTAAGGTCACATACTCCATAATTTTCCACTTGCCTCTAATCAGTCATTAGCCTATCTAACTGGGTACTTGCACAACCTTAATCATTTGATTAGCCTAACCTAATCCTCATCCTATTTATGGCACATTTCCTTGAGTCAACCTTATTAAAGGCTTTCTCCTTTTGGACAAGACATCCCCCTTCCCCATGTGAATTTTTAATTCACCTTTTAATCCCCCAAGGCACCCAAAAGGAATTTTTAATTCCTTCACTTCTCCCCACATGTCCTTTATTCATTCTTTATTCTTTCTCTCATCCCCATAAGGATATTTGAGGAATTTTTAATTCCCCACTTGTCCTCTCACCCACATGGGGACAAGGACCTCCTTTATGAGGAGATCTTGTCCAATCCCAAGGTACTTTGTACCCCTCTCCATGTCATGTCCTTTCTCCTTCCACCTCATGTCCACTTCACCTTTTAGGGCTTCATCACATGCCACATGTCAAGATGTGAGGGCTTGTGAGTTCTCAACTCACCTTAGCCCTACATCTTGATATTTGGTGGATCAATCTCAACCGTCCATTTCCCCTAGGATTTCTCAAAAATCCTATAAATACCCCCTCTTTTCTCTCATTTTTGGGAGATCATTTGTGCTAGCCAAACTCTTGCAGTTTTGTTTCTCAACCTCTACTTAGCCATTTTCACATTTTCATCCACTTGCATCCATCTTCACATCCTCATCTAGCTTGCATCTTTCCATCCAAGGAGCATACACGTCAAAGATCGAAGGGCCAACCAAAGAATCGACTCAACGCAAGGTATAAAGTTCCATTTTGTGGCTTTGTCTTGTTTTGTTTCTAACTTAGGCTAATCTTGAAGTGTAGGTTGTTTAAGTTGTTTATTTGCACTCCTTTTGGCTTGTTGCTTGCTTTCTAACCACCTAATTCGACCTATCACACTTCTAACTAATTCTCATCACATTTAATTAAATCAAATCATTTAATTAAAACCCCTTAAATCCTCTCATTTGATTAAATCAATCAAATCAAATGTCACAATCTCCTAATCCATTCCAATTAATTAATTCTAAATTAATTAATCCTAAATCACTTTCTAATCATCATTAATAATTCTCCAACTTTTTACTCCTCAAGAGTTAAATCAAACCATGTTCAACTAACCAGGTTGCACATGAAAATAATTTCTATTAATTATATAATTCCTCTATTTATCCTCACAAAGGCATATTCTAAGGAATATTCCTCTCAACAACCTCTCATTCAATTTTCATCCAAAGGTTTTCAAAAAACTTTCACATCCTCAATAACTCTTATAAATGCAACAAATTCTCTTACATCCTCTCAAATCTCAACAACATTCATTCAATTCTTCTTACAACCTTTCAAATCCTCAACCATTCTCATTTACTTCTCTTCCATCCTCCTCCACTCACACATTTTCCAAAATGTGCTCCACTTTCCTCCAATAGAATTGTGACACTTGGCACATTCTCATTGGCTCCCATTTTATCCCACATTCATAAAATCCTCTCATTCTTCAACCCTTGGATTTTATAAATAGAGACATACTTTTCACCATATGGATCCACAACTTCAAGAATTATCACTATAGGCATTTCAATTCATAGCAATCCATCACTTTCATCATTTTTAGTCAAGTTATCACCATTTGGAGTCATTTTCACACTTGGATCATCAACAATCACCAAACCTTATCAAAGGGATTGAGAAAGGGCTTCTTTCCACATCAAAGGAGCACCACTCCCCCTATGGGATGAAGGTTTAGCTATTTCAATTTAGATTGCATGTTATCTTTTGTTAGTTTGTTGTTGCTTTCATGTTTTCTCTTGAATTTGGTTAAAGAATCTTATAGGGAGCGTTTAATTTGGTTTTTAACATGTTTAACACTTGTTTGTTGATCCTTGTTAATTGATTTTAGATTTGATACTTACAAAAATTCACCACGAAATGGCAGAAGGGTCATAATATTGAACCATGTGGCATTCATCGGGCCACTTGTAGATTGTGCACTTGTCGAAGCACCACCACATGTCACTCTCTCCCTATTCTGCTATCTTTTTGTGGGTCCACCCAAAGGGCTCAACAAAATGGTGGAAATCCTTAATTCTCACCAATTAAGCTATGGTAGGACTGACCAACAAGTCCCACAAAATGATTGACCAAGTGCATGCTAGGTGGCAGCTTCCCAAAGTTCCACGAATAGGCATTTTATGAATAAAATAATCCCTACAGAATGCAGGGGCCAATAAGAATGAAGATACCTATCACCTTTTGGTTCATCCCATGGGTAACTTAAAGCATGACTTATAGCACGTGGATTTTAAATTTTTTTTATCATGACTAGGTAAAAGGGGGTCATATTTTATAAAAGCACAAGTCTTATGACTCAACAAAGGTAAATAGATATTGCAGAATTTAGGACTTTGCATGAAATATTTTGGCGACATGAAATACATTCTCAAGGATCAATGGCATAAATTAGTTGGCAAACACTAGAGAGGGATGACTGGTATACAAATGACTTAAAAGACATAAGTCATAACTTAGACAAGTGGTAATTGACTACAATAGGTCAATGGAGGAATAGAACAAAAGACTAATAGGTGTTTAAAACTTAGGGGTTTCAAAGGGTTTAAGCAATGAAGTGAACCCTAGACATAATTTCAACATGCCCTAGCCATTTAAAATTGACCAGAAAGCTTAGAAATTGGGAAAATGACTAGGAACTACAAATTTTTTACAAAGTACTACCAGTCTTATAACTTGCCTAATTCTTTCTTGTTCTAATATGTTCAACTCTAGTTGCATGTCATGCATTTCCTTTAATAGATCTTCCTCAATATAAAATATATTTTTAGGAAGAGGGGCTTGGGAAGGAACTTGAGGAGCATCAGTGGGTATTTCTGGAGGCATACTAGTTGTAAATTGAGGCTCACTAGGTACAACATGATTTTCATAGGAAAGAGGATGAGTTGTTTGGGCTACAAGTTTGTTATAAAATTGTACCATAGAAGTTACAAGAGGAGTATTAGGTTCTTAAACATTATTTTTGAGATTATAATCTCTTTGCATCTACTCTCTTTCTTGTTCAACTCTTTCAAGAAAATATTGTTGTCTTTCAGATGTTTCAATTTGTGTTGGTGAACTAGTAGGAATATCATTACTATTTGAATTAACAAAAGGATTTCCAGAAAAAAGAGTTGAATTACTTGTGTCTCTAGTCCTCCATGTCTGCTTTTTCTTTGGTGGCTCCATTTCAAGCCTCTTTCAATGGTCACCTTTGAACAAGGATATCCTTCCATCCATGGTGAAATCTTCTTGAGATTTACTTCTTTCAAATTGGTCCTTTTGATGTGTATCATAGTATCAGAGACACCACCCAAATTAATGGGGATAATAATCTTCAAGTCTTTTAACAAGACTCCCAACTTGATAACATTCTAAAACAACTATTCAACATATGGCTTTATATAAATATTTTTGACTCAATCTTCCCAAGTTTAGACTATTGGATATAATGTGTTTTCCCTAGCAGAGTTGCCATTCTCTTGATGTTTCCAACCGATGGTCTAAGTTTTTCTAAAGGTTAGCTAGATCTTATGATTAAAAAACCTTAGGTCAATAGCCAACAAACAAGAGATATATTTTACATTTTATCCTCTACATTTTAGGCTCTACAAAACCAAGGTGGGTTCCCCTATAACATCATTTTACATATGACAATACTTACAATGATGCCTTTGAAGCAAATTATTCACACTAATTTTATAGAAGGTAAGCTTGATTGGCTAAATAATCTTAAAAACCCTTTATATGCTTTGTATTTATTTTTTATCGTGGATTTGAGCATAAAAACAATTGAATGCAATAAAATTAAGATATTGATTTTGTGTGTATTTGATTCTACTTAGCCCTAGACTCTGCACATTATTTGGACCAGTGCCTTATCCATAACAGAGTAAAAAATTAAGTAAAATCCTACAATAGACCAAATCTTGGCTTCTTATAACTTCATTGCCTTATAATGAGAAGCCAACAAAAGAATGATGCTATTATACTTCTTACAAATCCTTATTGCAATCACACAATCTTTGATGAATAAAATGAAAGTAAATTTAATCCATTCATTAAACAAAAGCTAACAATTCAAGCATCCATAACACCAAATATGGTATGAGAATTAGAAATAACCCTTCATTAAATTGATTCAAAAGAGAAAAGTTACAATATGGAGAGCATAATAGATTGGTATTCAAATTTGGAATATAATATAATGAGTGTTTGAGTCATCTATTGTTATTACAGAGCAAAATTACAATATTCCTTCTCTGGATTTTAGAGGACTTAACTATACCAAACCTAATTCTATATAAAGACTTACAAAGACCAATGACTCCTAAGATTCAAAACCTTTCAAAATGGATACAACATTTTCCTTTATAGTTTAGGAATAACTTAGAAAATAGGGCACATTTAGGGTTCAAATATGGAGGAAAAAATCCATCATATCATAAGGCTTGATCTCAATCAAATTAGGATCTTCACAAAATTGAATGTTGTTGGAGTCGTCCTGATCAAAATAATTACTTCTAGCAACCAGAGGGATGGAACATCCCAAAAATTGTGCTCCTGGAAGTACTCATAGAACATCACTGGTTAATTCCACCACCTAGTAACCTAAAAAATATGTGTAAGGAAAGCAGAGGTGCGGAAGCAACTTTCCTAACATCAAAACCATAGGGAAGAATGTAGATAGTACTTTTAATTTCCAAATTACAATCCAATTAAGAAACACATGAAATATTTGCAGAAATAGAAAAATACTCAAAGATAAATGAACACCAGATTTACGTGGGAAAACCCTTTCGGGAAAAAACCCACCACACCAAGCCGAATCTCTTTGTATTTCAGTAATCAACAAATTACATACAATGTAGAGACACAACTCTCTGGTATTAGTTTTACAGTTTCTTCATTCACTGTTCTTCCTATGTTATAGAAAATGCTCTCACAAATTCTATGCAAATCCAACTCAGAATTCATCCTTTAAATCTTACCACATTCTAATTTTTATCCTCTGTTCATCCTTATCCGCCATTACCCATCGTAGAAAGTTTCCATTCCATTGTAGATTTTTCCTTGCATACAGTTCAGCTCCAGCATCGCAACTATTACAAAAATCCAACCACCAACTATTTGAATTTTGCTTCCTTTGATTGGTCCATGAGACACCACATAGGATAGTCAAACGGTCAAAGAAACATTCAACTGAGTTTGCATTGTCGGTGAGACACAAGAAGTGTCTCCCTGATGCTCAAAGGCTTCATATCAATATCGGCGTAAGTTCCAACAGTTGGCAAGACGATATAGCGAATGCCACAAGTCATACTGAAACCACCGACATCCATTGCATTCCTATCGGCAAGAGTTTCCTCATCGGAAAGACTCATACTGATGCACACAAGTCACATCAATCTCAAAAATTGCCATCGACAAGACTACCACAGTTCGCCAAGACTTCATACCGAAGTCTTCAAGTCATACCGAAAGGAACACTCGTCGACAAGACTTTACCGCTCACCAAGAGGTTACACCGAGACTTCTTAGTTACATTGAAGCATTCGACAGTCGGCAAGACATCACACCGAGTTCAACATGTCATCTCGAAGACCTTTTACTATCAGCGAGACTCTCCAAGTTGCCAAGACTTCATATCGAAGTCTTTTTGTCACCGCGAAGACACCAAGTATATCCTTGTTGGTGAGACCTTCATCAATCACTGGGACTTCATATCAAAACAAAAGTGTTACACTGATGACCCCATCGGTATGAGTCTCCCCGACATCCGCTAGACACTCGATAACAACCTCGGTCAGTGAGACATTCCATATTGGTAAGACTACATACCAACAATAAACCTTTTGCCCAAGTCTCCCCGATAACTGTGAGTGAATAACCATCGGTGAGAGAAACAATAGTCGACAAGAGATCTTACCGAGTCTCCATGTCATAGCGATAGGTCCATTCGGCAAGACTTGAAACAAAGTCACAACGACTAGGACATTTCAATAGGATTCAAAACAGCTAGTCGACCAGACATCAATAATGTCACAATGACTTTGCCCTTCTGGAGTTACATGCCAATAAGAATTGAGGCACCTATTCCAACAATATGGAAGAAGTTAATTGCAGGTGGCTGAAGCGGTTGAAAATGTCCTTCGTAAAGTTACCATCATAGTCACTCGAAGATTTGAATATCAGTCATTGATCTAGGAACCTTTTGAAAAATATCAATGGCTAGTGCATACCCAAGGTTCACCACATTTTCCATTTGAATTCCCTTTTGTGAAAATGCATTGTGAAGGCTCTACACACTAGGATCTAGAATTGACACACATCTCACTTCTTACATTGCCTTTTCAAGTGCATTTTACCCTTGCATTGAATCTACAAACATTGTATAGAGGTTTTGCACTGAAATATGGGACATACATGTGTCACCATCTATTTGACTATCACTAATAGAAATATCCTTATCCATTGATGGCTCAAAAATGTGCTCCAAAGAACCATGTGCTATAATGAAAAATCACCATCTGTCCACTAGCGACATCATATTCCTAGTTCCTTTTCTCTATGCGCTTCTTGCAAAGAAAAATGTTGTGAAGAAGTAGAGTGTTGCAATTAGGGATAAGAACGTGTTGCAATTTGGTGATCCTAGCTTAGAACATTTTCTCAATGTTCTTGCTTCATAAAATTACACTATGAAGGGAGAGCACGCTACAATTATAAAGTGATAAATGATACATTTCTGCAAGTTTGCAAAGATGGTGGGGTAGGTAGAGAAAGAACCTGTGGGTTTGCAGAATCTCAACATGTGGCGATGTTTTAGGGACTCGTGAGAGTAGAAGAAGACAAAATAAAAGCTTCCTCGAACTGAAGAAACTGCATGATACACCAGCGCATGTCCAATAGGGCTTGGAAGGACACAATACCTTAGAGCGATACGTTAAAATACTTAGGGAAAAGGGATCACTCGGTTGCCTAACGCAAAGGATCGGTTAACACATATGAAAGACACCCTAAAGTTGTAACTTAAGCAGTAAGTGACCCTAGTAACCAATCAACAACAAGAAATAAGAAAAGTGCAAGGGCTTTAATAGAGGATAGGGTTTAAGGAGACCTAATACATGATTTTCACACCCTTGCATAATTGAAGGATTTTAAAATTTTCAAAAGGAAAAAAATGCAACATAGACACAAATTTTGCAAATAAGACCAATGTGGTCACAAGTCTTCCTCAAAATAGTTTTTTCCCTTCGGAAATAATCCTAAGGATAAGTTAAATAAAGAGAAAGATTGAATGGCTTCAAAATTTATTGAGTTGGTTCACAATTACTTGGTGGGCCCCTTTCCATCCTTGTCTTTCAACAAGGCTTACTATTTTCTCATACTTCATTGATGAATATTACAAATACACGTGTATTCTTCCTTTGGCAAAAAGGTGAAGTCTTTAACAAATGTTAGAATTCAAGTCTTACTATTTAAACTTAAATATCGGGTCAAATCCATCAACTATGCTCCTCACATCTATAATAAGGTTCCCCATAAGGAATTAAAGGGCATCACTCCCTTTGAAGCTTGGGATGATAAAAAAAAATATTGTGTGAATTTTAGAGTCTTTGGATCACCTAGATTGGCATACATTCTTTCAAAGAAGTTTGGAGCCTTAGAACCTTAGAATCAATGTGTTGTGTCTTAGACACACACAACCCATTTCTCTCTAGAAAAGTGGGGACCCCCTCATTTTTTCTTCTTTTTCCTTTGTTTTTTATTTGTTTTCTTGTCTTTCCTTGGTGTTATTTTTTTATTTTCCTTGTTTTATTTTGGGTAATTTGGACTTTTGTCAAAATTTCAAACTTAGTCATCATGGCATAAAAAATGGGGCATTTATAAAACTCTAACCCTTCTTTTGATAAACTCATTAGAGTTTTTCATTTTAGTGTAACAATGGAGGAATATTTAAAACTTTGACACAAGGGATGTGATGTCATCCATACTTACTCCCTCAACATTGCATTAATGATGAAATACTTGCATATGTGCTCTCCCTTTATTTCTTATTTTGTATTTCTTCTCTTTTTTCTTTGTTTTGAATTTTTTGCTCTCTTATGCTCTAGTAACCTATCTCTTTGCACTCTCTCATTCTTTGATCATACCAGATTCCACCCTTGCTAAGAGTTTTTCCAATTTATTGTCCTTACTAGTGTGTTGTTGTGCATAATTAGGGCGGTCATCTTTCTACCTTGTCATTCCTTTCTCACCATTATTTTCTAGGTAGGGATTCCCTTTGATGTGATACTAGTGTTTTGTGTCTTGGTAGTGTTTTACTATTTTAAATGTGTTTGTTTATATCCTTGTTTTGGATTGGTTTTTGGTCTAGTTAGGGCACCTTGTTGTTTCAAAGTTTGGTTTCATTTTCTTTCTTGCCTTGTCAAATTTTCACATGTCCTAGTCATTTTTTTTATTAATAGGAAAAATAGGTTTTGAAGGGACTCGAAACACTTACAAGAAAAATGGTGCCAAGAAAATTAAAACACAACCAACTAGCAGCATACTAACAAATAAAACATAGAAAAACAACCATAAAACTATTTCATATTGTTAGGAGTATTTGACACCTCTAGTTCATGGTAGTAGAATTTTTTTATGGAGGTTTACCAAGTCTAGAAGCTCATTTTTCTCTTCCTATTCAATTGATATTATTCCTTTTTGACAAATCCCTTTCTTGGAGTTCAAGAATATTTATTTTCTTGACGATGTGGTGTTGACTTCATGTTCATGTCAAGATTTAAAAATCTAGTCATCTTGGCATGACTGTGGTCCCTCCTCTAAAACTCCAATGTTGATGTTATCTCTTATTAGAGTTTCTTCTTGATACCTTCTCTTTAAGGTCACAATGATGTCATCAATTGATCAAGGTTGCAAACAATTATTTTCCTACTGAGATTAGATGGCGTTGTCCTTACACAACACTTATACCAACTCCCATACTTAAAAACATTTTTTCCTTTTTAAGTTGGTCTTTTGGGACTTTATTATTTTTGTACTAAGTTTGTTATTCTTTCAAATTTTGATCTATAATGGATTGTTTTGTTATATTAATTTGGGATTGTAGTTTTAGAAGTGGTCTTATTTCGACACTGAATTAATGGTTCCCCTAAAGTTCTATCTTGATAATCTTTAATGTTATATCCTTTAGAGATCAAAGTTTCATGACTTATTTTTTTTAGTTCTTAATTAAGGGTGATCCCAGAGCTTGATCTTGACATTCTTATGTTGATTTCATTTTCAGTTTCATGTGGCTAGGCTTCTCCTTATTGGGGTATCAGCTGCATGGAATTCCTAATCCATGAACCCCCAACACCTTCTAAAGGCTTATTTTCTTGGACCCTATGATTTGTTTTTCTATTTCATAGGGACCTATTGGTGTGGATCCTACATTCTTAAGCATGCATTTTTCTATATTTAACATTTTTACTTATGACTTAATGAGATGCTTGTTTAAGTGAACTTTAAATAAATTAATCATGATCATTGATCAATTTTACATGAAACATACTTTATTGAATACACTTATGATTTCATGGGAGTTTGATAGTACACATGTACAGAGAGAAAGTACCAAAAAAAAATGAAGTACAAATATAAAGGTTATCACCTAAATTTGAAGATGTTCTCCCCATGGACTAACATTGGAGATATAAAACAAGGATATGTAAATTTTCAGAGTTCTAGCAAAGAGTAAATATAAAGGGAGATATATCTTTCATGGTTCAATGCATAGATAAATCAGGATTGGTATAGGCCGTTGCCTACTTCCATATAATCTTCAAAGTTGTATTGGCCTATGCAAAAGTGTATGACTAGAGGAAAATAAAGGTGTTTGGCCATGTAGGTCAAACTATATTAGATATTGATTCAAAGGTCATTGAAATATTATTTAGGCTCCCCACTTATTCCTAGTATGAAAAAGTGAGTATGAAGGATTCAATAAGGTACTATGAGAACCATAGTACTCAGGATTCTAATTTTGTGAATGATAATTTATTATTGTACATGAGAAAGTCTATAGTAAAAATTGCTAAATTTATTCATAAGAGTGAATTCCAAAATTTCAATCCATGAATGTGTCTCTTTATCTTACACTTTTATGATGGTAAATTGATAGATTAGTTAATTCTTATTATTGACACATTGCATGGGTAGTTAATAGAAGTGCAAGAAACTAGTAGATTCTATATGACCTCTTATTTGGTGTACCTATTAGATTCTCAAGAAAAATTCCTTGGATTATCTCAAATGGGTACCTTATAGCTAGGAGAAACCAAGGTATATGACCATTATCCCTAGTAGTCAAAATTGAAAGAGATTTGGAGGAATTATAACATATTTAATGATGTATCTGTTTATGCAATAATGTGATATTTAGAAAATGATTATGCAAAGAGGTTGTCATATGAAGCAATAAGGTTAAGACTAGCATAGGTAGCTTGTTCATCTATGTTAAACATGTTTTATTTACATCAAATTAGGTGGATTTCATAAAGAAACTTATAGATTCCCTAGGTATCCCAATGACTAAATCATTTTACCTGATAAATGTAGATAGGAATTATAGATACAAAGACTAATTGCTTGCAAGCATAAAGCTAAAATCCCTTTCCCCATTAAGGTGGGTGACTATTCATGTCAAAGTATGTAGATTAGAATGTCTATTAAGATTGAAATGGCCCAATTAATGATGCGCTTATACGAAGAAAAGGAAAATATTGACCCCATTGGAAATTTTGTACCCCTAATTAGGTCATTTTTGTGTATGTACTTGGTATTGAGGATTTCTAGGAAGATTTACTAGATGAACATGAAGTTATAATAATGGATTATTATAGGATGTACCTCCCCTTTCCTAAAGGATTCAATATGGAAATGGTTTCAAAGGGATTGTATTAGGATGGAATTTTTTAAAATCTTCATATAAAAAGATAAGGTTTACAATCAACCTATGAGTTTATTGGATAGGTCTTTAATAGAAGATCCATATATTGAGAATCAAACCAAGGCTATGGTTGTAAGAAATATAAGGTGGTTGAGAAACCCTTATCTTATACATGATCCCAATACATAATATCATAAGTCTATTCAAGCTGTTGCATTAAAGAAAGTACAAGGAAAATAATCATATTCTACAACCCAAAGGTAGGATAAGGGAAAGAGAAAGGGAATAAAAATATTAATATCTAAATCTCCATTTCTATTGAAGAAGTTGAAGAGGAGCCATTATGATGTAGAGCATCATACCAAACCCCTCAACACATCATTTCTTCAAGGAATTTCAATCCCAAATAGAATCAAGAGAAGATCAAATTCTTAATTCACTTTCTTTTTCCTCAAAACTCATACAACTTCTTTTGGTTCTTCAATTATACAAGAGTTCAAGGCAACAAGTTAGCACTCCAATTTCAACAAACCATATGTCATTATCAGTATTCCAATTGACTCATTCAAAGAAAAAACAATATTAGAAAACTTTGACTCAATTAATCAGATCCACATCATTCTCAACCACCATATCAACATCTATACATTCTCTCAGCCTTTCATAAGGAAACCATCAGTAACTTAACACAAGAAGACTGATCAAAAACCATTTATTCCATACCTTCATTCTTCAAGAATTAAACACTGACCACTTAAGTTTCTATCAGCCACATGACTGTCCCAACATAACTACACAAAAACATTGAAGCATATAGGGAATACCCTGCTCACAACTCCAAAAACATCAAATATGCCTCCCAGCCCCTATCCAAACATGGATCCATAAATAACAACATAAAAAATAGTTTCCAACTACTTACAATTATCCCTTTCACTATTCTAACATATTTACTGTTTTGTGCAATCAAACCATTATCTTCTTCGTAGGGCAACAAACCCTTAAATTGGGTATCAATTTTCATCCATCTTTGAATCATCACAAATCAATAACACATCTTGAGACCCATTTTGACTCTATTTCACATATCTAACTGCCACAATAATTTTTTTTGTAACAATCATTAGAAATCTGGTTTGAATGCTAGGAAAAACCTTCAATTAGGCCAAAATAACAAAGGTGCCACCATAAAAACATTTCCAATTTACTAAGTAACTTAAAACAATTCTTTATCAAGTCTCCAAACACAATATTCAACATATTTTAGGGCCCAAAGAGCTTAGGTACATGCTGGTCTATTAAACCCTCATTTTGTGCACAAACTAAACCCTACAAGTGGGGGTTTATTAGAAATACACACTCCACACCCTTACCTGTTCTTCCATATCTTGAAACATATTTTTTTGGGCCTGCATATACCTTATAAATTATCTATTAGCCTCTTAGAATGTTCTTTCATCAAATGATCACTTATAGCCATCAAATTCTTGAAGGAAAACTCTATTTTTTCCACTTGGAGCAACAACCAATCTCAAGGTTCTTGCATTCTTGATTATCCCTGCACAAATAAACTCTACCAAAACAATAAAAATGCTAAAATAACCCTACTCCACCAATCTACAAGCCTAATTTGGTGGAGTAGGCCTCATTCTTTTGTTAGAATCTCAAAACCAGGTTAAGGGTTTTAATCAAAACTCAGAAATTTTACTTTTAAGACTATTGGAATCCTTTCCAACCTACCCTAATGGATTGTTGACACTAAACACTGGTGAAAGAATGTAGATTTATGGCCTCTAAAGTACTATCAGTCTATTCAAAGATTTTAATAAAGAGAAAACTCATAAATTTTAAAAGAATAGGGATTTTATTTCAAAAATTTATTCCATAATACAATGATCTCTCATTCCTCGCCATATACATGCTCTTCATCAGTTAAAACTCCCTAACTACCCCCTTAAGTCTTAATTTTCTCGATTTATGCCCTTTTTGTCAACTTAACAACTTTGGACAATATTACAATAATGCAAGTTTTGTATTATTTTTCTATTTGGACCTCCTATTAATCTTGTTTTATGAATTGAATACATTAAAATTAGCCTTTACATGGCTTTGACACATGAATTGTGACTTGAACATTATAAATTCAACATATTAGCCTTTTGAAGACATTCAATGTCCTGGGTGCTCCTGCACCACATTACGAAGAAGAGTAATGACTAGGTCATTTTTTGCAACTCAAGAGGTCACTAGGGAATTGTAGATATCTAAAAATGTCCTGATAATATCACATACTTGATTTCATGAACTAACACCATTTTATAGTCTAGCACAAAATCACCCATCACAACATGAGGAACCAGACATGCATTAAGACACTTTCATATCGAAATGGCATAAAATATGTTTGAGATCATAATATATCTCCCTCATATGACTTCATGATTGGGAATATTGGAGAAGTTCCAAAGAAACAAGAAGTATCCCTTACTATATCCATGCCTACTAAAATTTGTGAAGAGTATTTCACCAATGCTATACCAACCCAAGAGTCATGTCAAGTAAGTAGTCTTGAGGATAATGAAAGTGGCTCCAAATCAAGTCAAGGTCAAGAGCTCATACCCCCACAATGTTATCATTTACATAATATCTTCCAATCCATAAGGGATAAATTTTCTACCATAAGTCAAGATGATGAGCCCACTTCTCCAAAGTGTTACCATGATTTGATGAACATCATCTAATCCATTCAAAATTTCAAGGACATATTAGACACTACCCATGAGATGTTTCCTTTTGATGGACATGTAAAGGTTCTTCATCTAAAACAAGGGTCTTTCGCTCTTGACACATAAGAGCAAGCAATGGCGTAGATTCTTGATTCTTATAGTGACTATGCATCATTGAAATCTTGTGAATCAACATTACAAAATGGCATGCCTAGTGGGACCCCATGTCCTTACCTAATAATTTTTTTTCAAGTTTTGTTAGATTTTGCAGATACAAGGTAGAATTGCGCTTTTGGTTTTGATAGAGGTGCACCTTGGTTCAAAGGTTCATGCCCTTGTTTTTGACAAGACCACACCTTTGGTTCCATGGCCGCACCTTTGGCTTGAATGAATGACCATGCATTTGGTACTAACACCACACCTTTGTCTTGAATAACAACCCACACCTTTGTTAAAGGGCCACACCTTTTTTAAATCGCCATGCCTTTGTCTATTGATAGTGTTGCACCTTTGTGAAAAGTGTCACACATTTGTATGATGCAGTCACGTGCTTTTGGTTGTTTAAATTATTTAATTTGATTGATGATTTTGCTTATGTCTAACTGTAATTGCTCTCTATTTTCTAATTTTTGTTTGATAGAGGTAGACATTTATAGAATTTTAAATCTGAAAAGTATTTATTGAACACTTATTTGGAAGTGATCTTAGAGCTAACCTTTACCTTATGCATTTCATATTTATGTTTATCAACAAAAAATTGGAACTAATATTAGAGTTACTTTACTTTGTGCATATCAGATTTAAATTTAGAGTTTAACAATTGAACAATTCAATTTTCATTTTCAATTCGGGCTTAAAATTGAACCACACAACCTCATCTTAGTTTGAGTTTTAAAAAGAATAAAACAAATTTTCACACTTCATTTGGTGCTTTTAAAATTTACTCATTTTATCTTTGGTGTACCTAAAATGAACAAGAGTTAGTGTTGTGTCTTTTGTGCTCGGTAGACTAGTAAGTGTGTATCATCTCCCCTTGTGCTTCGTGCGATCTTGGGTGAAGAGAAACACTTCTAGTTTGCAATTTGTTCATTGCAAACCCTATGGGCTATCTTGGGTGAAGAGAAATAATATCTCCTTCATTTTTTTCTTTGAAGTAGGAGGCCTACCTTGGGACACATCCTAACAGAGAACTCAAGGGTTTGACCTCAAGCGGCGTTTAGGGGTGTGCTATACAAATTGGATGAGAGCGAAAGTTATAGGTGAAACCATGCATGTAGCACTTTGAACTTGCGTTATGAGACTACGATTTTCTAATTCTTAGAGGCGATGTCTAAGAGGTTAGCGATGTTCACCTAATACCCACTAATTTTTTTTTTTTTAGAGACCTAAAGGCCATCAAATGTCTCTTGAGAAGGTGCAATAGAATAGTGTCATTCCATGAAGATATTCATCATGTATTGATTACTTGTTGAGGTGAAAAACACCTTGTAAGGAAATTTTCCTTTCAAGGTAACAGGTGTATTGTGTATGTGTTCATACTCTATTCATCCACTCAATATAGGTATTTTAGTGTGCGGACTTGACTTAAGAGACACACCTACTTGAATAAGTAGGAATGTGCTTGGTTTGTGTTCTATCAATATTTGCTTAGTGAGCTTTATGGAAGAAAGATCATAAAATATCCCCCTTACCTATTGAGTCGGTAAATACATTACTTGTCATCAAACACTCAAAACAAACATTTAACTTGGTTACATGACAAAAAATTTAAACCCTTTGAACATAATTGAATGCACTTGGAGGACATTATACTACTGCATGCATCTAAGTATATCTTGTTTTTATCAAAACAATATCTTAGTGTGCTTTCTAGTAGTTTTGTCCATATCTTTGCTCATTATGTCAAAGTAAACCTAGGGAACTATAATTTAGCACTTTTGTTTTCACAAATTGTGAGATTTTGTGGAAAACAACTTGCTTTATTATAGACATCTTAGTCTTAAACAATTCATGATAAAGACTTCTATGTGGTAAAAATAATTCATGCTAAATCAAATTTTAAGAATTGAACCCACAAAGTAGGATTCAATTCCACTTGGTTACTTGATTCAAAAAAATATTTGGTTACTTTATTCCAAACAAAACAAAGAAGGAAATTCATACTCAAAGATTATTTCTATCAAAACACTTTTTGAGTTATTGTTAGACCAAAACATTATTCTCCATCAAACATTGAAACATTGTACAAGGTTTTTTATCACAAACATTTAGAAAATTTCAAACATAAACTTAGGTTTTCATTTAGGGATAAAAAACATTCAACATCAAAACATAAAAAAATCCAATTAAACATCATTAGTATCTCATATCAAATCCAAAAACTTAAACATTTGGGCATAAATCACCTAATCAAAATCTAGGTGTAGTCTACGTCAAAAGTTTCATATACTTCATATCATTCACACCATCATTGATCCAAATAAAACTAAGACATCATAATTGACAACAAGTTTGATGTTACAAAATACATTTCCAATTTTGTATGGTCACAACATGCTCACAATACAAGAAAGCTATGGATACTAACCCCATTGAATCAAGGGATCTTAACTCAAGTGTTAGTGATCAACCATATGGAATGTGTTACATCCCCTCTAACTTAAACATGTTATGGAAATGAAATTATGGTTGTTATGTTTTCTGCAAGTAATTGCTTTTCATGAGAATGTGAAGTTAAGGATAGAATAATTGAATTATTATGTCGTAACTACAAATGTGAATGATTTTCTTTTATATGCAAAAATGTATGTGATGATGAGTTTATATTTAAACATGTATATATGTCAAGAATGTTCTAACCCTAGTCCTTTTGTCAAGTGGTTGCAAGAATATCAACACTCAAAGGGAAAGGGAAATATCATCAGGGAGAGGTCGTGGTTAACAAAGGATCAAATTATCATCATGCCTTGAATCGGTGAAAAATAGCTAAATTGAAGTTGTAACCTTGGCTATAATTATTTAATAAAATTATAAGAAAACGAGTCAATCAATTCATGTATCATAATATATCCTTTGAGGTCTTAAATTCATCTTTTGCTCATCCCAAGAATTTTTATTAAAATAAATATTTAAGTTGAAAAATTGGAACCATCTCCTAAGCCAATGGATGCTATTATAATTTAAGGTAAATGAAAAAAAATAAAAATTTGTTAGGCATCGGTGAGGTGGAAGGCGGTGACTTCCCACCACCCTACCACCTCTATTTTGTGAAATGTCCAAGAGAGGAACTCAACAAACGCACACCCAATGGAATCTTGAAGACTTAGTGTTGAAGAGCTCTCTCTCTCTTTCTTTTAACCAAATTTTGATTTCTTCTTGGGGGCTTCCTTATTCAATTCGCTTTCTTGTAGAGAAATCTTCTTCTTTCACTTCAAGTCATTCTGTATAAACTATTCCATTTTGAGTTGTGCTCAAAATTTTTTATCCTCTCTCTTCATCATCAATACGATTATAGAATTCTACCTTGCTTCATCAAAGGATAAAATGTTCTTTTGATTCAATTAGTTTTGTGACAGTCTAGGCCTGGTGATTTTTTCTTGTAATTCTCAATATGTTGAAAGAATATCAATTATGTTTCCTCTTCATAGAGGGACTGTTCTATATGTCGAAGTAGATAGCATTTGAAGGAGGATTTTTTTTGAAGAAATAGTCAAGTTCTCATCGTATTGTCAAGCAAGTCATGTGAATCATTTTCTAAAAGTGATTATTATTCAAGAGTTTAGTTAGCTCTGTTAGTCATATGTGAGAAGAAGATTTGGTGTATTTTTTAGTTATATTGAATCTCAAGAATTGGCTTTTGCTTAATTTCAAAAAAATCTTGATAGTAGGCTTTTCTTGTTGATTATGTATAAATATTGTCCATGCTATCGAACCACTCTTAGGTTCTCAAATTTGAACTTTAATTGGGTCTAAGTTTGCAATTAATTCTCCGTGGTTGAATCAGCTAATGTTTTAGCCATATAATTCCTTCCACTCTGTTTTTGGTATTCTGAGTTGAACCCATGTCTCTTATTTAAATTCGAGACCATCAAATTAGGAGGAAGTTCATGGAAAACAAGTCTTTTTCTTACCTCTTAATGTGTTAAGTAAATCGAATTCCCTTAAGATGTGATTTGATAATGAGCTAGCTATCTCTCTCTCTCTCTCTCTTTATATACCTATTATAATTGCTAAACTTGAAATTAAGAATTAAGATTTAGAAACATGACTTTGGAATATAAAAATTTATGGCTTAGATTTGATCTTAAACTAAGAGGAAAATGATAAATCAAACCAGTCATGGTAAATAGACCTTGAGATAGATGCAATCATGTTGAGCAAGGGTGAGAGTGCTAATGACATAGGTGTGCTAGTAATGTTAAAACCCTTGGCCAAGGTACGATGCTAGATTAAGAATTTGACATCTATCAAGTACCAGATATACCCACGGTCAGAGTGATCTTTCTAGTTGGGAGTTACCCATAGTGAAGGATTGATTAGGTGGTATAGGTCCTTGACACCAAGCTCAAAGGCATGATGATAATGTGTGATCCATTGTTGATTAGCCTCGTGAAGGGTTGGGTTCTTTAGTTGAAGAAACTCAGGAGACTAGTAGGTCTTGGTTGGGAAGAAAATCCCTTGATGATATTTATTTTTCCCTTGGAAACATGAGAGTTCTGAGCAATGTAATCCAACAGGAAGAACCCTGAATGTACATTCTTGTAAACCCTTCTCTCTCTCTCTTACTTTCAGTTATAAATACTTTGGTATGTTTATTCATAGCTATAATAATTGCTCGTTACTTTTTGAAAGCAAAGTAAAATAGTTATTTTCCTTTTGTAATTTTCTATTATATGTTTATAGTTAATTGTTCCCTTTTCAGCTAAAAATGAAAACTAAAAGTTAGTTGATGAATTGTTTATGATGTAACTACTTCAATTTTTTTATCTTTATGTTCAAAAATTTGCAAGGAAACCCTAGCATGAAAACTAGTTAGTTAAACTTTAGTTGAAATTGGTGGTTCGTTTACATTTTTAAATTGTAGAACAAGTAGAGTGTTACATATGGTATCAAAGAGAACTGGGTTCAACACATGAACCTATGAGCTCATCACAAAAAAACTCGTTAAGCTTTCAGCAGTTTGGCTAAGACTTAAAACTGGTTTGATGCCAGAAAGGCATGAAGAAAAACCAAGGAAACTGTTAGGAAGAATATTTTTCCAACACTTACCTGAAGTCAATGGCTAAGAGAAAGCCAACTAAGGAGTTAAAACTTCAAGAGCAAAACAATTTTGCTAAGGATGCATAGTGGAAATATTTTGAGACTTAGACTAGAAAGGTGAAACCTTGGTCAGTTATTAATTAGACTAAGAGCTTGGTTAAAGAAATGTCTGTAGGAATTCAAGAGCAATCTTATTTCTCAAAAACATAAGGATGGGAAGATTCTGAAGTAATCAATCAAATGCAGGAGCAACTAAGTGTTAAAAAAAGACCTAGAAATTATATCAAAGACTCATAGATAAAACAGACTCTAGTCTAGCTTCTAGATGGTTTGGAATGAGCCAAGTGGAATAAAAGGATCAATAAAGGACAAGTGGTGATACATTGGCTTGGAATGCAGAGTAAAATGGTATAGGATCTGGAAATACTTTTGTTCACTAAGATTCATGAGAAAAACACTTGCCATATACAAATAATTAAGCATAAGTAAAGGCGAATATGAGATCCTTAATACCTTAAGAAGTCCTTGGGAAAAGATGATTAATATGGTGAAGAGGACAAAATTAAAGAGGATCATATCAAAAATTACTTTGATGAATAAATATCGGGATTAGAATCATTATTTGAACCTTAGTTAAGAATTTGCTTGGAAATTTCAAGATAAATCATAATAGTTGTTAGAAGAAGATATTAGTTATTCTCCTAGCATTTTGGTCAAATGGTTGTGAGATATAAATTTTTCCTTCTAAAGGAGTTAGAAAGAGCAATTGCAATAGAGAATGTAACCATCACCAAGGTATTTAGCTAAAGACTTTTATGTATTGAACAAGTAATCTATTCAGTAAAGAAAGGAATAGAGCTAGTAGAGTGGAGCAAAGAAAAGAAGTTTGTGTTCTAATTGAAATCTTTGCATGTTGCTATACCACAATATTATGATGTCATATAAGTGATGAACGAAGGATACTCTAGGAAATAGGAGTGGATGTGTTATAATCTTTTTATTTCAAAATTATTAAGCATGATGAAAGTATTGAGGGACTTATTTGATTGATGAGCTTGTAACACAATCTCTAACCTATTGTAAGTTTTTGGAAAGACTGATTTTAGTGCAACAAACTACTCCCTTGTTAATGACTTAGTCAAGTAACATGGTGCATAATAAGTGTTCCTCTATAATTTGACACTTAATTGGATTTTGGTAAAATTCCTTTTAATATTGGCAAGGAATTCCATTGTTTTTTTTCTTTTTTTTTGAAATGGTCTAACCACCAAATTTTGAAGATTGTCTATTTTATGGCCAGTTGGTCAAAATTGATTTAATGTTGAAAATGAGCTCATTCTTTTGATTTATTGTTGAAATTAAAACTGTTTATATTTTGATATCAAGATAAGATATTGTGATGGCTACAAAGAACATTTTGGTTGTATACTATGTTTGATGTAATGTTCATCTCTATCATGTCTTAGATGAGCCTTTGATGAATCCTATAAGGAAATAGACTATAGGAAAGTGAATTTGGCATGTTCTTAACTTTATAGAAGAAAGAAACCTTGTGTTATGGTATGTGGGTAGACAAGTAGTCCAGTAAGCCCAGGTGATTAGTCTCTCCAAGTTGAGTAGGGTGGTGAACTTTATATATAAAAACTATGGCCATAGTGAGTGTCGTTGCCACTACGTGCACCCATCAGTTCATTGTACTCTAGACAATTAGCTAACCAAAGTTGCCATACTTAGTAGGAGGGTATCCTTAGTAGTGCGATAGTGTTGGTTAAGTGGGGGTACATACTAGAGCTCAGATGGCAACTGAGGGGGAAATCCTCTTTTCAGTGGCATGCCAAGTCTTGGAGGACAGTTAAATTGGAAAGAAATTCTGATCCTTTCTCTTGTATTTACTTAATAGCTTATTTAAATGATGCATGCGATAAATGAAATTGGTACTTGATGAATAACCTTTTTTAGCTAGAAAAGTGAAGGTTGATGTTAACCTTTGGTGAAATACTCTTGGTAAACCTGTGTTAAAAAATTTAAATGTTTTCTATACATAGAGAATGTATCCATCGTTATGGTGTTTGTTATAATTCTACTATCAAG
>VDFB02000363.1:153578879-153909828 GCA_007258455.2 Sequoia sempervirens
TCCCACCATACATGGGCAATTTCATCTTCACCTTAGGAGTATCTCCCTTGAAAACCTTCAACAACTTAGCCATTCTCAATTCATTAGGGTCCAATTCATCATCACCTTGGAGTCCTCCTTGAGGTTTTTCATTCTCACCCTCTTCCTCTTCCTCTTCATCACTCTGGTCTCTAGTGACCACACCTCTCTTTTGATTTGACTCCAGTGCTACAAGTCTGGCAAGGAAAACTTCTTTAGAATCCTTTACTTGTCTCAACTCCTTGGCATGCTTTTCTTTCAACTCTCTCACTTCTCTGGCCATTGGGTTCTTTTTAGGAGGCATCTTTGTTTCCTTCAAGCTTCAACCTTTTCCCTTTTGTTAGGTCTCAAAACTGCAGGATTTGAGCCTTAAGAGGGTGCTAGTATCTTAGTGCACTTTTAGCCCACAAATGAGGTAAACAAGGTTGATTACCTCCTACTCTTCAAGCTCTACCAGACCTAGGTAGGTGTACCTGAATAATAGAGCAGATTTGATGTTTGGATGTGATTCCTAAATTGGGCAATCTACTCATTATGGCACATGAGGGTGAAGTAAATGCAAAGATTAATGGCTAGTTCCTACTAAAATTATTTGAAAAATCAAGAGTGTGAGTTGTATTTTGTATATAATATCCTAAATATGACCAGTTCCTACTATTGGGTGAATGGAGTGAATGAGTGGATGGTGATTATGGAGACATATTTGTAGGAAAAGTAGACCTATTTGATGGGCAAGGTAGTTGATGTCACAACTTGCATCATTTAGTCATTTAATTATCAAACTAGGTCTGTCTCAAAGCTATATGCGATAAGGATGGTTGCCACAGATTTTTGGGGGGTTTTGCACTATAAACAATGACTTTTGGTTTCAGTTTGGCTCCTTCAGAAGCTCTCAGGAGCTGAACTTTAGTGACTAATTCCTAAGGATTAATTCTATCTCATTTCCTAATTTAAAGTTCTATTGAATTATTTCTGACTTTGCTTGACTTGATTGAGACTGATTCATGAAAAATACTAAAATTAATCTAATTCTTAATCTAGAATTCTTAATCTAAACTTAATTCCAATTTACTTCAAAAAAATCTATTTTAGGATCTGCTGGAAAATAAATGCTAATTTAAAGAACAAAAATAAATTGCAAGGAAATAATTATTAATCTAGAAAACATAAACACTAATTTCCATGAGTAAATTCCAAACAAGTTTCACTTTCATCTTTCCACAAGTTTCCATCATTACTTCTACTAAACTCAACAGATAATTGTCAAACTTAATTTCTACAAACATCTAAATCTGGATTAACTCAATAAACTTTATCACAAATATAATAAACCATACTAACCATGATGAAATTATGCTAAAAAGTGATTAAACACAGCTACTAAAAATGATCCAAACAAAATTAGCATTCTAGATTCAATATCCAATGAACATAAATAAAATAAGAAATACCACACAAGGTCAATTCCTTTGGTTGAGTGAGCCCTGCTCTTCCTCCATTGATACCTCTAACACAGTGATTTGAGTTAACTTCTTATTTTCATTCAAAATTAACCCAAATAGGGACACTGAACAAAGTAGTGCAATAATTACAAATTCTAATTGAAAATTATCTAACTCCTTTCTAAAACCTAAAGATGGATATTTATAACCATATCTGTATTGAATTTGGAAACATGGCATTAACTGCCAAGATACATGGTGTCAAAACTAAAGACTAAAATAGAACTGAAAATAGATAGAGGGAAAATGCCAGATCAATGCTGGGACGAGAAGTTCCTAATCTGACTAAGAGGAACATATTTAAAAATTCAGTGATTCATCATCCAACTGGAGTGATTGTCTTCATGTGGTTAAACAGGGAGTTTAACTTTATCTTTGAACTAAGTCATCAATCATCAGTCTTAAATACCCTGAATAAGATCCTTAAGAATAGGATACCAATTATGATAGTAAAAGATTAAAAATACATAATTAACTCATCATTATCATAATTACCTCTAATATATTTACTAAATTAGCCAAGCATAAAGTAAAACAAGTAAATATATTAGCATATAGTCTACCGCCAGTCATGTTAATTAATAATATAACAAGTTTTTTAAACCATAAAATGACTATTTAAAATTATTTTTGAGGCACTCATCATTCTCCCCCACCTATTGTGAACCATGTCCTCATATTGTGAACCATGTCCTCATATTGTGAACCACGTCCTCATGGTTATTTATCAATTATTATAATGGTTTCCTTTTCTTTGCTCACTGCTTCCATGCATATTGCATAGTCAAACACTCCTTCCATGTATTGTGGTGGTAGCCTGGTTTTGAGTGCAAACTTGTTGTTCTCCTTCAGTTTCTCATACCAGGTTATGAAGACGTCTGTTGGAATACTATCAGGTGCATTGAGCTTTAGAGCAAGCATTATGATGATCGACATTCTAAACCACATACCAACCCAAAATTCCTATTGCTGCTCTATCAAAGAGATTATGCACCTTACTCTTGTTAAGCTCCATCTGATGTTATTTGGGCTTATAGGTTCTCTCCTTAATGTTTCAGTGATGATGTGATATCTTTCCATGCATGCATTTATTTCCATTGGAGGAAGTGTTCCTTCAACATTTTGGAAAGTTGATATACTGTTCAATAAATAGGAAACATAGATAGGGCTGATATTGTTTTGCCTGACTATTGATCAGACCCTTGTAATATATCATTTTTCATGAGGCATTTCTAGTCTCATTGGCAATCCATACCTCTTTTGTGCTTCTTTGTATTTTTTAATTCTTTTTGACCATTCAACTTGATTTTACATCAAAGAGACAAATGACTTGATTTGTAATTCTCCAACATAAACATTTAATAAAGAATCATCATTATCCCCCATCAAAAACCCATGCTAGAAAAATTCACACATTTGGTTTTGAATATCAGGATGGTTGTGGAAATAGTCCTACAAAAAATCATTGTCATTATGATAATCAACGTTTCTTCTTAAAAATAATTGATTTAGCTTCCATTGCAAAAAATTCTCCATCAAAAATAATGCATACATTTTTGATGGCCTCCTCATTGACAAAATTGCAGAGGATATTTCAATTGCTTGTTCAAATCTTCTTTATGCTTCATCTCTTTCTTCCTCCAATTTTTGTACTTGCCTTTTTAGCTGGTCATTTTTATGTTTCAATTTCAGTGCTGCCAAAGAAAGATATCCAGGTTGAGTTCTCTGCAGAACATTTGATGGAATATTAGATGGAATAGGAGGTAGAGCAAGGTAATTTGGTGGAGCTGAGGAAGTAGAAGCCTCCTGAGAATAAAACTTGAGGGATTATTGTTTTAATTATTTTTCCTTCAACTCTAATTCCTCTTTTAATTTTGTTATTTCCTCTGCACTTGCCAATGCCTGTGCATTAGCTTGTTGTAAAGCTTCATTAGTGTCACTTAACTGTTCTTTGAGCCTTGCTTTCTTTTGTTCAATTTATTTTTCCATTTCTTGAGTTCTATTGAGAGATTGTTGTAATTCCTCCTCTTTTCTTTTCAAAATTTCCTCAAGAAATTGCATGTTCTTTCTTTCATGCTCTAACTAAGCTTCAATATTGGAAATTTTCATTGCCCTCAACAATTCCTCTATTTATAATTCTTCCTCATTTTGTATTTCATGAAATTATTCCTCTTCAAATAGTGGCTCTTTTCCTTTTCTTCTCTCAATAGTCAGGGAAGGTGAAGGGGATCTTTCAGCCTCTTCTTCCTCAAATTCTTCAAAGGCTTCCCTTTCTTCTGATTGTGCTTTAGATTCTTCAATAGAGTCATGGGCCTTAGTTATAGGGGTTCTTTTAGAAGATAGCATTGGGCCTTTAGGAGGGTTTTGAGGTTGTTCAGGGGATTGCACTAGCATTTGGATTTCTTCATGGACTTCAAAAGTCTCTTTATGGGTTTCAGAGACAGGGGTTTTAGATACAAGGGTTTCCTTAGGAGTCGACACAATAGTTTTAACTATACTAGGGATTTCTTTAGTCAAGTCTCATTTTCTCTTTTTGGAAGCACTACAGGTCACTCTAGTGGATTCTTGTAGCTTTCTTTTGCCCTTTTTCTGCTTTCCTTTAGAAAGTTCTCCCTTTTCTAATTTTTCCCTTTTTGCCGTGGGCCCCTTTTTGGGTTTTCCTTTCTACTTTTCAATAGGTGTGGAAAAAAATTCAAGCCAACCCTATTTCCCATATTCTTTCTTGAAGAAATGATGTTTAATTATCAAATGAATTAAACCATGATATTTTATGGATGACTCTCCCCTAGATTTTGCCTGGGAAATCATTGAAGTAATTTGTTGAAACAAAAATGTTGGTAAATTGATTCTAGCAGAAGGTTTTGTGTTTCCATACTTCAAATGTATCAACATTCTCATTCCTGGCCCTAATATAGTGCCGTATTGTCCCTCACATGTGAAGAATTTTATTACCCACATTGCAAAAGTTCTCCAAGGCTCTTCCAAACTATTACGAGCTATTCCCCGCTGATCTACTTTATGCATAAGAATCTCAGGCTTCTTTTTTGGTTCTTGATGAAATGTTGACACTAGTTTATCAAACTTTACTAGGCCCTTATTAACCAGTTTCCCTTTAGTAGGAATACCTAAAATTTCACTTATAATTTTAGGAGTAACTTCAATGATATCTCCCCTAACTCTTGTGACATTCACATGGAAATTCCTTATGAATTCCTCCACAATTTCTTGTTGAAAACCTTCATACTTGATAATAAAGTCCAACCATCCTGCTTCTCTCAGCAACCTCTTGGTCTCATAATCTAGAGTAAAATTGTCTGGTTCTGCATTCCTTTTGTTTCACATCTTTTCCTATCAATAATAACAGACTCGACAATGGTGGACTGAGTTAAAAAATTTCCAAAATGATCTTTCCTTCTTTTTGAAGCAAAAAATTTGAAAAATGACATGACGTGTCATATTTCTTTGCATTTAATTCCTTTACTACTCCAGACGCCTCACACGTAACAATTTTGTAGTTGCATTTCAATTTGCGAGGCCGGCGGCGCCTTTGACACATGCCATTTTAATTTTGAAAGGATTTTGAAAGGACATGACAATCTCAACATGACCCATAATCATTACAGACATTAGTTGAATGTCACATCATATTTATATCAATCTCTTTGCCACTTTTTGAAATCATTAAAAGAAATTTATTATAATTATTAATAACAATATGGTGGAGGTTTCTAAGCTCATAAATATTTACCTACTTTACATTATTTTAACTACTTTAGAAAATAATATTTCGAGAATAATAATCACATTAAATGTGCACCTTTATTTATTGCAAGCCTTCAAGACCTTCAGGAGTTGTCAGGATCCTTCAGGAGTCTTCAAGAGCTCTTAGGAGTTCAGGAGCTTTAGGAGTCTTTAGGAGCTATCGAGCCATTAGGAGTCTTCAAAGTCTTTAGGAGCTTTCAGGAGCTCAAGATTCTTCAAGAGCTTTCAAGAGCTACTTGAGGTTAACCCAGATAGACCACCATTGCTGGTTTTTAGTCATCTTATCATTTTTTTTTTGAAAGCAAACCACAATTTACTGGTTTTCAATTTACTTTCTTTTTTCCAATGTAAACTGCCAATTGCTGGTTTTCAATTTATCTTGTTTATTCACGCCTTCTTCAAAGGTTTAAAGATCTTCTCTCATGGAAGAGATATCTTCCATGAGAAAATGTTCAATTCTGTGTTGTAAATCTGATAAAAATTCCTCCTTTGTTGCTGGCTTATGATATATTTTCAATCAATGACCATTAACTAGCATAACTCTCTTTTCTCCATCAATTGGTACTAATTGAACAACTCCATTTCAAATACTTGATCTATCTCATAGGGTCCTAGCCATCTTGTATGGAATTTCCCTTTGAATTATTCAAATCTGGAGTTAAATAATAATGCCTAATCTCCTTCCTTGAACTATCTAGTCATAATATGCTTATCATGCCATTCTTTCCTTTGCTTCTGGATCACCTCTGTATACTGAAGAGCTTCTATTCTCATCTCACCTAGTCTGTTTAGTTGTAAAATTCTACTTTTCTCCAACTCAAGTAAATCAATTCCAACTTCTAAAGCTATTTTCAATGTTCGTAATTCAAATTCTATAGGCATGATTGGAGTTTTCCCATACACGAGTTCATATGGAGAAAATATGGTTGTTGTTTTCCATGTGGTGTTATAAGCCCATACTACTTTAGCTAACCTCTTTGCCTAGTATATTTTCCTTAATGAAATAGTCTTTATTAAGATATTCTCCAATTCTTAGTGACTTCAACTTGTCCATTCGCCTGAGGATGATATGGCGAAGATTTCCTATGTGTCATTTGATATCTCTGCAAAAAGGCTTCCATCATCACTGATACAAACTGTGGTCCTTGGTCTGAAACAATTTCTCTTGGTGCACCAAATCTCTGAAGAATTTTCTTATATAGAAAATTTGCTACTTTGTCCTCTCTTGCCACTGGAAATACTTTCACCTTAGCCCATTTTGTTGCATAGTCTATAAAAACAAGTATATAATGTTTCCCTTTAGAAGGTGGATCAACAAGTCCCACAAAATCTATTCCCCATTTTTAAAATGGTTCTAGAGCTGTTTGAGGCTGAAATGGAATCTCCATTGTTGGTGTAGGTCTTTCCATCAGCTAACATTCATCACAATGCTTAACAAAGAATGAAACATCCTTTGTCATTGATGGCCAAAAGTAACTAGTTCCTAAGATCTTATGAACTGTTCTAACCATTGAATAGTGTCCTCCTTCTGGCTCATGATGGCAGGTGTGTACAACATCATAAACATCTAACTCAACAATACATCTACGAAGAACATGATCAGGGCACATTTTAAATAAAATTTCATTAATCCACTGAAATCTAAAATTTTCACGAATTAACCCTTTTTTTGTTTATGATTGAAGTGATTTGGACACTTCCTTGTTACAAGGTAATTTTCAAGATCAACAAACCATGGTGTATGAATTGATATTGCAAATAAATGTTCATTGGGAAATGTGTCATCCACTGGTTCTTGATCATCCTACAAAACAATTTTGGAAAGGAAGTCAACAACAACATTATCCTTTCCAGGTTGCTCTATGATAGTCACATCAAATTCCTACAACAACAGTAACCATCTGATAATGCATCCACCTACTACAACCTTGTTCATCAAATATCTAATTGCAACATGGTCTATATGTACGTAAACTTTGTAACCTATAATATAATGCTTGAATTTGTTAATTGCATTTACTACAGATAAAAATTATTTTTCTCTTGTATAATTTCTTTCAGCAGGATTTAGATTTTTGCTAACATAATAGATTGCATGCATGACATCATTGTCATATTTTTGTCCTAATATTGCACCAATAGCCAAATTGGATGCATTAGAATGTATGTGAAATGGAACTCCCTAAACATTTCCTCTGATATTTGGAGTTGTTAAAGCTATTTTAATTGTCTCAAAATATTTTTGACAATCACTAGTCCATACAAACTCCTCTTCTTTCTTGAGAAATGTAAACAAAGGTCCAAAAATTTTACTAAATCCTTCAATAAATTTTCTATAATATCCAACATGCCCAAGAAAGCTACGAACACCAGTTTGGTTCCTAGGGATCTCAATGTTTTCAATGATTTCTACTTTCTTGGGATCAACTTTTATCCCCTCTTTTGAGATGTGATGTCTTAGAACAATACCTTCTGTCATCATAATTGAACTTTTTCATGATTTAAGGATAGCCTGTGATCCTTACATCTTTGTAAAACCTTTTCTAAATTATGAAGTGCTTCCTCAAATGTTTTTGCATGAACTGTAAAGTCATCCATATAAACTTTGACACACAAAGTGGTGAAATCTACAAAGATAGCAAGGATTTCTCTTTGAAAAGTTGCTGGTGCATTACATAGTCCAAGTGGTAAAATTGTATAAGTGTATGTACCCCAAGGACAGATAAAATTATTTTTATCTTGAGCTTTAGGAGCTACTTGGATCTGATTGTATCCACTAAATCCATCAAGAAAAGATAAATAATTGCTGCTTGCTAGGTTATCAAGTACTTGATCAATGAATAGCAATGGAAAATGATCCTTCTTTGTGGCTTTATTTAATTCCCTATAATCCACACACATAGGCCATTTACCATTTTTCTTGGGAACAATAACCAATGGAGAAACCCATTGACTATCAAATATTGGGTAAATGAACCCCACTTTTAATAGCTTTTCTATTTCTTGTTTAACAATATCACGAAGAACAAGATTGATTCGTCTTTGACCTTGTCTAATTGGTTTTACATCTTCAGTGTAAATGTGATGATTGCAAGTTGAAGGATGTATTCCTCTCATATCCATATACTCCCAAGCAAATGCTTCAATATATTTTTCTAAAGTTTTCTTCAATTCTTTTTCTTGTGTTGGGGACAAAGATGAATTAATGTTGAGAGGTCTATCCCTAGCTACTGTAATTTATTTAGTTCCATTTTTAGAATCAAGAAAATTTTCAACAAGTGTATTCAGAGGACAAGAGTGTTGTTGATGCAATGTTGCTTGACAATTTCCTTTCTCAATTGGATTAATGTCTTCGGGAGTAAACTCTTGTTCTTCACATTCATTAACATGTTCAACCAAAGCAACCATAGCTAACTCTACAATACCATCAACTTATGATTCCATATCCTCATCAACCCAAAGTTGAGTGTTTGGTTGAATTGATGGTTTTATGGGAGGATAGAGTGACAACTCTTTTTGTTTCTGACCATTCAAAATGGTCATATTTCCAGATCTACAATCAATTAAGGTTGCAACAGTAGCCAACCATGGTCTGCCTAAGATAATTGGATAATCAAAATCTTTATTTTTGGCTTTAAGAACCAAAAAGTCAATGGGATAATCCCATGTGTCAATGGTGACCATGATCTCTTCTATAAAACCTTCAGGTTTGGTAGTAGATTGGTTAGCCAACTCTAAAATAGTTGTTGTTGGCTGAATAGTTGTCATTCCTAACATTTCAACAGTATCAGATGTGATAACATTTATGGAAGCTCCCAAATCAATTAGAACACTGGATATCTCCACTCCATTAATATTCAAGGTTATTACAGGACTGCCAGGATCATTATATTTCTAAGGAAGCAATCTTCCTAATAACACATTAGTGAGTTTTGTCCCTATTTGTATTCCTTGGAGTTTTCATGTAAAGGGACTTAACCAATTGATTTATCTTTGGTATGTCTTTAATCGCTTGTAACAATGGTATCTCAATGTTAATCTTCTTCACTTCACAAAGGAGTTGAGAATCAACTACATTCATGTAACTGGGTTGGGATATTTCAGGAGTGACTTTTTCTTCCTTCAACCTCTTAGGGTAAGGTGCCTGATTAACATTTTGTTCATCCTCAAAGTTTTGTTTTTCTTTTGAATTCTTATTTTCTTTTCCTTCTTTTTGAACTTCTTCTGCTGGTGTAGATTGAACAGTCCGATTTCTTAACTAAATATCATTAGCATCAATCACATTCAAATTAGGGTAATTTGCATCATTACGTGTATTTCTTGGATTTGGAACTGGTTGGGTTGGTAACTGAGGCTGGTTTACTTGTTCATTAGTAGGATTAGGGACATTGATTGTTGGAGGTGTCTGTACCTAGGGATGTTTTTTCCCTTGATTTTGCCATGGTTGAAACTACGTTTGATTTTGTTGCCATGATGGCTGATTTGACTGTCACTGTGGTTGCTGATTAGCTTGCCACTATAACTGGTTCCACTGAGGATACATCCATTTAGGTTGACCCCAATATGTAGGTGGTGGTTGTGTTTGATATCAAGGGATCCATTGATTCTAGTTTTTCCAAGGGTTCTAATTCCAATTTGATGTAGAACCATATTATTTTTAATTAGCATTATACCTTATATTTTGAGATCTCTGGCCAACATAATTAAGCTCTTCCTCTACCACATGTGGTTTCTTCAAATTTCTCTTAATTCCAGCGAAAGGATTACAAGAACTTGTTGAGTGTTGTTTTTGACAAATTTCATAGATATCAACTTGATTCAATGGAAACTCTCTTAAAAGATGTTTCCCTCTACACTTGGAACAATAAATGGGTAAAGGCTCAATATTATTTTTATCTCCTTGCATGTTGAGATGAAGAAGTAAATTAGTTTCATGTTTTCTAATTCCTCCATTACTTCAGACACATCAGTAGTATGAGCCTTGTTTCTTTGGAAGTTTCTAGTCCCTACTCTAGTCCTAGAGTAGTTTCTACATATTTCAACAATATCATCCAAGTAAAGCTTATTAATGTCTCCTTTCCCCATAAGATTCAAAGACTCTCTAGATTCATCATCAATTCCTCTCAGAATTCATTTTTTACTAATTTATCCATCCAACCCATTAGTACACCTTTGGTGCACAAAGTGAAATCTATTAGCGTAATCTTCCAAAATTTCATCCTCCATTTGTCTTATTCAAAACAATTCCTCCTTCCTATCCCTTACTCGATAGTAATCTTGGTACTTATCCAAGAACTCCGTTTCCATTTTTTTCCAAGTTGCGATTGTTCCTGCACCTAAACCCATGAACCAATGTAAAGTTGACTCTTTCAAGGTAGAAGAAAATAACTTCAACTTCTAGTTATCATTTGTATAATCATAGGTCTAGCATAAAAATTTGAACTAAAAAAGGAATTGATCAGGATCCTCAAAAGTTTTTCCCCTAAAGCTAGGCAAAACCGAGGGTGAAATATTCTTCATAGGAGGCTCATCAATCTGTCTTTCAAGATTAATAGGATAAGAAAAGGTCCTATTTGCTAGTGGACGTATCGGTTGGTCTCCCATTTATTCTTCTTGAAATGGATCTCTATTCTCTCCTTGATTTTTGATCTAATGTTGCTAAATGTATTGCTCTTGATCAAAATCAATATTTCTTCAAAAATCGATATCCCATGGAAGAAACCTCCCTAGATGGTCTCTATTTCATCTCATCCACAATTTAAATATATCTTTCTTATCAACACTAAGGCTTCACACTTAACAACTAGATCTTTTATTCCCCGACAATGGTGCCAAAAATGATGGGAAAGGTCGTTGATGTCACAACTTGCATCATTTAGTCATTTAATTATCAAACCAGGTGTGTCTCAGAGCTATATGCGATAAGGATGGTTGTCACAGATTTTTGGGGGGTTTTGCACTATAAACAATGACTTCTAGTTTCGGTTTGGCTCCTTCAGGAGCTCTCATGAGCTGAACTTCTGTGACTAATTCCTAAGGATTAATTCTATCTCATTTCCCAATTTAAAGTTCTGCTGACTTATTTCTGACTTTACTTGACTTGATTGAGACTAATTCATTGAAAATACTAAAATTAATTTAATTCTAATCTAGAATTCAAAATTAATTCCAATTTACTTCAAAATAAATCTATTTTAGGATTTGGTCGAAAATAAATGCTAATTTAAAGAACAAAAATAAATTGCAAGGAAATAATTATTAATCTAGAAAACATAAACACTAATTTCCATGAGTAAATTCCAAACAACTTTTAGTTTCATCTTTCCATAAGTTTCCATCATTGCTTCTACTAAACTCAAGAGATAATTGTCAAAACTTAATTTCTACAAACAACATCTAAATCTAGATTAACTCAATAAAATTTATCACAAATATAATAAACCATTCTAACCATGATGAACTTATGCTAAAAAGCGATTAAACAAAGCTGCTGAAAATGATCCAAATAGAATTAACATTTCAGATTCAATATCCAATAAACAAAAATAAAATAAACTCAGAGAAATACCACACAAGGTCAATTCCTTTGGTTGAGCGGGCCCTACTCTTCCTCCGGTGAGACCTCTAACATAGTGATTTGAGTTAACTTCTTATTTTCATTCAAAATTGACCCAAACAGGGACACAAAACAAAGTAGTGCAACAATTACAAGTTCTAATTGAAAATTATCTAACTCCTTTCTTAAACCTAAAGATTGATATTTATAACCATATCCTTATTGAATTCAAAAACATCATGTTAACTACCAAGATACATGGTGTCAAAACTAAAGACTAAAACAAAACTAAAAATAGATAGAGGGAAAATGCCAGATCAATGCTGGGAGGAGAAGTTCCTAAACCAACTAAGAGGAGTTGATTTGAAACTTCAGTGATTCATCATCCAGCTAGAGTGATCAGTGGCGTGATTGTCTTCATGTGGTTAAATAAGGAGTTTAACTTTATATTTGAACTAAGTCATCAATCATCAGTCTTAAATACCCTAAACAAGATCCTTAAGAATATGATACCAATTATGACAGTAAAAGATTAAAACTGCATAATTAACTCATCATTATCACCACAAAAGAAACACATTTAATACAAAGCATTACCTCTAATATATTTATGTTAATTAATAATATAAAAAGTCTTTTAAACCATAACATGAATATTTAAAAGTATTTTTGAGGCACTCATCACTATTATTCAGATAAACTCAAACTGCTAGGCACTTAAGATGTTTGCACCTTGTGCAAATGTGCAATTTAATAATCCTAGTGTTATCCCCTTAAATTACTATGAAAGCATGAAATAAATTTTAATTCTTAGTTCAATAGAAACCAATCAAAACAACCTCTTTAAAAGGATTTTAATCCTTGGCAATAACCAATTAAAGTGAATTATTTGAAAGGATATTAATTCACACCAACCAAAAACCAATCAAAGCATCCACACAGTAACAAAAAATGTGTCTTTATAAATCTTGCAAACTTAAATAACTTGAAAAGACCACTTTGGAGACAACAAAGTAATATATATAAGCATGAAAATTGACACAACAATTGAACACTGAAAAATGGATTACGAATTATAAGTAGTCTGCTCCATTATATTGCTTCAAAAAATATACATTTGTAGTAGAAGTATTTAATATGATATGGATGGGGGGAATGTGCCTACCTTCTACTAATTCCTACTCTAATGAAATGGAATATGATATGATGATGATGATGATCAAAATTGAGCCTTGGTTTCCCTATTTATATGGGAAGCAACAAGCTTCAAGCTCATTCACAACAGGTTACATCACTTCTTAACTAAAATGTGATTAACATAAACATAATAACTTTGAAAGTTTGTTGGTGGATGCACCATAGTCTGTTAATCTTCAACAAGCACCCATGATCACCAAATACCTATTCAAGGCTCATGAACCGTGATAGTGTATCAAAAACCACCAAACTATGATCCCTGTTACTTCCTTTTCACTTGACTTATGCAATGAATAAGCTGACCCTCAACAAGTGCTTAATGTATCCACTCTTGGCATGAATGTCCACATTATGTATAATATCTTTCATTGCATATTCCAATTTGAAATTTTTTCCAAGCTGCTCATTTGTTTTCTTGAGTACCTCATCTTCATCATTAGTTGCATCAAGAATGCCTAGAAAATAATGGGCTATCTCATCCTTCCATGTATCTTGATCTTTCAGATCAATTTCCTCAAAGAAATTGGGCAGGGCCATACTTAGTGGCTGACTGAAGTCACTTAATTCATGTGTCAAGATGTTATGGAAGTTTTCATGTTCATTCATGAGCTCTTGATATTCTTGGAGCATAGTATTGTTATCTCCCTTTTTTGCTATGGTGTGAAACTCCACTTCCTTCATCCTATCACACAACCTATTGTGTTCCAATAGTGCTACATATGTTTTATCATGAATGTGCCAGACCTTGTCAACATGCTTATACATATCCTCAAAACTCATACAGACTATCTCTGATGCCATTTCAAAAGAGGTGGTTTTCAACTTTCCTTTTAATTCCTCTTGTTCTTTCTAAGCTTTCTCATGTCTACATTTCCAATAGGTGGTCTCTGACATTTCCCCAAGAACCTTTCTTTCATGCTCAACCAGTGGAGAGTAAAGCCCTAAGGAAGAAGGTAATTTATCTCTGTAGCTGATCAACTCCTGCTTTAACCTTTCATTCTCTTCTATCAATCCCTTATTATCCCTTACCAAATTTTGAATTTGAGCCTTGGTGAACTTGGCCAAATTTAAATTCAAGTCAATAGTTTCCATAGGGTCTATCTCCCCTACTCTTTGTACCAAAAGACGTCCAAAAATTTGATCATGATTAACAAGGGAAGGCCTTTTTCCTGGTGGTTAAAGTGCCCACATCTATAAAGTAGAATTATTAGGGTTAAATCCTAATCCAGTATAGATCTTATCACCAACCTCATCTATCAATTGCAAGGTTTTGTTCTTTCTATTCAAAAATCTATCAAACACAATGGCTGAATTGATATCCCATCCTAGAAGGGGCATAACCTCAACTTCTTACAATAATGATCTTCCTCTGTCAACTTTCATATTCTTCATCTCTTTATCAATCTCATGTTGAAGCTATTTTAAGGCGTATGCTTCCTTTTTAGGGTTGATGTATTTTATGCTTTCTCTTACTACTCTTCCTTTATACTCATAAATGAAAGCCTTGAATTTAGAAGTTTGAAAAAATGTGTAATCTGCAATGAATTCTTGATTGACACAATGTCTTACATCATCAAATAGCTCATTAGAAGCTTCAAAGGTAATCACATTCCTTTCTAATGGAATTTCATACTAGGGAACAACAAGAATGTTGATTTGGGTGAACTCTTCCTCCCCCTTAATATAATCTTCAATTATGATTAGGGTGTCAACTAAAAAGCTTACCTCTGGAGTAGGCTGTGGTGACAAATGGCTCAGTGGTGTTACATTCTCAGCTTGTCTTCCAGAACCAATATTTCTTCTCCTTTCAAATGCTATTAGAGGTACATCCTTTGTTAGTTCTTCTTCATGCAGAATTAATTGTTCAATTCTTTCCATAGGATCTTGAATTTCATGAAAGGCTTCTATATAGGATGGGTTATTATTCATTCTCCAAGGCTTATCCATAACAATTCTATTGTAGGAATTCATCCTCATTATCACTTGATTTTCCTCATAGTTCCTGATGACATCATCCACATGGAACTCATTCTCATATCCTTTCAATTTTTGATAATTTTTGGCATCATAAATGAAATGTTTAGGATCAAATTTTTCTCTTTTGTTTCCCATTGGCAAGCCATAATAATCTAACTTGCTACCAACCAAGTCATACCCTGTATCAAAAATAATAGTCAAATCACCAAAACATAGAGTAGAAGGCATAAAAGTTTTCCTTCCATAGATTTTTAGGTGCATGAAGGCTAAATAAGACAATTGTCTTATGATCTCAAGGTATGAAGCCCTATTTGGCACAGTCTTAGGTTGTAAATATGGTGTTGCCTCAAATCCATATACTCTAATAATAGTACAGTTTGTAAATGCATACCAATCCCCCCAATTGTGACTTATTTTTCCTTCAGAACCCTTCTCTTTTGGTCGGAGGAACCTTTGTATCTTCGGGGACAAATTATAATCACATATGTGGCCAAGCAACCTGTATAAGGGTCTGACAAAATGTTCTGCAATGCACAAGTAATGGGATCTCCCACATCTACTGTCCCATAGGAATGTCCACATTTGCACTGGCCTAGAATTCCCGTCACTATCCAAATCTTTTATTCTCAATTCTTCTCCCCATATTCCCATCACTTGCCCTTCATACAATATCATGTACATAAGAAGTGAATAGTGTTTGAAGTTGATAGCTTCACTATTGTTCTTGATAGCTCATTAAGAGCATTATTGATGGCCTCAAATATATATTCTGCATATTCATAGGGCCTAGCATCTTGGCTTTGGATGTCCACAACTAGAACCATGGGAGCTATAGTCATGTTAACAGGGGCATCAACTCCCAATACTTGGCGAGCTGAATAGTAGGTGTATTCTTCAAACAAATCCATAGGGAATGGGGGCCTTTCATCACTATAAAACCTCCTAGGTTGATTTCTTGGACCTTTAGGCCTATGCAGAGGCAACTTCCACTTCTTATAGCTTGTATCCATAGGGCGATATTCTTCCAACAAATCTCTCATCCACAATTTTGTTTTTCAGGGAGGTATCCAATTGAAAAACCATACAAATGTAGTCCTGTGTTATAATCATGAATTGTGACTGATCATGTAAGTGAATTTCCCTCATCTTTGGATTGCAATTTCTAGCTAGTGCTTTAATTAGTTCTACATTGATAAAAAAAATAGGCATCACAAGCTTCCTCAAATTCAAGTTCCATGGGTTTGAAACTAGCCTATGTCTAGATTTATTCCTATAATGATATATAAACAAGTCATAACCTCTGTGTGGAGTCCACACATCTTCTAAATTCTTGTGTTTGTATTCCAACATTTCACATGATGGGTTTAATTGAGCTATTCTTCTCGATTTTGGCCCAGACTTGGGACATCGGTCTATTAAATAATGGTTTAGTGGCTTGGTCTCTATTGTTTTCCTTTTTTCCCTTGGTTTCTCTGGGGTTTTATCCATTTTAACCCTACTTGTGTTGTATTTCAAGCTATCTTTTGAAAAAATATGTTTAGTTGAGCCAAGATCACTTACTTGAATGAATGTTGTAATTTTTGAGCTATTCGTCATTGACCAACTCCATCCTTTGAATATCCAACCACAATTTGTAGTGATTTCTAATTTCTTACAGGTTTTATTTATCAGAATTTGGCATGCTTGAGCTAGCTCTAGTTCATAAATGGCGCTCACGCCACCCTTCTAATCAACTTGCAACATTAATAGCAGTTATCTCTTCAATGAATTCATCAATCAAATGAATCCGGTGAAACATTATTTCATATTTTTTGAAGTGACTTTAATCATGATGCCTATTTCTCTCTTCGATGTATCTTTGAGAATCTCTTTGAGAATTTCTAAGAGAAATTTAAATTTCTCTCTTTGATTCTACAAGGTCTCTTCAAAAAATACATTTCAGGCTCTTCCCTTGTCAACCCTTGTTATTAGATCATTGATGAGACTGGTGAATATCTCTTGCCAACAAGCCTATGTCTCCTCGACATACCCGTATCTCTCCCTTCGATGGTATTGCTTGTTAATGATCTTTACGTGACTTTAACTTGTCAAGGAGACCTATGGTCACCTCTCACTAATGTCTCTTAGTCTCATTGATAGTGTGTGCTTGTACCTACACCAGAATGTCTAGGATACTTTCGATAATTTTTGCCTGATACTCTGTCTCCTTATATGTCATTATTAGGATGTCAAAGAGACTTTGTTCAATGTCTATTTGATGTCTTTATGTCTTGTCAACATTTTATTCTCACCTGCTCCTTGAATGTAAAAGAGACTCCCTTACTTCTCTCCTTAATATATTGATGTCTCCTTGATTATTTTTGTTTCCCAAATGTAGAATACTTTGTATGTTTATTTCTTATCGGTGAGACATGTTAGTGTGTGTGTGTGAAATGTGGGAGAGTTAGTAAATCAACAAAAACACCAATGAGCCGTATTATATTAGAGATTTAATTAATAAAACTAAATCAAATTGAAATAAGATTAAATTCCTAAAAATGTTCCATTGTTCTCTATTCTCAAGGATTTATTAAACCATATTGGCTCTCATATTTTATATATGCACTATGGTTGTTAAAATGACAAATTGAGAAACGAGATGCTATTCAAAATGCAAGAAATATAAGTGATGAAAGCCATGATGCTATGATAATGGAGATATTGATAAATGGATGATGTTGTTAAACTATGTGATACAAATTCTTGTGATAAGAAGCTAAGATGATTCTACATATGCTCAAATGACCATTGATATGATGAACTAAAATGCAACTATAAAACAAAACATGATTCTAAGTTAACATGATGCTCCAATGCAAACTTGTTAAAATGTTAAACAATGCTAACTCTAAACTCCAAATGCTCCAAAGCTATTCCTACATAATAACTCTACTCAAATGTGGGATGCCAAATACTATAGAAAAGGGTTGTATTTATAGGATTTTCCAAGCATCTTGTGATGTGGCAACGATCGACGGTCTAGAGTCAAATAAGAGGGATGAATGGTGGAGATGGAGAGAATCAAGAAGAATGTTCCCTTGATCAAAGACAACATTCCAAATGGATGAAAAAATCCCTTGAACAAAGACAACATGCCAAATGGACGGAGGAATAAAGTGTGTGAGAAAAAGACCATTTGTTTGAAAGTTTGTTGAAGAAGTGTGTGAGGAATAAGCCATGTGTTTGAAAATTTGTTGAAGATAATTATAATAAAAAATTAGAATTATTTAATTTCATGTGACCTTGGTGAGGTGGCATGAAAAGTTGTAGACATGTGCTTGAATTCCAAATTTGGGATTAGTGAGAATTAATTAAAATAAAACAAACTTTAGAAATTCATTTATTTAATCAAATTAGAGGAATGTGATTTTAGATTTGGAGAATTAGAAGATGTGAACTATATAAATAAATTGAGAATTTATTTATAAGTAGATGAAATATTAATTAAATAACTAGTATTTAATTAATTAAATGTCTTGACCGATTTTAGGTGTATACAGTTAGATTTTCTCTTCGACACATCTAAGTCTCTTAGACATATTGTTCTTCTAGCTAGAAAAAAAACATTTGAATACGTCTCTTAGAAATACAGAGGTTTCATCTATATTTCTCATTGGCCATTCATGCTCGCGTTGAAGAGACTATGGCGAGACTCTCTTTGATATAACATTATCTTGGCAACCTACCATGTGCTGCTATGAGAACATTTCAGAGAGGGAATTTATTTCAGTGTTGTGATCAAAGGGCCTTATTTAGTGGTTTATATGTGAGGATTCATTAATGTCAACCACCATGAAATGAATGGAGATGGAACATATGGTGAGTGTGGGAGGATGGGTGAAAATGGAAGTATGCAAAAATAACTAGGGTGGATTTTTTTGACTCCAACACCTTTATTGATCAAAACCTATGCTTTGATACCAATTTGATGCAGAGTAAGGTGGATATTTACTAAACAATCATAATTAAACAACCTTTGCAAATCTATAGCCTCAACTTGGTGGGTTTTTCACTAATCCTTCAATTTCCCTTGTAGCACTCCAAAAAGTGATATTTCATCATATCTTTCAAAGAATACTTCAAAATCAACATTGAATCACTATTAAAGATACCATTTATGACACTTTGAAACATATAAAGTTTGTGAATATTCTTGTTTTGTAACAACACCCTCTAATTTTGACTGCTACGCTGGAAAGAGGCCTAATTAAGCTTGTTTTCTAAAGCAACTTTGTGAAATCCCTCCTCCAAACCACCAATATTCACTCCAGGGCTTTCCTCAAGTCACATAGGGTTTGAAACCATAAATTTAATCCATTGGAACAATTATGCAATCACCTTTTTACAAAACCCTATGTCTAACCTATTCACCTAAGCCTAATACATAGAGATATTAGGATAGGGCTTGATCAAACTTGGCCCTAACTCCATCCACTGCATCTGAAAACCCTAAAAACATGAAAATAATCCTAACTACCCCCATTACAATGATTTTTAGAATTTTCCACTGGTGGAATGGTCTCCTAATTCACGATTCTTCTCTCAAACCCTCAAAACTAGCGTTTTCTGGTTGCTTTCAGTAAATTGCTTCAAACTCACTCCAATCTCAATGAAAAACAATGAAACCAAAACTAAAAGATAGCTAATTCATCCCTTCAACAATTCCAATGCAAATTATTTCATTAGAAGACAATACAGAGCTATACAACTTGTTGTAGCAGCAAAAACACAATATAAAACACAAAAAATAGAGTTGTTCTTATTACTTGATCACCAAAAATGTCTCCAGAATAATTCCTCAAAAATACCAAGGAATATTTAAAATCTTACAACCAAAAACCAATGGTTCAAACTACTTTTCAAACAACTAACCATTCAATTTCCAATACAAACCAAAAATGCAAAGTTGCATTGCAACTTTTGCAACATTTAGAAAAACATGACAACTTTTAACACAACTGACCCCACATGACTAAAAACATTAGAAGTGGTCTAAATAGACCTTATTACAACCAAATACATGACTCAACATCACAAAACCAACATTTGAACCTAATTACAACATTAAGACTAGGTGCCCCTACACCATACACCTGGGGAGAACAAAATCTCAAGTTCCACTTGAGATTAGATCTAGAACTATGGTATTATGATTCTTAATGTCTTCCTCTATCATCTAGGTGGCATCCTCCATTGGAAGGCCTTGCCACTTCGCTAGGTACTCATTGCACACCTTATGCCTTGTTCTTTTGGCTTCCTTTGTGTCCAAGATGCATTCAAGCTTCAATGGCTGACTTGGTCGTAAGTCTCTAACCCAATCTTCATCTGGATCCTTTGATGGACCTACACCTATACCTATAATCACAAATACTTTAAAAGGATATAGGTCAAAATCATTAAAAATTGGGGAGATAGCCACTCCAGGATGGAGTTTTATCTCATATCCATTTTCTCCAAACTTGTGGACCACCCTACATAGTCCAATCTTCTTCATTTGAATCTTTGAATACTTTCCTTTAGGTAGCCTTTCCTTCCTCAAATTACCTGGTACTGGGACTAGTAGGAGTTGAAATATCAACAAATTTAGGGAAACTTTGTTCCTTCTTCCCTTTCTCAATATTAGTAGCACTAGGCGTGGTAGTACTAGAGATAGGTGCTGGTATAACACCGAATGATAGTCTCCCTAATTTTTTGGGTCTGAAGGGTTGTTCAATAGATTTGGATTTTCTTTCATCAAGAGTCTCCTTCAACTAGTCTATATCATCCTTAGAAAATGTTTGACCTTGGAAGAAAGCCTCAACTTTCTTTCTTCTTTTAGATGCAGTAGTCTGTAAATGTACTCAATAGATTTCTCCTCATAAGTGCCATGCCTAGGTAGAGAGGGGTCCTTAGGAATGTCCAACAAAATCTCAATGTACCTCTCCACTATTTTTTCTTCAATCTCACATCCTAGTAGTTCAATCCATCGAGTTATAGGTTCTATAGCCTGAGTGATGCGTTCATCTGAAGATACAAGAAATGTTATCTTGTTCTCATACTTCTTCACCAAACTCCTTGGAATTCAGTCTCTTTCATGCATTTCATTTTGAAATACTACAAAGAAAGAAGTTAGGACATTGTTTTGTGCCCTAAAATCTCCTAGATTGTGCAAATGATAAAAAATATGATGAGTAACTAACTTGGTGTTATCCCATATTATGCCTTTTCTTCCCAGTAACTCCCTTAGGAAATAAAATAACAAACAAACAACTAGAGTACCAAATTTAAAGACATGCTTCTTTTCATTATTCATACTTAAGTTCTCCATAAGTTGCAACCTAAGCAAATCACAAAGTTCAAAATCTTTTCCTTTCTCCACCATTTCATACGCAGTGTGAATTGCCATAGCAGGCAATAAATTTATCATGTTGGTAAAATAATTTTTTTGCCCAATCATGATGGCTAGGTTTACAATAGAATTTGTAGTTAAATATATTCCATCAAATTTAGCATCATTTAGCCTTGTGACTTCATCATTTTTCATCACTTTTAGAACTAGAATGGTTCTAGTATCACAAAGATTGGTTACAGCTCGAATTTCCTCCTTGTTGATCACCCCTGGTTCATTTGTCCATACAAATTTGCTATGAACCCTACTAAGGGCCATTCTGACAAACTTCACCTCACTCTCATTGGAAAAGTTTGGAAACCAATTGCAAATGTTCAACTTCATTCGAACTAGGTTTTCATATTCTGACTTAAGTAGTAGATCATCTCCAATGAACTCATTATCCCACAAATTCTCTAGCTCTTAGTGATTGAATTATTCTAACTTCCCATGAATGTATGTTCTTGGATCTTCAATGGGTAGCACATGGCTTGGGATGTGCAAGAACTTACCCACATGATCATTTTCATACACTTTCCACATAAATTTTCTAAATCTAGGTTGAGGTCTCTTAGAGATTTCCACAACAGTAGGAGTATCCATTATCCGTGAATAACTTGAATATGCTTTAATAGAAATTTCCTTCAACTTTAAAATCCATAGAATTTAGATAACAAAGAATACCTTTTCTTCTTGTCAAGAACTAGGCTTTTGATGTACAATGCTTTGAATCGCCTTTAACTCACTTTAGCTTTCATTGCTTCTTCCCAATTTCGCAAATGTGCCTTACATTAACTTAGATCCTTGCTTTTATTACTTGTGAATTTTGCCCTAATTTTCATTTATTGTCTTTCAACCTATAAAGCTGGCAAATGCTTTATGAAACACACTATAAACCAAAGAGGGTTCCACAATTCTCTAGATCTGCCTATTTTCTGCTGAAGATTTCTTCAATTCCTTTAGAATGATGACTTACATCACATATCCTTGTGTCATTGCTTAACACCACATATATCAGTGGCTTTTTCTGTAACTGCTCCCCCTGAAACCATTATTGGGTTCAATTTTTGGAAGAGGTATATGAACCAGATGTAGATACAGATGTATTTGACTTATCCTTTTTCTTAGGTTCTTCCTTTTTCTTCAAAATTTTTTCCATTTCTTTTCTTACTTCAGCAAGATCCACTTTATTCATAGACTTGTTCTTTTGTTCCAGATCAGGTTTCTTTTAGATTTTTCTCCTACAAAATTTTGAGATATGTCCTGGTTTGTTGCAAGTGTAACACATAACATATCTTTGATCAAAATAATTTGCATTCATCCTTCACTTACACTGATTAGCCTTATGTCTGAAGATATTACATGTGTAATAGTAGCCTTGAAAATATTGAATCTTTCTACTAGCATTAAACCTATTCTACATTATCTGGCTTCAACACTCGGTAGCTCTATGTCCAAACTTATTGCAAGCATAACATTTTCCAGTAAAGAATCCAACATTCTAACTCATTCTATTTAGGCTCATCCTCCTTCTACATTTAGTTGCTCTATGACCGAATTTATTGCATGAGAAACAAAATCCATTAAAAGATGGGTACCTTTGAGCATTAGGCTATCGGATGGGAATCCTTCTAGTATTGCTCTTTTGGATCTTGATTTGATGAATATTGTCTTGAATCTTCTTCTAATTGTCCACTTCACTAGAAATAGATTTTTCCTTTGAGCCTTTTTCTTCTTCAAGTCCTAGACCACCTTTATCCTTACAAGGTTTTTGAGATGCAATCAACTCATCAAGCTTCACAGAGCTTGTTTTGAATTTTTCTTCATGAGCTTTCACTTTTTCTAGATCAGATCTTAGAGTTACCACTTCTTGTTGAAGCTTTGTACATTCATCAATTTTATTCTTGTAGACACTTAAAAAGTCCTGATTGGTACTATGCATTTGATTATGATTAACTAACAATATTTCTTCTCAAATCACTTTGGACTGACCAATTAATTAAATAATCTTTATTATTTAGTTAAATTCATAAATCTCTACTATTAATCAAATAATTAACTTTATTAGATTAATTAACCTTTTCTAACTAATATTCATCCTATTTAATTAAATCAAATCATTTAATTAAATCCCCCCAAGTCCTCTCATTTGATTAAATAAATCCAATTAATTAAAATCAAATGTCATAAATCCCCTATCCCACTCAAGTTGATTAATTTTGGATTAATTAACTCTAAATCACTTTCTAGTCCTCATTACCCATTTCTCTAGCTTTTAACTCCCGTAAAGTTAAATCAACCTATGGTCAACTAACCAGGTTGCACATGAAATTCATTTCTTTTAATTATCTAATTACCTTATTTATCCTCACAATGACATATTCCTTTGAATATTCCCTCCAAAGGCTCTTACACATCCATAAATACCTCTTACAAAGGCATTTACTCCCTCTTACATGCCATCTTGTCTCTTACAAGGGAATTAATCTCTCTTACACTCTCAAATACATTCCCTTTACACCCTCAACCATATTCATTTAATCCTCTTACATCTTCTTTACTCTACACATTCCCCAAAATGTACTCCACCTCCATCCATTAGCCTTGTGACAAGTGTCACATTCCTATTGGTTCCCATTTTAATCCCACATTCACTAATTTAATTCTTTGTTCAACCCTTCAATCCTATAAGTAGAAGCCTCTTCTACTTGAAATGGATCCACAACTTGAAGCATTCTTACTATGGGAATTTTCATTCATAGCATTCACTCTTCTCATATCATTTTTAGCTTGTTTTCATCATCACTTAGCATCAATATCATACTTGGAATAATCTACATCATTGGAGCTTATCAAAGGGATTGAGAAAGGGCCACTTTCCACATAAAAGTGACACCAATCCACCTATGGGATGGAGGTTTGGTTGATTTAGTTGATTACATGCTATCATTTTTTTTTTCTTTCATGCTTTCATTTCATGTTTTCATCTTTGTTTAACCAAGAATCTCATAGGGAGTGCTTTGTTTTTGTTTCTAACATGACTAAACATTGTTTTTTGTCTCCTGTTCGCTGATTGTAGACTGGGAATTCACATTTTAGCGCTTGAAGGAGGGCTAACCTTTTTAAATTTTGAAAATTTGGTTTGAAATTGACATTTTTACAACTACAAGAAGATGACACCACCTTTGGTCCATACAACGTTGCTTCTACATACAACATTTCCTTTACTTCATGCAGAGTGCCACTTTCATGTACAACATCGCCTTGGTCACGTTGAGTCCGGTCACAACTTTCTGTCGCATTGCCTTTGCAATAGCATCGCCTCTGTCTATTCGACCAACCTGCTAAATTATGCTTTTTGACAGACCACCACTTCTGTTTCTGTGCCGTCTTTTTTTTTCTTCTGTTGTGTCGCTTTTGCACTCTCTGTCTGTTGTAGAGCATCACCTTTATCTTTTACTAGAGTGCCACCTTTACTTTCAGCATTGCCTTTGTTGTAGATACAACATCGCCTCTACTACTCAACATTTCCTTTGTAGATTGAAGAGGGATATTAACTTGGAAAACCAAAATAATTTTTTAATGCTCATTGTAATAGCTTAGGCTTTCCAATTATGCTCTTCATTTTCTATTTTAGGACCAACTAGCATTACTTTGGGCTTAAAATGAGCCATCTACTTAATCTTTTCAAGTTGGGTTAAAATTGAACATACAAATTTACTAGAAATTGCTATGTGGTATAAAATTGAACAAGGAGAACTCACACTTAGTTTGGTGCTTAAAACAAACTCACCTTTGCATTAAGAGTTAAAATTAACAAGTGTTTGCTATGTCTTGTGGTTCACATTTTTTTCATTGAATGTGTATGCTCTTCTCTCACACCACTTGGAAATCTTGAGAATCAAAAGCATTATTTTGACATTTTGTATACCACCCACATATTTTGATTTGGATTTAAAATGAACCCCATGCTAGTGTGAGACAAAGGCATTGTGAATGCTCTCTCCTTGCATTGCATGAACTAGGAGAGTGAAAAAAAATGTACTTCCTTGATTTTGTATACCTTTAGAGGGCTTGCCACCCCGCTTCAAAAGGTGGGAATGACCCAAATGGTAACAAGCTAAAGCCAAGCTCTTTCAATCGCTATATAAAATGAACCATCTACTTAATCTTTTCAAGTTGGGTTAAAATTGAACATACAAATTTACTAGAAATTGCTATGTGGTATAAACTTGAACAAGGAGAACTCACACTTAGTTTGGTGCTTAAAAAAAACTCACCTTTGCATTAAGGGTTAAAATTAACAAGTGTTTGCTATGTCTTGTGGTTCACATTTTTTTCATTGAATGTGTATGCTCTTCTCTCACACTACTTGGAAATATTGAGAAACAAAAGCATTATTTTGACATTTTGTATACCACCCACATATTTTGATTTGGATTTAAAATGAACCCCATGCTAGTGTGAGACAAAGGTGTTGTGAATGCTCTCTCCTTGCATTGCATGAACTAGGAGAGTGAAAAAAAATGTACTTCCTTGATTTTGTATACCTTTAGAGGGCTTGCCACCCCGCTTCAAAAGGTGGGAATGACCCAAATGGTAACAAGCTAAAGCCAAGCTCTTTCAATCGCTATATAAAATGAACCATCTACTTAATCTTTTCAAGTTGGGTTAAAATTGAACATACAAATTTACTAGAAATTGCTATGTGGTATAAACTTGAACAAGGAGAACTCACACTTAGTTTGGTGCTTAAAAAAAACTCACCTTTGCATTAAGGGTTAAAATTAACAAGTGTTTGCTATGTCTTGTGGTTCACATTTTTTTCATTGAATGTGTATGCTCTTCTCTCACACTACTTGGAAATATTGAGAAACAAAAGCATTATTTTGACATTTTGTATACCACCCACATATTTTGATTTGGATTTAAAATGAACCCCATGCTAGTGTGAGACAAAGGTGTTGTGAATGCTCTCTCCTTGCATTGCATGAACTAGGAGAGTGAAAAAAAATGTACTTCCTTGATTTTGTATACCTTTAGAGGGCTTGCCACCCCGCTTCAAAAGGTGGGAATGACCCAAATGGTAACAAGCTAAAGCCAAGCTCTTTCAATCGCTATATAAAAATGTGTTTGTGACAAAATTCATAAGCAACAAGTGCATATGTGTCATACTGACAAGTGTCACCCTTAGTATTCATGTGATACATTAAAATATCTTCTTGGGAAGAGACTTGGAGGCCTCTTGATTGAAATAATCTTGAGCTAATCTTGCCACATGTATGACCACCTTGAACAAAAGCCCTTACTAAAAACCAATTCTTTAGAAGCCAAAAACCTTTATGCTTGTTGGTGCAGGAATGGTCATTTTGAAGTTGCCCCACATTTTACTATTCAAAGTTGAAACAACTCCTTCGGGGTTTGAGATTTGGTGTGCCTAAGAAGTGTGTGCTGTGTAAGGGGGAGCCAATTCCACCAAATCTCTATCTATTCACTTGGTCTTAGTGTTTGGAGAAATCCAAGTAGGGACTCAACAAGTAGTATCTCTTTAGCATAGGATTGTGCATTTTGCAAGTTAGTTGAACACATTGCTTGATTCCAAAACATTGAAACAAACATTTAACAATCACCAAAATTTCAAATCCTTTGAAAAGAGTAAATAACTTTGAAGATTCCAATTATTACTGCTTGTCCCTAAGGACTTTATCCTTAGAGGCTTCTGAATACTTGGGTTCATATCTCAATTTGCTATCTTCAAAGCCAACCTAGGGAAACTATGGCCTTGGACTATTTGATTTTCCCATAATGGACCTTGTGGAATGAAAAGGGGATTAAACATAGACATTTAGTTTGAATTAATAAAGACAAAGTTGATGTGGTAAAAATAACTTAATCAAGATAAAATCACAATTGGACCCCACATATGTGTCTTCATGATTTCTCGTAAAGTAAAAATTCCAAAACGAAAGTCTATTTGTCATGATTTCAAACTTATACATCATACTTCAAAGTACATTAAAGACATATCCTAAGACAATATCACAACAAGAACAAGTTGCGACAAGGTTTTATTGACTTATTCCGTTAAATAATCTAGACATGTATGCTCAATACGAACCTCTCATTTAAGTCAAAACATTGGTCATAGGATTTGAAAATTTTAAGGGTAAAAGCATGTTCTTAAACACCTTGGTATTGTAAAATTTTTTCTTCTAGGTTCATCTAGGATCAAAACCAACACCTTCATTTATAATTTTTTTATTATCAAAACCCATGTCACAACTAACTTTTAGAACATTGGAAAAATCATCTTTGTTAGAATTTGGTAAATCCTTAGACCAAAATCAAAATCATCTTATTTAGTTAGGTGTGTGGGAATGAATCCTTTATCACATAGTTAAATTGACACCCCTTTTGGACAAGTTCATCCTAAGATCACGTCTAACATCTTAGGATCTACAAGTTCATCATCCAAGTCAAACCAAATCAAAATCAAAATCTTAAGGTCTGGTATTAATCCAAGGTTTTCAAAAGTTCAAACATCCATATCACCCATCATCATTCATACTTCACATCATAATCATTTGATCCTAAAACACATCCTAGAATTTATTTTTGAACCTAAAGTTTAAATCAACCAAAGGAGTTAAAGGTTCATCCCACATACTCCCAAAAGTTGAACCCAATTTTATGGTCCAAAAAAGGTCACAAAACAAGAAGATCATGGAGAAAACCAAAGAAACATCAAACTCAAGTGATTTAAGTCAAACATAATTCAACCCTAGGGTTTCTATGAAACCTCCACGTAATCCCCCTCAACTACCTCAAGATACTCAAGAGGGAGGATGTCACAAACAACTTCAAAGAGATGTCCAAGATGAACTACTCGAACTAGTCCAAAATATTGAAACTCAAAAACTTGTCAATACACTTATGAAATTGAATCCCTCCCAATACATGTTGGCATTGGCTAAAGAAGGAGCTAAACCCCCTTATTATTTTGATGTAAGTACCATTGTGGAGCAACCTTTAGCAAACATCCCACAAGTATCATTCACACCCTCATTCCCAAGCATAATCCAACCCATCTCTCAACCATCATCATCCCATGCACCAAGTCAACCCATGATCACCAAGGGAAGCTCATTACTTCAAGCTCTTCAAGAACACCTGCTTGTCAACAATCAAAATTTAGAGGCCAACACAGTATTGGGTATGAAAAACACCGTCCCACTAGACCCCTAAAAACCATATGTACCACTTGTGTTTCATGATATAAATAATTCATCTACTTTCAGTGCCACACCCACTTGTGACCTTGCCACACAATTTTATACACCCAACATATCACAAGGGCAAGTGGATTTATTCAGACAGGTGGGTACCTTCAATGCTTGATCTTCATTTCCACAAGGGAGCATGCCACAAGTTAACCTACCATTCCCTACCTTGACATCATCATCTACACCAATTCAAGGTATAGGGAAAATCCCTTCATTGAACACACCAATCCAAAATCAACCAAATCAAGTCAAACCCCAAACATAAATCAAATCAACACATCTATCATACCAAATCCTCCAAACATGCCACTGATATCACAACACCAAGTGGCATCACATCATCTACAACACCTCAAACATCCCAAAATCTAGTCTCACAAGGACTAAGCATATCAATGACCAATCCAAATCCACCATCCACTGCTCAACCCCTTGTCATCACTCAAAAAACACTTCAACAAACACTTCAACAAACACCTCGACAACCTCTTATCACATCATCTCACACCATCCCTCAAAATCCTCCACCTCTACCTCTAAATCCTAATGCCGTAAATCAGTATAGCATCACATTACAAGAAGCACAACAAGCTTACCAAAAGGCCTTGCAACAATTACAATCCCAACAAGCTCAAGCACAAACACAAGTGCAAGTGTTATTATAACAGCAATAGGACCAAGCACAAGCCCAAGTGCAAGCTCAAGCACAAGCACAAGCATAATCTTTGCTACAACAACAATAAGCCACACAATGGGCACAACAACAGGCTCAAGCCCAAGCCAAAGCACAAGCTCAATACCAAGCACAACAAGCACAAGCACAAGAATTGTTATAAAAACAATCCTATAAACAAGCTTTACCACAACACCACATGCAACAACAGGCATTGATATCACAACAACAACAAACAACACAACAACATGCTCAACAACAAGTGTTGCTTGCACATCAAAGCTTCCAACAACCTTTCATGAACACACAACAAAATTTCTTGAACCCTAACATGCAAGCCACTGCATCCTTCACCCAATAAATCATACCATCCCAAAACATGCACATCCCACCACCCAATCCACAAAATGACCTCTCCACGCAAGTCAAATTGCTCTCATAGAAAATATAAGACATCTAATCTGGAAAATTGAAAAAATCATACACCCAACGAGATTTATGCCCCTATCCATTTGATAGGAATATTGATATGGTTCCATTTCCTCTAGGATTCAAAATACCAAAATTCAACACATAGGAGGGAAAAGGAAATCCTGAGGATCATATGAAATAATTTCATGTACATTGCATGGAAGTAGCTTTGATGATTCCTATCTGATGAGACTCTTCCCCCAAAGCTTGGCTGGACCAGCAATGGAGTGGTTCTCTTGCTTACCTCCCAGAATAAAAAATTTCCAAGAAGTTGTGGACCTATTCATAGAAAACTACTCATTTAACCTAGACATGGATGCAATCTTGGAGGAACTATTTGGCCTAAAACAAGCTAAGGGAGAGACATTTGTTGCTTTCTTACAATGATGGAGATCCAGAGGCAACAAAAGTAAATGTTCTATTCTAGAGGAGCAAAAAATTGGAACCGTCATCTCTAATCTCGAAGGGGAGTTTTACTTCCATATGAAAATGAAATGCATCTCAACATATGATCAGTTGATCCCCAAGGCTCTCAACATTGAAAGAGCCCTCATAGCACAAGGGTGCATGCCCGTGTACCAAGAAAATAGACCCTCAAAAAGATACAATGACAAACCTTGCACATGAGCTAAGAATAAAAATGTTACCAACGATGGTGTGGTTGATGCCAAAGTTGTTATTAGTGCTCCAAGGAAAAACACACAAATATATCAACAAAAAATCACTCACAACCATAAATCAACACACAACAACCCATTCAACAAACACCCCACAAACAAACCCAACACAACAATTACTGAACAATCAAATAGTCAACAATGTGAATGCTCAAGGAGGACCACCCCCAAGGAACAAATACCCACTGATATGCAAGTATACACCATTAGGAGAATCGATTGAATCTATCATGCAACAACTGGTACAAGCAAACCTCATCACAATTCCTGTCTATGAAAATTATTGGGAGCCTCAAGTTAAACCACCATGGTATAATGAGAAGCACCTTTGTGATTTTTAGAAGATCAAGGGACACAACAACTAATTTTATGAGGCTCAAAAATCTCATCCAAGACCTCATCGATGATAAATTCATAACCATTAACAACCAAAAGGAAATTAGGATCTCAAGATATACACAAATCCCATGCTAGATCACAACAAAGGAAACAAAAATGGTAAAGGAAATAATTACACCAATGTAAACTATATCTATGACCATTTTGTAGCATCATTGGATGAGTTTTTGATGGTTATCAACATCAAAGGACCTAGAGCCAAGTGTGGAGTCACCACACAAAGTGGCAAGATTTCTATCCTAGGTCCATCACCACCACCTAGGGCACCACCTACCAATCCAAAATCTAATCCTAGTGGTTATAGTGTCTTGGAATAGCTAAAAAATACCCCCACCCAAATCTCCATCATGGAATTGCTCAAAATATTGCTTGCACAAAGGGATATCCTAGAGAAAGCCTTGACCACATCCTTCATTCCCACAGATATTGGTGTAAACCAATTTCAAGTTATGGTCAAACACATCACTACACCACATATTCTTACATTCTCTGAGAATTATCTCCCAACTCAACCTTCACATAAATATGCACTTCACCTTGAGGTATTGGTCCATAAGAACATAGTCAAATGAGTTTTGGTGGATGGGGGTGCAAGCTTAAATATTTGTACCTTACATCTAATCAAGAATCTAGGGTTCTTAGAGGATGTCATTGAAAAAGGGAAAAGTATCACCATTAGGGCCTACTATGACCAAGAACGGGTGTCCTAAGGCACCATTCAACTCCCCATCCAAGTGGTGATAGTAATCATGGAAACCACTTGCTAGGTCCTCGACCTTGAGCTTCCCTATAATATTATCCTAGGATGTCCATGGATCCACATGATGCAAGCTGTCACATATACCTTCCACCAATGTATAAAATTCCTTTACCAAAATCAAGAAGTCACAATCCATGGCAACCCTCAACCTTTTTATTACTGCAAGAATCTGGAAGCCAAATACTATAAGATCCCCCAAGTTCCAAAAATGATGAAGGAACCACATATCCCTACATTGAGCCATCCTGTTTAGCCTCCACTTCTGAGACAAAGACACCTATCATCTAGAACATCCCATACATCAAATTTGTAATTAGAGACAATGGTTGTGGGGACTATAACTTATAGAAAGGTGCATATGTGGTAGGAAATTTACCTTAATCTCCTAAATCTCATGAAAAACCACAACCTAGTGAAGGTGCATCCCAAACATTCACAACATCTATTACCACTTTCAAAAAGTGGGGAGACTTGAGCAAAGAGGTTGTGGACAAAAAAAATGTCTCAGGTCCCCTATATCAAGATAACTGACCTGCAACCATTCTCCCAATGGACAAGGACAACAAGGGTCTACAATTGATGTTTGGCTAGGGTTACAATAAAAATGATAAGCTTGGGAAAAATGATAATGGCCTATTGGAGCCTATAATTCCTGAGAAGCGTCTTAAGAATCTCGACATTGGATGTACCCCTCCATGGTTAACCATACTTGGTAAAGCTCCTCCTGTTAAAATGGTTAAAGCTTCCTCTTCGATCCTCATCTCACTTAGTAGTCCCTTCAAAGACCCTATCTCAGACTTACCCATGCTATTTGAGTATTCCTCCATTTTCATGATCACCTCCATGTTATTCAAGTCAAATAACCAAGTCACTGAACTAAAGCTCATTTACCCCCAACTCATTGATTGTGGCCAATGAGGACCACCGATCTTAAATACATTCTAAAATGATGAGGCTCTCTCATAATTCATGGGATTATAGAATAATCTACCATATGGAGATCATAAAGTAGGGTTCGATATAGAGTTGGATATGTATGTATACTATGATTGAATCTCTTAGTCACAAAATTGAAAATCTAAGAGTAATGTCTTGATCCTTAAGTGAAAACCACATTGTGGCACTTTTTGATCCAAAAATAGTAAAAATAAAGGATGTATCTGATGGTGAAAAACTATCTAAGGCACCAAAGGATGATAGATTCAATCTTCCCCTTAGTTCCATTCAGCAAGAGCAATCATCAGTCTTAGCAGAAATGTGCAACCCAGTCAACTTGGGAACTGAAGAGACCCTGCACATCACTTTCTATGCCGAGTCACTTTTGATTGAGAAGCAAGAAAACATAGAAACATTTCTAAAGGAAAGGAAAGTGAAATTTGCGTGGACATATGCTGACATGCCAGGCCTCAATCTAGAAGTAGTGGTCGATCATCTAGTAGTCTATCTAGAGGCAAAACATATAAGAAAAAAATTGAGAAAGATGCATCCACAAATCGCCTTGTTTGTCAGAATTGAGCTATAGAAAATCCTTGATGTCAAATTCATCCAACCCATTGACTATGCAGAGTGGGTTTCTAACCTTGTACCTATTTACAAGCCCACTAGGGGCATCCAAATTTGCATCAAATTCAGAGACCTGAATAAAGCATGGCCTAAGGATGATTTCCCCCTCCCCAACATAGATATGATTGTAGATATAACAGTGGGGCATGAAATGCTATCATTAATGGATAGATTTTTAGGATACAACCAAATTATGATTACAAAGGATGACCAACATAAAACAACCTTCACTTGTCCATGGGGCACCTAATTTTGGAATATGATGCCATTTAGGCTTAAAAATGCCAAATCTACATATCAAAAGGCTATGAATTTGATATTTCATGATATGATCCACAAATATGTAAAGAATATGTGGACAACATACTATCCAAATAAAGGAAACGTCAAGACCACATATCAACACTAGGCCCAATCTTCAACAGACTTGAAGAATATAAGGTATGACTCAATCCCAAGAAATGTGTCTTTGGTGTAACTTTAGGAAATATCTTGGGATATTTTATGTTGATGAGAGGAATCAAAATAGATCCAATAAAATTAAAGGAAATATTAGACATGGAGGCTCTATGAACATTGAAACAACAAAGAGGTCTACAGGGAAGACTTCAATCAATAAGAAGATTTATAGCATAGTTGGCTGATAAAATGGTCCCTTATTCCCATTTACTCCATAAGTGGTTAACATATAAGTGGGACAAGAAATGTGATCATAAATTTAATCAAATCAAGGAATACTTTATAACACTGCCAGTCCTCATCTAGAGAAAAACATTGATCCTTTACATTTTAACTACGACGACAACTCTTGGTGCTCTTCTAGCTCAACATGATGAAACATGGAAAGAGAGAGCTATCTAATACATCAGTAGAACCTTAGTGGGACATGAGCTAAAATACATGTTCATTGAGAAGGCTTGCCTTGAAGTAGTGTTTTCCTCACAAAAATTCAAGCACTATATGCTGGCTCATTAGATCAATCTCATCGCCAAGATTGTTCCCATCAAGTATCTATTATCCAAAGCAACTCTGAAAGGATTGATGTCCAAGTGGGTAATGATATTGATAAAGTATGTGGAATGGAAAGCTATCAAAGGACAAGAAATTGTAGATCAATTGGGAAAAGCTCCCATATATGCAAAAAATCAACTGGTCTCAGAGTTTTTAGATGAGTCAATCTTCAACCTAAATGTCACAAACCATTGGAAAGTATACTTTGATGGATCGTACACATAGCATGGGTCAGGAGCATGAATCCTCTTCATCACACCACAAGGGGATTATATATTGAAATCATATAGGTTATCTTTCCCTTGCACCAACAATATTGTAGAGTATGAAGCTCTTGTCATAGGACTCTGAATCATAGTACAATGAAAAATCATGGCACTCAAGGTCTATGGGGATTCACAATTGATTATCAACCAAGTCAATGATGAATATCAAACTAAGGATGACAAACTTACCCCGTACAAAAAGATGGTAGAGGATCTCAAGGAGTTATTTATTGACATAACATTTGAGCAAATACTAAGGGTAAACAATAGGGCAGCTTGTATAGGAGTGAATTTGCACCCCTTAAGCAAATTACCCTTTCACATACCCTCACTTTATAAAATCAAATTCGAAGTTAGAATTCCACATCACCCATCTACCTTCCATCCACTTGGAATTTGTCTTGTGTGTCAGTGAAAGAATATTTGTTGGGGACACACATGTGACACACTGCAATCCCTGATGGATTCCTGTGTCTGAAGTTGGCAGAGGCATTACACACCCAATTGGGGTCAAATTTTAATGTCCCTCTTTGACCAACCGACCAAAAATGATAGATTCTCTCATCCAACCTTAAAACATTCTCCATTTATTCATTCCATCCTCTAGACATTCACATCCGTTCTCTCAAGCAAATTCTCATTCACTCCAACATTCTAGAACTCCATTTTTGAGCATTGTAGCAACATTGACACTCCATCAACTCCACATTGCAAGTATGAGGAAACCATAGAAGTTGTGGGCTTGTAGTCTTGCGAGACCTCCCTTCATCACCGTTATAGTGTGATACCTTTGCCAAGTCCATACCTTGCATTCTTCCTCCATTAGCTAGTGAGCTTTTGGGTGGAGGTGGTAACACTTCACTCTCCTTTATGATTTGATAGAGTATCATAGTATTGTTTTGTAGTGTTCATTGCAATCTTTATTTCTACCTTCTTTATTGCATATTCTACTCCATTGCTTTCTAGTTGTCTGTGGAGGTGGAAACACCAAAATGAGGGTCTGATTGAGGCATGCCCCTATACAGCCCCAATGACTTTCCCCTTCTCGTTTTTGTGTAGGTGTACATGAATGCGGAGCTAGCTAGAGAATTGATGTTTTTGTGAGATTATCTTTATCACCTTAGCTTTTATCTACTTTCTTTATCATCTTCATCTTTATTTTTTGTACTTTCTCATTCTATTCTTCTCATTAAAATCAACTAGCTAGATTGTCAGTAAGTTTTTAGGTATTTTTAACTGTACTTTATGTTTTCTAGTCATATGGATTCCAATGTGCCAGAGAGATGCCAACACATCGTGTTGTTGTCCTAGAACCACTCTTCCTTCCTCAGACAAAGAGCTATTTGAGGTGCAGTATCGACTCCAAAAACTAGCTTGCCTAGCCTAGACCTAAAGCTCAGGTCTGTAGAGTGATAAAAGTACTACATAGTGCTCTTCATTCTTGATCTTCACCCCAAGACATACTTTAGTGTGAGGTAAGTTAGGGAATCCCTCCGATCTTGGATTTTCATGACTCGGGGCTTTGATGTGGTTGGTCCCCCTCTCTTACATTTTTGGTGAACTTGACAGGAATGTCTTTCCATTCACTTGTGTTGAGACTTTTTCCCTGCGTCTGTTGGTTATCATAACCCTGAGTGTTATGAAGGTTTATGAGAATCACAACCTAGTCCAAAACTTTTGGGTACATTCTTAGAAGAAGCATATGACACTTACAGATGGAGAAGATGGTCACTTCTAGTTTTGCCTCTAGTTTCTCCACTGTTTTAGCTAATGAGTTTACCACTGGTTTTCCTATGGGCTTCACTAATGAGATGGGTTTTGTAGATGAGACCACTCACATTCCTACTACTCCAACATCCCCTACGACTTCATCCATGGACGAGGATGAGGCTATGCATGTCCCTACAAAAAACCTTTTGGTGTTGGATAATAGATTAGTAGACCTTATGAATCATTTGGAGAAAACACCGAACATGGTGAGAAACGCTAGGCTTACTAGTGAAGTGAAAAATTTTTTAGGAAAGGATTAGATAGGCATAGAATTCTTATGTGGCCTTAGTGATCTAACTAAAGCTTATGTCCCTTCGTATAAGACTAAATTAGGTACTAATCGAGGGGAAGTGCTTGATACCTATGAAATACAAATAGGTGTTTCCATTCCTACCACATCTATATGCATGGCCAAAACAGGCCCCTCGATCAGTGTCTCTTCTTCTTCTCAAAATCCCCCCACTATCAAGGTGAGTAAAACATCCCTTGGGTTTAGTTTCACCCCTCCTACTTCCCCTAACAATGGAGGCTCTGGTGGAATGAGTGGCGGTGGTTCTAGTAGTGGAGGTGGCACTGACAGAGGTGACTTTGGTGGAGGCCATGGAGGTGGCTCTGGTGGAGGTCCTACCGGTGGTGGTGGCTCCAGTGGAGGTCACAGTGGTGGCTCCAAAGGTGGTTCTAGAGGCTCCACTGGTCTTTTATCATCTATTGACCCTATTTTGAATGCCCTACTTTAGAATATGGGTCATATACAAAACCAGCTAGCAAGTCATTCCCAGGCCTCCACCTAGCCTATCTTTGAACCATTTTTTTGACATAGCCTATTGTCGGTAGCAATCTTGAGTACTTTCTTCCCACAAGGAATGGAGTTTCCCAAATTTGAGAAATATGGCAAAAAAAGGGACCCTAAACACATATGTTTGCCTTTAATGCCATATGTATAGACTTTTTCCATCATGATACATTGATGGAAAAATTATTTCCTTGATCTCTTATGGATACAACACTTGAGTGGTACTGTTCCTTGCCCAAAAATTCTATCTTCTCATTTGATCAACTTGTAAGTCAGTTCCTCTGACAGTTCTAAGCCAACATCAGACCAAAGATGACCTTTTCAGATCTTGTTCGATGCAAACAAGGGGATAAGGAGAAGATAAATGATTTCATATAGTGGTACCAAGTGCTCTTTTCACAAATCTCGTATGCGCTGCCCGATTCTATCATGCAAAAGGTTTTCATAGGGAACCTACAAAGACCATGGTAGGATAAATTTTCCCTTATGAAATACCCCTCTTTCACACATCTATGTTGTGACATTACGAGAATATCACCAGATGGTAGTTCAATTCAAGGGATCCTCCTCACGCTCCCATTCAAAAGGAAGATCTATTGTATCAATCTCAAGAAAAGGTAAGGCTGTTGTGAATGTAGTAGTTGCAACAAATGATAACGACCTCAAATGCAATAGAAAGTTCACAAAGTTAGTAGAGTCTTATTCTTCCATCTTGCAAAAGTTGTTGAAGGATAAGTTCATAACCTTAGAGAACCCTCAACCTCTCAAGGAACCTTACCTTGATTGGTACGATGCAAATGCCTTCTATTAGTACCATCGAGTTAACAAACATGATACCGAATGTTGTATGCACCTACATTATGAGATATAGGACCACATCAAGGATGATACTATTCATTTCGATGGGAGTAAATAAAATGTGAATAAATCAGTGGCAAAAGAAAATAGTGAGTTGTAGATATACACAGACCCATTTTCATCACATTCTGCTAACTTAATTATTGACCCCTCTGATTCTACCACTCAACCCTCATAGTATGTTAACATGATCACAATTAATCCTTCCTCACAGCTTGCAATTGGTTTTCCAGACGTGACATTCACCTCGCAAGATATTCCCTCAAACAACAAGCCCTTTCCCCTTTACATTCTTGCTCGCCTCAATGGGAACATTGTGACGGGGGTCTTTGTTGACCCCACGACCCAAGTGAATGTTATCACAAAGGAGATGTTATGGATGAATTCATTACAAAGGGAGGAGTATGAAGAAACAAAATCTACCATTCGTATGCACAATGGAATCTCTCTCAAGCCATATGGCTCAATAACTCTTTCCATCCTAGTTTAACCTAGGGCCTTGAACACAACCTTTGATGTTATCCCAAAATCTAATTTGTTTAGGGTGAAGTTAGGCATACCTTGGCTAGCTTCCGTGAATGGAATCACTTTCGTCATTCATAAGTGTTTGAAATTCTCCCATGAAGGTGTTGTGCATGTCATGCATGACATAAAATACCAATAATTGGTGTCCCATGGGGGCTATTCATTGGATCATTTTTGGCCTACCTCAATTGGTCCACTTCCCCCAAGAACATACACAATTTATCGAAACTATGTGAAGTACAAGACTGAGGGCAAAGGACAACCGAAATTGACCCTTCCGATAGTGTAGCAACAAGCTGCCTCCTCTTCTTGAAAGGGAAAGGAGAGGCCTACCTATCCTCAGGGTGTATCTTCTACCCCTCTTTTTGAAGAATATTTTTGGATGAGTACTTCTAGCTTTTATATGAGAAGTTTGATGGTGCCTGCTTGGTGGAAAGCTAAGATTATGATATCGAAACTTCCTATTGTGCCTCTTGGACCTTAACCCTACTTATATGGTAGAAGAAAGGGTATTCATGGGGAATCCTCTATGTCTCAACCTCCATAGTCTCCCATGCTCCTGCTCCTAAAATAGTGAATGGGAAGAGGCACGCCACCGAGGTGCTAGAGTTGACTCCCCCTGTTGTCTCTCAAACTCCTCCTGCTCTCATTTAGGAGCCTATCCCTTTGCTAGAAATGACTGTGATGGAAAATCCTATGGCTGAGTAGGATCCTTTTGTTTCTTCACAACTCCTAACCTCTAGCTCAAAGAGTCATATAAATCACCTTGTGCACGAGTGCATGCACTAGTGAAAGGCTCTGGTGGCTGAGCAGGCTGCTTTGTAGAGAAAGAAAGAGGAATTAACTGCCCTTGTTTCAGGGCCTCTTGATGCTTCCTCCTCTCTCGTCCTCTCTGCTTATGTTCTATCAAATATAATTCTGTTGTCAGATACCCCTGCAAGTGCAAGTGCGCCTAAGCCTAAAAATGTGTAGGTGTTTATCGCTCCTTTGGTTGAGTTTCCCCTATTGATGTCCCTCAAACATCCCACCAATTTCTAAACTTGTGGACATTCCGAATACCTTAGTGGTGTCTGTTGTAGTTTTCTCCTCCTCTTCCATGCCTCTCACCTCATCTGTAGGGATTTCACATCCCCCAATGAGGTAAAAAGCAGAGGTTGGATCTTCTAGCAATGGAGGGCACAAGAGGAGCCCACCTTCTCCAAAGGGTGGTCCTGTGCTAGCTTGTTCTTTCCTAGTGAAGAAGCTAGTTTTGGCTTCCCCTGAGTTTGTCACTGCTCTCAAGTCATTCGGTGAGCAAAGTAGTGACTATCGGGCATCGTCTACCCCATTGGTTGAGGTCACACATGGCACTCCGATAAAGTTCATGTTTAACTCTCTAGATGAGGTCTCGACCTTGTTAGTGATCTTCGCAAAGTCACTGACCATCACTCCACAAGAGCCTAGTGGAGAAGACCTTACGAGGCATTCTTCCTTAGCCCTTCTTGTGGGAGGGTCGGAAGTACCTCCCCTTAATATTCCACTACTGCAAGCTCATCCGCCTTCCCCTTACAATGATCTAGAATGGGAAGTAGATGACCTCTGGGTTGATGAGTGTTATGGGGAGGCCTCTTCCTTACCTTTAGATTAGATGTGTGTTTGTTGTGATGTGTTCCCCCATGCTTGTGTTATATTTTCCTGGATGACCCTTTTCACCCTTGTTGGTGCTTGGATATAGGAGTGATTGTGTGTTGCAAAATTTCTTCTATTTGTATCACCATTCTTCCTCTATTATGTGCTTTGATTTTTGGAAAATTGGGGACAATGCAAAGTGTTGGGAGAATTTAGGATTCCCTTTGATGTTGACCCAATTTTTCATTTTTATTTTGTCTTCTCATGAATTCTTCACATGGTCTGATATAGTAGGGGGTTGATGACAGTTCATCTATATACTATTACTATACTTATATATATTTATGAGCAACTCTGACCTCAAAATATGAGATCACCCTTGTGCCTCTTGTTCATTATGTTGCTATTTATCTTTCCTTTTATCTTTCTCTCTTCTTTGCTTGAGTTTTCCCTCGTATGTGTGACAATGTCTCTTTCACAATGTTTCAATTTTCAAAAAATGCATTCATTGTTAATGAATATTTTCTTGAAAATCCTTGCAAGCTTTTTCAAAAATTGCATTCTCAACTTGGACCCCTAATGAAATGTGTTTCCTTCATCATGGGTTCACAAAGAAAGATCTTGAGAACTTTCCTTTGAGGTGGGAGAGGTATTTTCTTGTAGGAGAAGCCTTGATCTTCCCCTCACAAGGGGGCATTTTCTTCCTTTCAAATTCCTTGATGAAGCGAATATCTTTTAAAAGAATTCCTTGATGAAGAATTGATTTGAGAAAAAATGTTTCTTTACACTTTCAAGCAGTGTGTCCCTTGAGTGGATCCATTTTTCCTTTGAAGGGTTCTCAAGGGAGCCCTTTGAAAGCCTTTCAATTTCTTGACTGTCTGCATGATTGTCAGCTTGTTTTCTTGCATGGTTGCTTGTTATTTTTTGACATATTTTATCTGCAAATTAACATGTTGCTTGTAGGTGCATTTGTGAAGTCGCTTTCTAGTATGAATTTGTGGAGTCCCCTTCACTGGGCTTCCTTCATGAGAGAGTACTTGGGGGTTTCCTTCTTGCAAGTTTGTGGGCCTGTAAGATGCTTACACCTTGCGGGATTTGTCCATCATTGGTATGAGGGCCTCTAGTGTGCTTTGTGCAACTTCATAGTTTTGTAGGGCTATGGAGTCATTTTGTTCGAAACTCCCTAGGGAGAGTACCAATGGAGTCATTTTCCTACCCTGTGCTTTCGAGTTCACTAGATTGTGGTATGCTTCCTTATTGGTTTAGGTATACATTTATAACCCTACTAACTCTTCGATCTACTTTACCAAACACTCATTGATATATGTGTTTGCTAATGTTGGATGCTGTGGTTGTGTTGCTGATATTTTTTTTCCATTGATGTCAACACTATTAGCATTTGATGTATTGAAGGTTTTATATGTCGAGGATATTGAGAAAATTGTAAAAGAAAGTATTGCAGGTTCCCAGTGGAATTGTGAAGGTCACAAAGGTGTCTTGTTCTGTACGTTGAAGATCAATTGTTGTGGACTAAAGGGTTTATTGTTGAGTGTATCTAGTCCATCCTTCAAAAGTTTCAAAGGTTTGCGTGAAGACTTGTTCAAATTATGAAGATCTATGTTCTAACAGTGTTTCTATGGTCTATGTCAGTGTTCTTGATTAAAGTTGGTATAATTCTGGTAATTCTAGTTGTTGCGAATGTTTCTCTGTTGTTTCTTGGTGTTCTTGGATGTTTCTAGATCATGCTCTATATTTGTGGTATGCCCACATTAATCGGTGTGCTCATGGTCAAATATTTTTCTCTGAATGTTCAGTTTTTCATGTTCTTGGCCGATGTGATGGGTGTAATGTGTTGTGGATCCTTGGAGATTAAAATTTGAATTTTTAGTGTGCTCAAGGATATTGTTTTGGGTCTTATCATGATATTAGCCAATGGTGTTTGATCCACATTGAAAATTTATTTGTAAACTTGGGCCAACATTGAAAATATGTTTTATATTTCTTGCTGACTAAGTTGTTGATGTAATCTCATGTTGCAGATATATAAGAGTGATTGTTTCATTGGTGTAGTGTGCTTCATGTGCTCCCATGTGTCTTTGTATGATTATCATTCGATTATAGAGCAGAGTGTGAAGAAGATTGAGCAAAGTGTGAAGAATTTTGAGTGAAGAGTGAAGAAGGTTTTTCTGTGCTTAACTGGAACTGTAATTAGGCTTGTGTAGAAGCTATTTTCTTAGTTCAAATTTTGGATGGTTTTAATCTAGACCTTTATTTGGATAGTGAGTCCTCTTTTGTATTTGAGTAGTGTGCCTGAATGCATGTGCATTCCCATTATATATTTCTTTATAATTTTAACAAAGTATAATATTGTGGACTAACCTCGACCGTGGTTCTTCCATTAATAGGGTTTCCAAGTAAAAATCTTGGTGTTATCTATGTTTTTGATGTGTTGAATTTTTATGGTTTATTGTTTATCCATCATATCTGAGATTGAGTTAAATAAAGTTTGAAAAGGTTAAATTTTTTTGAGACAATTGATTCACCCCCCGTCTCAGTTGTTTGTCCTCATTTTTTCAACAACTAAAGTGGGGGAAAAATATATAGGAGCGAATTTGCATCCCTTAAGAAAATTCCCCTTTCACATATCCTCACCTTAGAAAATAAAATCCAAAGGCAGGATTCCACATCACCCATCTACTTTCCATCCACTTGGAATTTGTTCTGTGTGTCGATGAGAGAATATTTATTAGGGATGCATGCACAGAATGTTGTCGTCCTTGAAAAATTCCTACGTCTAAAGTTGGAAGAGGTGTTACACACCCGATTGGGGTAAAATTGTAATGTACCTCTTTGACCAACTGACCCAAAAATAGTAGATTATTCTCATCCCACCTTCAAAAACATTCTCCAATTATTCATTCCATCCTCTAGACATTCAAAACAAATCTCTCAAGTAAATTCTAATTCACTCCAACATTCTAGCACTCCATTTTTGAGCATTGTAGCAACATTGACACTCTCAACTCCACATTGCAAGTGTGAGGTAGCCATATAATTTGTGGGCTTGGAGTCTTGCGAGACCTCCCTTCATCACCGCTATGCTTGTGGTGACTTTTCCAAGTCCATACCTTGCATTCTCCCCCCATTGGCTAGTGAGATTTTGGGTGGAGGTGGTAACACTTCACTCCTCTCCTTTGTGATTTGATAGAGTAGCATAATATTGTTTTGTAGTGTTCATCAAAATCTTTCTTTCTACTTTCTTTATCACATATTCTACTTTGTTGCTTTCTGGTTTTCCATGGAGGTGGAAACACCAAAATAGGGGTCTAACTGAGGCAGGGCCCTATACAACCCCAACAACTTTCCCATTCTTGTTTGTGTGTAGGCATACGTGCACGTGGAGCTAGTTGGCGAATTAATGATTTTGTGAGATTATCTTTATCACCCTAGTGTTTATCTACTTGATTTATCATCTCCACCTTTATTTTATGTACTTTCTCATTCTATTCTTCCCATCAAAATCAACTAGCTAGGTTGTTAGTAAGTTTTTAGGTAGTTTTTACTGCACTTCGTGTTTTCTAGCTATATGGACTCAAGCACGCCAGAGAGATGCCAACATGCCATGCTATTGTCCTAAAACAACGTTGTCATCCTCAGATAGAGAGTTGTTTGAGGTGTAGTACCATTTCAAAAAACCAGCTCACCTAGCCTAGACCTGAAGTTTGGGTCTATAGAGTGACAAAAATACTACACAATGCTCTTCATTCTCGATCTTCACTGCAAGACATCCTTTAGAGTGAGGTAAGTTAGGGAAGCCCTCCAATCTTGGATCTCTGTGACCTAGGGCCTTGATGTGGTTGGCCCCCTCTCTTATACAACTGATGCTATGGCTATAATTGGGCCACAACTAGATATCCTAAGCAACGTCCATAAACATGAATTCCTTGTAGAGAAGCTTCTCACACTAGCTTTCAAGGTACTAGAATCTGAGTTCGTATGTGAAATCCTTGGTTCTAGTGATACTTGGTACCATAATATATTCACCTACTTAAAAATAGGAGTCCTTCCTATCAACATCACCCCAAATCTCAAGAAAATCGTCATTAAAAAGTCATCTCGCTTCATCATCTTAGGCGATGTTAGCTCTCAAAAACGCAGGAGAAATGCCTCAAGAGGTTTCCAATCTCTTGATATGTTTCAGGGTAACAGACAAGGTCAAAGGGCTTATACCTTCTACTATTCAGGTGCTGCTAGACCTAGGCAGGTATACCTATATGAGTGGGGTAGACTTGACTTGTGCTTATCTCTTTTAAAATGTTTTTCCCACAATGGCAGTTGGGAGTGGACAAATGAAGCTTGATTTGGTATAAATTGTATAGAAATATTAAAACTATAACCTAATATGTTCAATTAACAGATGTAAAAAATGAATGAAATCAACTGATGAAAATGTAGAGACTAGTGCCTTATTGGGTATGCAGAGTCAAGAGAAATCTAAAATGAGTACTTCTTTTTGGAAAATATTCAAGTTGTTCAACATATAATTTAGTTTATAACTTGTATAAACATGCTAGGTTATGACTACCAAGTTCTCCTTAATGATCCAAATGACATTCTCTAATTACTATGATCAACTAAAGGGATTTAATCTTTACTTGAAAGAATCAATCAATCGAACATAGAGATACAACAAATGTGCGCTGATAAACTGAATATAAACTTGTTATATCAATTTAAATAACCAAAAAACAACAACTTGGAGACAAATTCAATAATACTTTCAATGAACACAAATAAACAACTGATACCAGAAATATTGCACCACATTAATTAATTTCCATTGATATCTCCAAAATCTTAAGCGTACATCATAGTCTCATATTCGTAAAACATTGTATTCTACTATATTTTCCTATTCTATCTTCAATATCTGATATTCTCTTATAATATCTCCCTGTTTCGCTACCGAAACAGGTATTTATACATCAAATACTCGAAAGGAAACATCCTTTCAGAAATGTCATATGTTTACATAACAAATATATTAAAAGATAATCAGGCTCTATTTATCCATAAATGAACTTTAGATAGGTGATCCAAATAATCTCAATGCTCGTGCGTATCTGTATCTCCAACTATGTTTCAGATTGAGATCTCCATCTTTATCATCTTCTCATTTTGCTCGCCCACCTCCTCCAATGTCATATTTTCAGCAATAGCAACCTTTAGGATTTCATGTAGTATCGACTCATTCTCACCTTTCCATCTGGTTACTTCCTTTAGTTCTCCTCCATCATCAAAGAATGTAGTCAGTGTTTTCTTAGCAGCATTTGTCAATCCATGTGTATCCCCTTGCAATTCTTCATAAAAATTTTGATGTCTTTATAAAATGATTTGCAACTTCAATTGCTACACTATTAGAAACATCTCTCTAGTTCACTTCTCGAGACTTCTCCATAATTCGTTCATTCATCCTTTCATGTTATTTTAATGCAGCAATCATATGTGAATGTTTTCCCCAGAGTTTATTCAACCAAGATGTTAAACTGGTCTGCCTTTTCTTGATTATTGCCACAGGTGCATCATATTTTCCTTGGGAGTAAGCACTTGATACTTCCCAATGATCTTTTGACTGAGAGCTTTCACCTTGGGTAAGAAGCTTGGGTTCCTTCATAGTAACACCTAACAAATCTTTTAGGCGATCATTTTCTCTCAACACCCTTTCGTTGTTTGTTTTGTACATCTCTTTCTCCTTAATCAACATCTGAATTTGTGCTTTGTTTAGTTTTGCAACATTAATTCCAATTTCTGTAGTAGCCACATAATCAACTTCTCCAAATTTTAAATTCATGACATGCCCAGATGCCTTTTTAGTATCAATAACTACTAATTTCCTATGGGGTGGATATAAGGCCCAAATCATTAATGATCCTTCATCTGTATTGTATTTGGATCCTGCATACACTTCTGTTACCTTTTCTTGGTCAAGCTTGTGTGTAGCATTATTGTCTTTTAAGAAACTATCAAAGACAAGTGCAGAATTGAGATCTAGCCTAGGAAAGATCATGATACCAGCATTTTCCAACATTTTTCTCCCTTTTTCAGGGGTCATACCTGTCATCTCCTCATCTACACACCTCCTCAATTCATTCAACAATTGCTCTTCATTTCCTAAGTAACATTATCAACCTTTTCCCTTATTTCTTTTCCCTTTTGTTTATACAAAAATGCTTTAAATTTGGGGAATTAACAAATTCATCATCTGATAAAAATGATCTATATTCTATATGCCTTGCATCTGCTTCTTCATTCTCTTCAATACTCATCTCTCTGGTTGGGAAAATATAATGCTGAATTCTTAATCTAGATACTTTACTTAGCTGACTTTGTGGCATATTATCCTTGGATGCTTCCTCCCTAGAAGACAACTCTGCATCCTGCAACCTTTGATTATACCTTTGAACCACCATCTCTACTTCTTCCTCATCTAAATTCCAGATCATATCATCAAAGTGATAGGGCACATGTTGATACCCCCCAAAGTTTATCTTTATTTTAGCAAAATTAATATACCCTTCTGGGTCGAAGTTCTTTCTAGGTGGTCCTCTCTTCATATTGTACTACAAAAAATTATCAAGGATCAAATTGTATCCTTCCTTGGCCAACACAATGAAATCATGAAAGCATAATGTACTAGGCATGAAAGCTTGCTTCCCAAAGGAACTAAGATTCATAACATTGGAATAATCCATTTGTCTGACAATCTCCAAATATGCAATTCTGTTTGGGCCTTTTTTTGGCAAAATGAAAGGGGCATCTTCAAACCCATAAACTCTAATCATGGTAGCTCCCTCCAAGCAATACCAATCTCCCCAATTATGATCAATTGGCCCATTGAAATCCTTTGGCTGAAGAAATCTCTTTATCTCTTCAGATAATGAATAATCACAAGGATGATTGTACAATTTGTACAATGTTTTCACAAAATATTCTTCAAAATGAATAAAACTAGCATTGGAAAACCTATTATCCCAAACAACAATCCATAATTGAACAGGTAATGCTACACCTTCTTTATTAAACTGAGAAATCCTCATCTCTGAAGGCCATAGTCCCAACTCTTGTCCAAAATATAACACCATATGCATCAATAATGAATAATGCCTAAGATGAAAGGTAGATGATCCACTTTTTATTGCCATCAATCCTGAATCAAGCCCCTTAAAAATGTATGAGGCATAGTCAAATGGCCTAGAATTGTGGTATTGGATATCTGCTGAAATTAGCATTGGCACAATTGACATATACTCCAGGGCATCCATTTCTAATCCCTGGCCTACTGAGAAGTAAGTGTATTTCATATAAGGTTCAAATAGGTTCACATGATAAGGAGGTCCATCACTATCCTATAAAGGAACTGGTTTGCTGCCCTATTTAATCCTGTGAATTGGCAACCTCCAACCCTTATAAATTATGTCCATTCTCAAGAAATCCTTCTCCAATTCTTCACATATGATCTCTTCATTGCAAAACCCTTCCAAATTAAAAACCTCCCCTATTGCCTCTTTTGAAAAATATATTTGTGGTTTTCTGGACGGGTCACATATAGCTTTGTGTTTCGGGGCATAATGATCAACTAACAATTTTACCAATTCTGCATTTACAAATACATTAGGGCACACCAGTTTTCCCAAATTAAGCTTCCATGGATTGCATACTGGTTCAAAATGATTTCTCTGATGATAATGAAAATTGAACAATTCATATCCCCTTATTTGAATCCAAACATCTCCTATGAATTTACATTTATCATCTAGTTTATCTATTTCTGCCCTAAGCTGAGTAGATCGTCTAGCTTTAGGCCCAGAGCTAGGTAATTGGTCAATGAGGTCTTGATTCAATCTTCGTTCTGTGCCCTCATGTTTCATTTTAGTTTTTTTTTTCTTTCCCTTAGTTTGACTGCTTTCACCATGTTTTCTACTTTTTAATTTTCCTGAGCTAGGGGACTCTATTCTTCCAAGTTACAAAAGTTAAAATTTGAGGAGCTAAGGTGCAATCACTTACTGTATTCTGCTCAAGATCTTCAGACTAGAAGGATGCCCTGGTTCTTTGTTTTCCTTGCTAATTCTTCTGGTATCAATGCAACACTAATGCTTTCAATTGAATTCTCCCTGTTATGTTCTGTCACGCGATTAACATGTCAGCTGAAGCGTGAAGACTTATTTGAAACTCATAATATCACATGAAATATCTTGTCGGTGAGACATTTTCAAATATGGGTCGATATCCTTTTGCAACGTTCATTAAACCTTTCACCGAAACATCTTGTAGTCTCCCCAAAACCTTGAGGTCTCACCGACTATTAAAAACTGTACATCTCTCTAATGTCTCACAGTCTCATCGACATTTGGAGTCTCACCGATAGTTATCACTTTAGTCTTATGTATCGCTGTGACAATTCTGAGTCAGGGAGATGTTCCATAGATTACATTATGTCTTACCAAGATACACCTCATGGTATTTTTCTGGTCATTGAGACACAATCACATTTTCGTCAATGAAACCATACTTCGGTGTAACTTTCATATTTGTCGCCGATGAAATCAGTCTCACCGATGAAGTAAGTTCTATTGGTAAGAATTTAAAACTCGAAAAGACTCATACCAATGGTAATTGTCTTGCTAAACTTGTTATTCCAATATTCTCTGTTCAGTGAGACTCTTCCTGAAACACCTCATTGGTGTGACTTATGGGTCAGCAAGACTACACGACTTCATCCCGATAGTCCTTTGATAGAATCCCTTTGCGCTTTGTCGGCAAGACCTGATGCTTTTGGTAAGACTTCACTTTGATGACTTTTAGTTTGGCCGAAATGTTTCCTCATGTACCGGTCGGTAAGACATATATGAGTTCTCTGTGACTCATTCCGATGGTAACCCTTTTGCTGATATGATCTTTCTATCACCGAGACAATGAATTGTGTCCTACCGATAGGTGCTTGCAATTGAAATATTCGGTATGAAATTCTTGCACTCTTTTCGATAGACTACAAAAGATACACATTAGTAAGGATGCTTTATGGATTGGGGAGACCCTTACCATCTCTTGCCGATATGAATTATATTGTAAAATATTCAGGACTAGATGGATTCTATGGGACCACATGACAAGATATGGGAAAAAATGTTATGAAAATAGGATTTTTTGTGTTTATGGTGAGAACCATTTTGTAAACTCATGTGTATAAATAACTATAAAATTTTATAATTTTTATAGTTCTAACAGTGGCTCCGTTTATGGATGAATGATTGTGAGATCATTGCAAGGATCCAGGTCTTCTGGGTGAGCAGATCAAACTCAAGGTGATGGATCATGTGAGGAAGATGGAATGAATGGAAACGGAAATGAATATGACCGCACACTACTGTACATGGAAAGATTTTTTTTTAAAAGAAGGAAAACCAGGATTGTCCATGTACTGGAAATTCCTTTTCTTTTTATTTCCTAGACTACTATGCATGGAAAATAGGATTTTGAGAGGATTGTCAAGAATTGTCCATGCACTGGCAACCCTTAATCCTCTGTATTGGTCAAGAGAAAAAAAATGTTTCAAAAATTTCCCGTGCACAGGCAACTCCTGATCTTCACCAGTCATATTTTGTAGATAATATGAGTCTTAACCTCTCTTTCCAACAACCACAAAAGGTCCTAGCCACAAGGCTTCAAATTTACCGTGCTTTCCCTTCTCCTGGCACCTTGCATTCCACATTAGTACCAAATCATCCTTGTCAAAAATTCTATCTTGTGCCTTTTTATCAAACAAGTACTTCATTTGTGCCTGTAACTTCATGTTCTGGTTCTGAGCTACTCTCCTTATCTCATCAAGTTCAGCTAGTTCCTCCATTCTCTCCTCCATGGGTTATGGAATATCCAAATCTTCTTAAAGGATAAAGTTGTAAACTTGTAACAAATTTGGTAAAGGCATCCTGGCCTGTGTTCCATACACCAATTCAAATGGGGATTTTCCAATTGCCTTTTTTACAATGATCCTATCAGCTTAGACAACTGGTTTCAATTTTGAATCCCAAGCCTTCTTATTCTGACCTAACATCCTCCTTATAATCTTAAGAAGACTTTTATTGCTGGACTCTGCTTGACCATTAGCTTATGGATGGTAAGGAGCTGAATAAGAAATGGTAATTCCATATGTGCTATAGAAATTTCTATATTCATCAGATTTGAAACACATCCCATTGTCAGTAATCAGTCTTAGTGGTGTACCAAATCTGGTAATGATGTTATCCATTAGAAAATTTGTCACAACTTTACTTGTAGCTTGCTTGGTTGTGATTGCTTCTACCCATTTGGTAAAATAATCGGTAGCCACCAGTATCCACTTATGTCCTCCACTTGATTTCTCTTGTATCTCCCCAATGAAATTAATTCCCCACTGATGAAAAGGGGCTTTAGCCTGCAAAGGCCTAAGTGGTGAATCTCCCTGATACTTCATTTTCCCAGAGAATTTCTGCCAAGCTTCACATTTTCTTACATATGAAAAGGAGTCATTAAAAACTTTCGGCCAGTAATAACCTACCCTGAGAATTTTATGTGTAGTTGTCTTTGCAGAGTAATGCCCTCCACAAACCCCTTCATGCATTTCCCTTAAGACATGCTTAGCTTGTGACTCATCCAAAAATACCAATAGTATATCATCCCTGTTCTTCCAAAACAAATCTCCATCCATGAACACATACTTAGATGCTTGCAGCTTCAAAGTTCTTTTCTGGTTGTCACTCAATCCCTCCAGACACTTCATGTATTTAAGGTAATGCATGATGTCTGCATACCAAGGAGTATGCTCAATGCTCACAATTGTATTCTCTTCCTTTTCTATATTGAAAATTTTATTTGCTTCAATATTCGCTTCTGCCATTAACCTAGCCAAGCCATGACCTCTCACTAATTTAGTGATCTATATCTCCATATCAAACTCTTGGATTTTATTAATCCATCTGTACCTTTTTCCTGTTACTTCAGATTGTGTCAAAATATCTTTAACAACCACATGAGGGACATAGGCAATCACCTTATCTCCAACAAGATATGGTTTGAAAGCCTTTGTAGCTTTTACCAATGCAAAAGCTTGTTTTTCCATTATATCATATTTCAATTCTGACCCCTGCAATGACTTACTGAAAAAGGATACAGGCTGTTCATGACCTTCCTCATTTTTTTATAACATGACAACAACTATGGTGTGTAATGAAGCAAATGAAAATATTTGAAAGGGTTTTGAAAAATCTGGGGACCTAAGGACAGGAGCCTCCTTGATAGCTTTTTTGATTGATATAAAAGCATCAAATGCTTCTGTAGTCCAATCTATTTTTTTTACTTTCCTTAACATTTTTGATATGGGTTTAATGATTTCAGCAAAATTAGAAACAAACCTCCTAACAAAGTTGATCTATCCAAAGAATGACTGGATGGACTTAATAGTTTTAGGGATAAGAACTTAATCTATGGCCTCAACCCTCTTAGGATCTATTCTAATCCCTTACTTTGATACAATATGTCCTAAGAGTTTACCCTCTGTGACTACAAAATGACATTTTTTAGGGTTCAGACTAATCCCATATTCTAAAGCTTTAATAAATACCTTTTCCAGATGTCCTACATGATCTTTAGCCTTCTTTAAATAAGTAGTAAGGACATCCTGATACACCACCATGATAGCATTAATCAAGTCTGCAAATGCTACGTCCATAGCTCTTTGGAAGGTTGCTCCTGCATTCGTGAGACCAAAAGGAATTCTTAGATAAACATATTTCCCCCACAGGGTTGTAAAAGCTGTTTTATACTGCTCATATTCTTTAACTTTAACCTGGTTATAACCTGAAAACCCATCCATCATAGATAACAGCTCGCACCCTGTCACCTTATGTAATATAGCCTCCATATTGGGTAGAGGATAATTATCCTTGAGAGATGCTATATTTAGATTTATGAAATCCACACATAATCTGATATCTCCATTTTTCTTCCTCATAGGACCAGGTTTGAGACCCATGTTGAGTGCCTGATTGGTTTGATAATGCCACCATCTCTGAGCTTTGCCAATTCTTCCTTCATTTTTGGTTCCAATGTTGGATTAATGGGTCTTTGCTTCTATCTAAATGGCTTTGCACCTGGCTTCAATGGTATTTCATGCTGAAATAAATCTTCCCAATATGCTTTTAGATCTTCATAAGACCATGCAAACACATGTTTATATTTCCTCAGTAATGCTATCAACATTTTTCTAATTGTCAGGCTTATTTTCTTCCCTATGTACACCTTTCTTGGTGCCATCTTAGTTCCCAAGTTGATCTCTTCAATATCCTCCTTGATTGGCATTTGCTTCATGAGGGACCGATCACTTCCATCATACACTCTCTCCAACGCCACTAGCCCCTTAGGAAGCTTATTTTTCTTAAGCTGTAAGATCTCCTTCCCAAATACTGTTTGCTTCCCATCTACTTCCTCAACAAAGGCATTGAAATCAATTTTTTGGGCTTCATATTGATCTATACAGTGAAGAAATTTCAAAAGGTCAGTATCATCATTAAAAACTTGCCAACTATATATGTTATCACGCATGACAGGCCTTGTTTTGAACTCAATTTGTGATACTCCAGCTAGTGTAATATCATCTCTTTTTAGCGCCACATTTGCTAAAAAGTATACCATTATGTTCTTTGATCTATCAATCCACTCAATTGAGAAGGCATCAAACAACTCAATTGTATCCCATACAACATTCCTATATTTCTTTAATCTCTTATGTTTTGCTGCATACTTTGATTTAACTTGTGAAACAACTAATTCAGAATCCCCTAAAACAACCAACAGCTTGATTTTATATTTTATAGCTATATTCAAACCTATTAATAAAGCTTCATATTCTGCCACGTTGTTTGTACATTCAAATGCTAGCAAAAATGAATACTTGAATGTAGTACCTTCAGGTGAAACAAATACTATTCCTTCTCCATTACCTTCTTGGCTACATGCTCCATCAAAGTACATCTTCCATACACCATTGTAGTTTTGTGCAACATGCTTTTCAATTGGATCAACATTGACTAATTCTGGCTAGGCTGGTTCTATCTTAAAATTGCCAAGATCCACATCACAAAAAAAATTGATTTGATTTTGAGGTACACAATCAACAACTTGATTCATCCTTGGTTCCCTATATAATTTAACTTCCTGACCATTAATTGGAATTGTTGCATATGACAAATCAAACTGGACATTTCCTCCAACTGCTGCCATCCATTGTCTTGATATAAGCATCCCAAACTGAGGAGGGGTATCAATTACTGTTATATAGATATTATAAGCCACCTGAGGATAAGCAGCTAGTTTGACTTCAACATCTTTCATTATACCCACCACAGGAACAGGTCGGTTATCCATTGCATAGCACTTTCCTCCATTAGTATCCACCCACATGCCAAGCTATTTCATAACTCGTACTAGCATAATATTTATGGCAGTGCCAGAGTCTATCATGCAATTCCTCAGCAATTTGTTATTTAGGAGTAATGTAGTGAAAAAAGGATCAACTTGTGGGGGATTTAATAATGCATTATTAAGGAACACTTCTGGAATATTCACTTTCTCTTGCTTATTAATAGTTTTAGTAGCCATCTTACTTTCAAAATTTACATTTTTTCATTACCATTTGTTATTAATTGAACTGCACTGTCCCTATATTCCTTAATTTTCATCATCTCAAGTAGTGGAACAGACATCTTTACCTGAGATAAAGCCTGAGTGAAGTCAAAAGAAGAACCCTCTACCTTAATCATTTTCTTTTGTTCTAATGTTTCTCCTTTGTTCTCTTCTTTTTCTCTTTTACTTGGCTAATTAGTCTTTTGCATTTCTTTGTAATTCTTTTACTTCCTCCTTTTGGACAGGTTTCTATTCACTTTTATCATGTTGTTTGTTTTCTCTTTTCTTTGAAATTCCTTGTGTCACCTTTTGATCCTTCATAAAGATTCCCTTGGGGACACCTTCCTTCCCATTCACTATTCTATTTCTCAAAAAATACTTACTCTTCACTTCTTCAACTGCAACAATGGTCAATCTCTCTATCTCCTCTTCAGTGAGTTTCCTCATATTGCACTGAGTAGGCATCTCAACAGAATATGGTTATGTATAATCCTCTTTAGAGTCAGAAAGAACCTTCTGTTTAGCCATGTGGACATTGTACCTTTGATTTGAAACATCGTACTCATAACCTTCATCCTATGAAGATGAATACTTCTCCTTAACACGGTGAAAAGTATTTGAAGTCAAATACACTATGTGATCTTCTCCACTGTTTCCCATTAACATTCCTTCTTCTTGAATTCTTTGAGCTACAACACAATAATCTGGGGAATGTGGCTTATCACAAATTTCACAGAAATAATTGTTATTAACCATATATGTTCCTTTCTTTCTTAATGGATCAGGAGTTTCTTTATTTCTAGGCCTATCTATTATAGGTTTTCCATCCTTCCAATTTTTATTATAGGGCGTGCTATGTAACCTAGGCCTTTCATTTCTGTATGTGTTCTCTTGTTTGTATTGGTAATTATTGGTTTGTTGAGGAACCCTAGGGTTGTCTCTTTTACTGATTATCCCAACAACCCTCCTATTGTTTTCAATTGTTAATGCTATCTTTTGGGCTTCAGCTAAGTCTCTTGGGAACCTATTTCTCAGTTCATACCCTATTTTAGGATCAAACACATTCAAATAAACACTCAATGCTACTGAATCTTGCAACTTTGATCCAGGAGGTATTTTATTTTGCAATTTGTTGAATCTCTGGTTAAAATCATAAATTGAGTCATTCTGATTTTTCTGAATCTACATTAATTCATGAAGAGCAGCATCTAGTGCACTTAGATTCACATATTGCTCAAGGAATCGATCCTGAAATTCTTGGACAAAACTGATAAAAGCTGTTGGTAAGCTATTGAACCAATCCCTAGCTTCTTTCATAAGCGACATCATAAATAGCCTCATGTGTAAATCTTCATATGGCACATCCAAGTCTTGGATGAAAGCATTGAAACTTCTTAAATGATCTTCAATAGTAATTACACTACTCCTTGTAAACTTTGGAACAAGACTCCTCCAACTACCATCCATTGGGTAAGGGTATAATTAAAACCCTGCCAGGTCAAATTGTCTGATCATTACTATGTATTGATGGGGAGGAGGGTTAGGTGGGTACATATACTAGTAGATCAGATTATTGTATTGTGTATGATGATGTGGCACATAATGCTGACCATGAGGTGGTTGTGTATTTGTATATTGTGAGGGAATATGCGGTGGATGGTTTGGCTATTTGTATTGATCCCCTATCTGATTGTGAGGGACCCCTGATGGATCAAAAGGCCCTGCATTATTATTACCCTACTTATGAGGTGGTACATATTTTGGGCAACCAGCTGTCTGAGAAGTAATTTGATCATTTTTCAATTTGAAATCCCTCATTGCTTGTATCATTTGGGCTTTCTCTAGTTAAGCTTTTAGCTCTTCTAGCTCCTTATTTTGTAACTCAAACTGTGCTTTTACTTCTTCATGAGTTAAAGATTCATAATTTTCCTGAGGAATCACATGATCATCAAACTCATTTTGGTTACCCTCCATTCCTTGTTCGCATTCCTGTTGATATATGAGTCCTTCTGCTTTGAGTCTAGCATCAAACTTTGGTTGTTTCTAAGGGTTATAAAAAGGATATCTTTGTTCTTATGGGGTACAAGGTTCTGCACTTGAATTATCTCTCCATGTATAATATTGGTCATATGTTTCACAATGTGGTCTCAATGCTTTGTCTTTGTTCGTCATGCACATGTCCTCATTTATCCTTTTACCTTTATCAACCTTATCATCCTTGTGTGTCCACTTACTATTTCTAGCAGGACCCCAGTATGACCTCCCCTATATTGAGATCTTCTTCCATTCATGTTGAAATGTTTTTATCAGAGTTGCCACTCACTTTCTTAAAAGTGAGAAAATGTTTGTTATTTCCTATTCCCATTAGAGTCTATATAATATTTTTGACTCTATTACTAAGGCCCTGATTATGATTTGATCCTCCCCAGTAGAGTCACCAATTTTTTAGCTCTCAAAAACACAGGCGAAATGCCTCAAGAGGTTGACAATCCTTTGATACTAGACCTTTGGCTCTTTAGGTGTTGCTAGACCTAGGCGGGTGTACCTATATGAGTGGGGTAGACTTGACTTATGCTTATCTCTTTTAAAATGTTTTTCCCATAATGGCAGTTGGGAGTGGACAAATGAAGCTTGATTTGGTATAAATTGTATAGCAATATTAAAACTATAACCTAATATGTTCAGTTAACAGATGTAAAAAATGAATGAAATCAAATGATGAAAATGTAGACTAGTGCCTTATTGGGTATGTAGAGTCAAGAGAAATCTAAAATGAGTACTTCTTTCTAGAAAATATTCAAGTTGTTCAACATATAATTTAGTTTATAACTTGTATAAACATGCTAGGTTATGACTACCAAGTTCTCCTTAATGATCCAAATGACATTCTCTAATTACTATGATCAACTAAAAGGATATAATATTTACTTGAAAGAATCAATCAATCGACCATACATATACAACAAATGTGCACTGATAAACTAAATATAAACTTGTTATATCAATTTAAATAACTAGAAAACACCAAATTGGAGACAACTTCAATAATACTTTCAATGAACACAAATAAACAACTGATACTAGAAATATTGCACCACATTAATTAATTTCCATTGATATCTCCAAAATATTAAGCGTGAAACATAGTCTCATATTCATAAAACATTGTATTCTACTGTATTTTCCTATTCTATCTTCAATCTCCAATATTCTCTTCTTATATCTCCTTGTTTCACTACTGAAACAGGTATTTATACATCAAATACTCGAAAGGACATGTCCTTTCAGAAATGTCATATGTTTACATAACAAATATATTAAAAGATAATCAGGCTCTGTTTAGCCATAAATGAACTTTAGACAGGTGATCCAAATAATCCCGACGCTCGTGTGTATCTGAATCTCCAATTGCGTTCCAGATTGAGATCTCCATCTTTATCATCTTCTCATTTTGCTCGCCTGCCTCCTCCAATGTCGTATTTTTAGCAGTAGCAACCTTCAGGATTTCATGTAGTATCGACTCATTCTCACCTTTCCATCTGGTTACTTCCTTTAGCTCTCCTCCATCATTAGAGAATGTAGTCAATGTTTTCTTAGCAACATTTGTCAATCTGTGTGTATCCCCTTGCAATTCTTCATAATTTTTTTTGATGTCTATTTATAAAATGATTTGCAGCTTCAATTACTACACTATTAGAAACATCTCTCTAGTTCACTTCTTGAGACTTCTCCATAATTTGTTCATTCATCCTTTCACGTTATTTTAATGCAGCAAGCGTATGTGAATTCTTTCCCCAGAGTTTATTCAACCAAGATGTTAAACTGGTTTGCATTTTCTTGATTATTGCCACAAGTGCATCATATTTTCCTTGGGAGTAAGCACTTGATCCTTCCCAATGATCTTTTGACTAAGAGCTTTTACCTTGGGTAAGCAGCTTGGGTTCCTTCATAGTAACACCTAACAAATATTTTAGGCGATCATTTTCTCTCAACACCCTTTCATTTTTTTTTTGTACATCTCTCTCCTTAATCAACATCTGAATTTGTGCTTTGTTTAGTTTTGCAACATTAATTCCAATTTCCTTAGTAGCCACAGGATCAACTTCTCCAACTTTTAAATTCATGACATGCCCGAATGCCTTTTTAGTATCAATAACTACTGATTTCCTATTGGGTGGATATAAGGCCCAAATCATTAATGATCCTTCATTTGTATTGTATTTGGATCCTGCATACACTTTTGTTACCTTTTCTTGGTCTAGCTTGTGTGTAGCATTACTGTCTTTTAAGAAACTATCAAAGACAAGTGCAAAATTGAGATCTAGCCCAAGAAAGATCATGACACCAACATTTTCCAACATTTTTCTCCCCTTTTCAGGGGTCATACCTATCATCTCCTCATCTACACACCTCCTCAATTCGTTTAGCAATTGCTCTTCATTTCCTATAGTAACATTATCAACCTTTTCCCTTTTGTTTATACAAAAATGCTTTAAATTCTGGGGAATTAACAAATTCATCATCTGATACAAATGATTCTATATGCCTTGCATCTACTTCTTTATTCTCTTCAATACTCAACTCTCTGGTTGGGAAAATATAATGCTGAGTTCTTAATTTAGATACTTTACTTGGTTGACTTTATGGCATATTATCCTTGGATGCTTCCTCCCTAGAAGACAACAAGTCTACATCCTGCAACCTTTGAGTATACCTTTCAACCACCATCTCCGCTTCTTCCTCATCTAAATTCTGGATCATATCATCAAAGTGATAGGGCACATGCTGATACCCTCCAAAGTTTATCTTTATTTTAGCAGAATTAATATACCCTTCTAGGTCGAAGTTCTTTCTGGGTGGTCCTCTCTTCATATTGTACTGCAGCAATTTATCAAGGATGAAATTGTATCCTTCCTTGGCTAACATAGTGAAATCAACAAAGCATAATGTACTATGCATGAAAGCCTACTGCCCAAAGGAACTAAGATTCATAACACTGGAATAATCCATCTGTTTGACAATATCCAAATATGCAATTCTATTTGGGACTATTTTTGGCAAAATGAAAGGGGCATCTTGAAACCCATAAACTCTAATCATGGTAGCTCCCTCCAAGCAATACCAATCTCCCCAATTATGATCAATTGGCCCATTGAAATACTTTGGCCGAAGAAATCTCTTTATCTCTTCGAATAATGAATAATCACAAGGATGATTGTACAATTTGTACAATGTTTTCACAAAATATTCTTCAAAATGAATAAAACTAGCATTGGAAAACCTACTATCCCAAACAACAATCCATAATTGATTAGGTAATGCTACACCTTCTTTATTAAATAGAGAATTCCTCATCTCCGAAGGCCATAGTCCCAACTCTTGTCCAAAATATAACACCATATGCATCAATAATGAATAATGCCTGAGATGAAAGGTAGATGATCCACTTTTTATTGCCATCAATCCTGAATCAAGCCCCTTAAAAATGTATGAGGCATAGTCAAATGGCCTAGAATTGTGGTATTGGATATCTGCTGAAATTAGCATTGGCACAATTGGAATATACTCTAGGGCATCCATTCCCAATACCTGGCCTACTGAGAAGTAAGTGTATTTCATATAAGGTTCAAATAGGTCCACATGATAAGGAGGTCCATCACTATCCTATAAAGGAACTAGTTTGCTGCCCTGTTTAATCCCGTGAATTGGCAACTTCCAACCCTTATAAATCATGTCCATTCTTGAGAACTCCTCCAATTCTTCACATATGATCTCTTCATTTCAAAACCCTTCCAAATTAAAAACCTCCCCTATTGCCTCTTTTGAAAAATATATTTGTGGTTTTTTGGACAGGTCAAATATAGCTTTGTGTTTCGGGTCATAATGATTAGCTAACAGTTTTACCAATTTTGCATTTACAAATACATTAGGGCACACGTTTTCCCAAATTAAGCTTCCATGGATTGCATACTGGTTCAAAATGATTTCTCTAATGATAATGAAAATTGAAAAATTGATATCCCCTTATTTGAGTCCAAACATCTCCTATGAATTTACATTTATCATCTAGTTTATCTATTTCTGCCCTAAGCTGAGTAGATCATCTAGCTTTAGTCCTAGAGCCAGGTAATTGGTCAGTGAGGTCTTGATTCAATCTTCGTTCTGTGCCCTCATGTTCCATTTCATTTTTTTTTCTTTCCCTTAGCTTGATTTCTTTCACCATGTTTTCTAATTTTTAATTTTTCTGAGCTAGGGGACTCCATTCTTCAAAGTTACAAAAGTTAAAATTTGAGGAGCTAAGGTGCAATCACTTACTGTATTCTGCTCGAGATATTTAGATTGGAAGGATGCCCTGGTTCTTCATTCACCTCGCTGATTCTTCTGCTATCAATTCAAAACTAATGCTTTCAATTGAATTCTCCTTGTTATGTTCTATCGCATGATTAATGTGTCGGCTGAAGCACGAGTGAAGACTTATTTGAAACTCATACAGTCGCATGAAATGTCTTGTCGGTGAGACATTTTCAAATCTGGGGCGATATCCTTTTGCAACGTTCATTAAACCTTTCGCCAAAACATCCTCTAGTCTCCCTGAAACCTTGATGTCTCACTGACTATTAAAAATTGTACATCACTCTAATGTCCCATAATCTCATCGACATTTGGAGTCTCACCGATAGTTACCGCTTTAGTCTTATGTATCACTGTGACAATTCTGAGTCAGGGAGATGTTCCATCGATTACATTATGTCTTACCGAGATACACCTCGTGGTATTTTTCTGGTCGTTGAGACACAATCACATTTTTGTCGATGAAACCATACTTCGGCGTGACTTTCATATTTCTCGCCGATGAAGTAAGTTCTATTGATAAGACTTTGAAACTCGAAAAGACTCATACCAATGCTAATTGTCTTGCCGAACTTGTTATTCCAATATGCTCTATTCGGCGAGACTCTTCCCGAAGCACCTCATCGGTGTGACTTATGGGTCGGAAAGACTACACGACTTCATCCCGATAGTCCTTTGATAGAATCCCTTTGTGCTTTGTCGGCAAGACCTGATGCTTTCGGTAAGACTTCACTCCGATGAATTTTAGTTTGGACGAAATGTTTCCTCGTGCATCGGTCGGTAAGACATATATGAGTTTGCTGTGACTCATTCTGATGGTAACCCTTTTGCCGATATGATCTTTCTGTCACCAAGACAATGAATTGTGTCCTGCCGATAGGTGCTTGCAGATGAAATATTCGGCATGACATTCCTGTACTCTTGCCGATAGACTACACAAGATACACATTAGTAAGGATGCTTTATGGATCAAGGAGACCCTTACCATCTCTTGCCAATATGAATTATATTGTAAAATATTTAGGACTAGATGGATTGTACGGGACCGCATGACAAGATATGGGCAAAAATGTTATGAAAAGAGGATTTTTTGTGTTTATGGTGAGGACCATTTTGTAAAATCATGTGTAGAAATAACTATAAAATTTTCAAATTTTTACAGTTCTAACAAGTGACACCCTCTATTGTAGGAGTATCAAAGGAACCTTATTACGATGCCTTAATTTGGAGGAAGCTTTGACTACCCTAAAGAGGTACACAATGGCGTTTGTGGTTCACAATCGAGTGGTATGACCTTGGCCAAGAAACTATCAAGGGTTGGGTACTACTGACCTACTATGGAGAAAAAAGCTCACGACTATGTTAGAAAATGTATGTAATGTCAATAGCATGGGGACCTCATCTGTGCACTATCTTAGGATCTCCAACCAATCACCACACCTTGGCCCTTATCATAGTGGGGGCTTGAAATCATTAGGAAAATCACACCTACCTCATCTAATGGACACAAGTTCATTATAACACCCACATAATACTTCACAAAGTGGGTAGAGGCCATCCCGATGACCTATATCACAGGGAAGCAGATCTCTAAATTCAACCTGAATTACCTCATTTTCCATTACAGTGTTCCACAAGCCCTTATCTCTGATAATGGAACACCCTTCAAAAACTAGGATGTTCGTGAGCTATGCCAAAGATTTAATATCCAACATTGCTTTTCCACCTTGTATTACCCCTAGGGTAACAACCAAGCTGAGGCTTCCAACAAGACCATTCTGAAGATCCTAAGGAAAATGGTCATTGAAGTTGGTTGTGACTAGCACCTATAGCTAAACCTTAACTTATGGGCCTACCAAACCAACATTCACACACCTACAGGTGTAACCCCTTTCTCCCTAGTCTACAAATCAAAAGCCATCCTTCCCATTGAGATTGAGCTCCCATCCCCAAGGATATCATTGTAGAATCTTATTACTGATGAAGAGTATTGGGTGTCATAGTTGAATGAGGTAGAGTTACTAGATGAGCGGTGCATGGATGCCTTGAACAACTTACAAGTTTATTAGAAGCATCTCAAAAGGAGCTATAATAAGATCAAGAGTTTGTCCTTCCAAGTCAAAGAGTTCATGTTGAAAGAAAATTAGAAAAATGTGCCTAATCCAGACAACAAGGGAAAGTTTGAACCAAATTATTTGGGTCCCTTCATCGTCATGAAAAGTTACAAATTAGGAGCATATAAGTTATTCACACCAGAGGGTGGGCCTCTATAAGAGCCCATCAATAGCTTCCATCTAAAATTTTTTATGCCTAAGCCTGCAAGGTATAAAACCAAAATTTTAAAAAATCAAAATTATTTCAAGATAAAAAAAAAAAATTAGAAAAGGATTGAAAATAGTAAAAAAAAAAATTGTCCTCTAGTGAAAACCACTTTAGTGGTGCTTTGGGCAAGTACCTTGGTGAAAACCTGGCAATCAGGTGCCTTGTGTAAATAAGCATTTTCCATCCACTATTAATTCATTGGCTCATTCTACATCACCTTCTATCTGATTTACCCATCACATTCCATTATCCTTTCCATCTCCTATCCATGTCCATGTCATAGCTTGATCCTGTGTTGCTCGCATGTTCCCTTTTAGTACTACTTGGCACATTCCTAAGGTTAGTTTGTCCTAACTATATTGAGGTAGTCTATCAAATTATGCTGGGGGAAGGTCCCTATACCTACATTGGATCAAATTTTTGTATATCCTTGAAATATTTAATAAAACCAAAAAATCCAAAAACATTTATAAAACTAGACAATCCAAAAACATCCAAAACATATCAAAAAATCCAAAAATAGGTCAAATCAGAGAAAGTAAAAAAAAAGAGTCACCATGTCAAACCATGTTGTCTCTGAGCTTGAACGTAGGCAAGGCTAATCTTTGATCATACCCTGAGACATTAGGTTAGTCCTTAGGAGTCCATCATAATAAACTGAGCATCCAGTTATTCATATCTCATCAATAAACAAGTTTGTGTTAGTTGAACTATGTGGTGTCTATGTGTGTAACGTAGGCAAGGCTAATATTTGATCAGGCCTTGAGCCCCCTAAGATAGGTCTTTAGGTTAGGTTCTTGGTCAAAATCTCAGAAAACACCAAAAAAAAATTGGAAAATTTGAAAATCAAAACATTTGTAAAACGTCTCAAAAAGCTCAAAATAGCCTCAAAACATTTCAAATACCAAAAACATTCAAAAAAACGAAAATCACCCATCTTGTTTCAAAATTCACCCACAATAAACATCCACTCACAATAATCAATCGTCATCTTTAATCTTTGAAAAAACAAGTGGAAACACGTATAGCAAATTGAAAGTGTAAGTCAGTAGGTAAACAAGTTGGTCAACTCTTGGTATCAATAGACCATCATCCCGTTAGTCTCAAAATCATCTAATAACATAATGTCCTAGGATACATCTTTCCTACAATGGAAATCAACATCAAACATCATTGTAGTTTAGTCTTGGCTAGAGGTAAGAACATTAGCTTGTTTCTTTACTTGATCTTTTCTTATAATTTATCTTATTGTGCCTATTCACATGACCTCTTGAAGATGTCTATCTAAAATATTTAGAGAGAAAGGATTGGGGAATTGATCATTATCTTTTGTTTGCTGTGCTTGTGGGATGATCTTGTAATATAACTTGGCGAATACTTGCTTTGGTAGGTGTGTATGGTAGGGGTTTTGAACAACTTGTTGACTATTACATTGTTAGGTTATGCCTCTCCATGTTTTGGTTTGAAATGTTTGAAACTTCTGAAATACATCCTAGTGAAGTTTTTGTATGCTAGGTGTGAACAATAATACTCCTATCTGTTTGCTGAGTCAAAGTACATTGCACTAGATACCACACCATCTTGGTTGTCTATACCTTGATGCATCGTATCTAAATGTGTTATCAAACATAAGGAACGTTGTGATCTTTATGTCCCCAATCCTTGGATAAGAAATGCATCATCATCACTCATCATCATATCTAATAAAGTCTTGATGAATCATAGATTTGTTGGACTTCTGAATCTTCTCGGATTCAAGGGTTGATCCTCATTCTTCTATCTTCTCCTCGTACTAACATGGTATCATGACATTCAACAAAAAGCTATTTGCATCCATGTTGCATCCAAAAACCATCAAAATCCTACATACTCATGCATATCATCATAATAAGAAAACATCATCCATTTATTGTATTATCATTTAAGGTGTTTAGGATAATATAGATTTGTTATTCTAAGCATCTTAATCCATCTCATTTAGCATTTGCATCATCATTTAAGTGTTTAGCATAATACAGATTTGTTATTCTAAGCATCTTAAAATCATCACATTTTGCATTATCTTTATTATCCATACATCACAGTTGCAAACATGTATCAAAAATTCATCCATACATACATCTTGCATCATCATATACCATATAGAAAATATACCAAAAAGAAGATAGCATATCTATTACATTGCACCCATCTCATAAACATTGCATATCATATACATTATAGATCATCACATATCACATCAATATAAATAAAAGACATGCATCCATCACATGTGCATCCATCCATAACATCATATACATCATATACATCATAGCATAATCATAAAACACATTCATACATATGCATCCATACATCCATAACACATAAAGTGAAATAAAATAACATTATATCATATAAATCAGAGCCATCTCATATATATATCAAAAAAGATAAATGCCATGATACAATTAGAATTAGGTGTGTAATGTCATCATAAAGAATATACAAGAGGCTATCAAAAATCAGCCAATGAATGTATATACATCATATAATTAGGTTGTACATCAATTTTTTTTCTAAAGCAATATCAATGCCCAGAGCTCCCCTTACTCTGGCGGTCATTACGGTGAATCCCTTGGCTTTGGTGGTGTGATCTTGTTAGCTTGCTTGATGGCCCCCTATGAGACCTACTTAGTGCCACCTGATTGATATGTGAGAAATTTGGCTCTCGGTGCTCCTGTGGGCAAGCTTGGTAATACAAAGTCTTTAAGTACGAAGACTCCTCAATGGCTGTCCAATACAGATGAGAAAGGACCATCGGCTGCCCCTGTGCCTATTGTGTGACAACCTCTAGCTGCTGCTAGCATCCTGTCTCCAATGCTAGACCAAGGTTTTCATCTTGTATCATTTGTCGCTCTTGAGCCACCTCCTACCTAGCCTGATCCCTCTCCTGGGTCAATGTCTAAATCTATGTCACAGCTTGTTGTAACTATCCTATCAATGTTTGAACCTATGCCTATAGGGCTGCTATCTATGCATCCCATGGATTGGGACCTAGTGGTGGCTATTGTGGTACCCTTTGACCCACTGGCTATACCAAGGGTACATTTCCATCATGCCTGTCATTCCCATGATAACCGTCTTTCCCATCCTATGGCTATTGTGGTGGCTACTAAGGAACTTGATTGATTTGAGGCCCTCTCACCCATCCCCTAACTGCTGCGAGAACTATCGATAGTGTCAATTTGACTACAACATGGGTCTACTAGTAGGAATCGTATTCCTATGTCATTCATACACCTTGGTGACTATCAAATTAAACCCATGGCTACATCACCAACTGCTTGAACTCATCGATTGCCACTTGGGGATGGATCTACTGCCCCCAAGATGTCTCCCGTGCTATCCTAGAAAATAAAGCTCTATATGCAGCATCGGTGCATCTTGCACCTCTCTAAACTATCTCTTTACTCTATCCAGGAGGTAGTGCTTGATCATATGGTGCTCCCTCCCCTTCATGTACCTGGTCTAGCAGTAGTAAAATAAATGATGATCACCATCATGCCATTGGTGATAATGGATCTAGAGCTTCCATCTGAAAACTATCATGTCTCATCGATGACCCGCCTCTAGTGCTGGATGCCTGTAATGCCTATGTAGTGTAGTGTGGTCATCCCCCCATATATGTAAACTATAGGATCATCGTGGTCTATTTGAACATTTATGACAGTTGACCTCAACATTGCTATGTGTTCGTATGCCCAGGAATGAAGTAATGTCACACTGGCCCCAATGCTGCAGGCCCCCAAGTTTGCCACCTAGTGCATATCATGATATAAGGAGGCAAGAACAACTAGCCCCATGCATACACAGTCATATCCTCCATCATCTGGGACTAGACTATGCCTTGTACCATGCTGCAACCTATTGCTTGTCTGTTAGGAATGATAACTCCTGAGATCAATGCACCAATAAATAATGTCAAATTTGGGGCAATCCCCTTGTATTGATCAAGGTCAATCTTCCTGCTGTCTATGATGTACTCCTCAATGCCGAGCACCTAGAACATGGCATCACCACCGGCCTCAACATCATAGATAATCCACTCACCATGTATGGGGATCCATAGGATCTGCCATACATCCTCTAAAGTGACTATGGCATCTCTGGTTGGTAGATGGAATGATGATGTCTTGCTCTGCCATCTCTCCACAAGCACTGTCATCATGGCTAGGTGCGTGCATATCATTGGTATTTGTACCATGTGACTGAATTTGATCACACCTCAAACCTCTATCCTCCTTTGAGTGGAGCAGACGAAGGAACTCCTGCATTCAAATAGTCCATGACATCAAATTTTATCAAAACAACAAAAATTCAAAAATTCAAAAACCCTAAAAAAAGTAAAGGCGAGCTGACATTTACAAAGGTGTTGCTCTATTTTTTGGAAAAGTGATGTTATAAACAAAAGCGATGCCCTATCACAAATGTGGATCAACATCTTGGGGAAATGCTCTAATCTCCTAAGACCGCACGACTCTTCATCACAAAGGCGAATCAACATTTTTCTGTGGCGCTGGACCCCTCCTAGGTTGTGCGACACCCTATCACAAAGGTGGGTCGACATTACATGTGAGACTTGTTGATGGTGTTTTCTACACAACAACAACTTAGACAGAAAATGATATTCTATCTCTCTTGAAAGATAATCTTCAACAATAAAATGCTGAAAATCACCCCAAGGTCTCTCGGGTGTCAGGTCATGACAATGCATAAACAACTCAGATAATATGTGAAAATGCTGGTAATCATAAGGGGCCTTACAAATGAACAATGCTGGAAGTGAATTTTCATTAGATGCAACAATATGGTGATGCTTTTAATCCTAAAATTAACCCAGATTCAAAATAAACAGCAAAAGAGATAAGGTTTCAAAGAGATTCTATTCTATTCTAACTCTTAAGATTAACAATGCAAATGATAAACACTTGAAATGGACCAATCCCAACGAAACCAATCTCTGCTTGACCAAGATTAATCTACAATCTTACAGAAACAGTGCAATATTCTAAGGTTTTAAAGATTTTCAGATCATGAACATTCACCCAAGACAACCCCATTGTAGTTGAAATGAATAAATCTCCACAATTGAACCAAGCACAGTGAATATAAAGGTCCAAGCTAACTTTGCAAAGCAACTAACAATCAGCTAGCTGCAAAAAGTATGGATCCAGGATTGCTGCAAACACTTCAAACATTAAATCATGAACATCATTGAACCAGATCTAAATCTAAATCTAATAACCATGAGCAATTTTAAAAATTGAATCATAAGAACCATGCAAGATAAGAAAACACAAAAGAGATCACCAGAAAATCACAATGCCTTCAATTGTATTGAATCACCAAACTCCAACAACAATTCCAATGTTCTATTACATCACTTGCTCAGAAATTGACTAGCTTCTACCTCTATTCTACTGCTAAATTCACTCTCTATCAAATCTTCTCCTATTCTCTCACCCTACTATTCTATCTATATATATCTCTTTACAAATGAGGCACAAATGCCATTTATAGAAAACCTCAAACATGTCGGCCCAATTAGATTTTACAATAATAACTAGCCTCAAACAGGTCGGCCAGGAGAATTTCAAAATAGGACAAGATTTTCATTAAATGCATGAATATTATCCATGTCGGCCTACAATCTCCAGCAAGATTAGATTCACGTGTCCTCTAGAAAGTCCTCCAGCTGTAGACAGTTTTGGCACGGATTCTTAGGCAGGTCCCACTTTGAAAATTTATTTAATCCTGAAAAATAAATATCATCATTAATAGCCCACATGTCCAAATTTCCTAGATCATTTTTTAAAAAATTTCCATTTTTGGAAAAATACTCACTTTCGAAAAAATTTCCATTTCGGGAAACCAGACCAAGGGGAAAATCCAGGAAAATCTAGGTCAGGCAGATTCCAGACCAAAATCTGGGAAATTCCAAGTGGGCAGGAATCAGGAATCTGGGAAAATCCAAGCAGACAGGAAAATCCCGGACTGGACTAAATAAGGAAAAAATTTCAATAGAGATCATCAAAACGAACCAAGAATGCATGAAACATCGTGTAATATATCAAATTAAGCATGGGGTGTTGAGAATTTATCATCAAATTCATCAATTTAGTCCAGTATTTCAATTTGCACAAAGCCCAGCAGAAAATCTGAAAAAATCCGGATGGACTGGATTTTCGCGGATTGCATAAAATTTTGGACTTTTGGCACATTCTGGAAAACTGAAGAAATCCGGGAAAATCCGGGTCGAGCGGAAAATCCCGGACACAGACAAAAACCTGGACTTCACCCGGATTTGGAATTTCAGCAGAATCTGGGAAAATCCGGACGAACCAGAAAATCTCGGATTAGGGTAAAAACCTAGTTTTTTGTACAGAGCTAGACTCTGAGCAGAATCTGGGAAAATCCGGACGGACTGGAAAATCCCGGATTGGGGTAAAAACCTGAATTTTGCTCATAACTTAGTTTTTCAAAGGGCAACTTGGGGAAATCACTTGGGCAAGCAAGATGAACATCTAAGGACCTCCAAAGGCAATGAAATCAATAAAATTAAGGGGCCAAAAGACACCAAAAGCTAGAGCAAAAAAGAGGGCCCCTACTTTTAGTGGGGCGTGTGTGCAAAACTGCACAACATGACCTTGAGACCTAATGATGTCGCACAACACTATGCTACAAAGGTAGTGCTCCATGAACAAAAGCAACATTGACCGACCCATATGTGATGCCCTAGAGAGCCACTTTTGGCTGACCTATTTGGACCCTAATAAATGCACCAAAAATGTGAAAATGAAAAAAGGTTTGAGTTGTGTACTGGGGTCCTGTGTCTGAAGGCTACTGAAAGTCTTGAAACCGCTCAATCCAATGCTTGGGAAGTGCATGAGCAGTCATTCTGTCAACACCTCATAACAAAATAATGAGAAATCTGGAATTCAAAGTGGACAAATGAATTAAAATGAACCCAACCCTCCTATTTAAGCCAAAAATTAAGGTTTTTTGAGGGTACAATTAGGGTTTTTAAGCCTGTTTGTCTATTTTTCATGCAACAGAGCCTATTTTGGCCTATTTTTCTCATCGTGAGCTTGTTTTCGCATATTGTAGGCTATTTTCTACACCTGAAACATTGTTGAATCTTTTTCACGAGCTCAACCCAAAATTTGAAATTTTTGCCTGATCTCTCAAGGGGGCAATGTAGCAACATAATTCCTTCCATTGGGGCAATAGCAGGGCATCCAAAAAAATCAATTTTTTTTTGAATTTTGATCTTGGCAGTGTTATTCTTTGAACCAATGCAATAGGTACCTTGCTTCAAAGAGGGGAAAAATGTAGACACTTAAAAAGCCTGATTGATATTATGCATATAATTTTGATTAACTAATATAATTTTTTCCCAAATCACTTCGGACAAACCAATTAATTAAATAATCTTTATTATTTAGTTAAATTCATCAATTTCTACTATTAATTAAATAATTAACTTTATTAGATTAATTCACCTTATTTTGACTAATATTCATCCTATTTAATTAAATCAAATCATTTAATTAAATCCCCCTAAGTCCTCTCAATTGATTAAATAAATCCAATCATTTAAAATTAAATGTCATAAATCCCCTAACCCACTCAAGCTGATTAATTCTGAATTAATTAACTCTAAATCACTTTCTAATCCTCATTACCCATTTCTCTAGCTTTTAACTCCCCTAAAGTTAAATCAACCCATGGTCAACTAACCAGGTTGCATATGAAATTCATTTCTTTTAATTATCTAATTACCTTATTTATTCTCACAATGGCATATTCCTAAGAATATTCCTCCCAACCACCCCTTCATTTAATTTCCCTCCAAAAGGCTCTTACACATCCATAAAAACCTCTTACAAAGGCATTTAGTCCCACTTGCTTTCCATTTTGTCTCTTACAAGGGAATTAATCTATCTTAATACACTCTCAACAACATTCCCTTACACCCTCAACCATATTCATTTAATCCTCTTACATCCTCTTTTCTCTACACATTCCCCAAAATGTGCTCCACCTCCATCCATTAGCCTTGTGACAAGTGTCACATTCCTATTGGCTCCCATTTTAATCCCACATTCACCAATTTCACTCTTTCTTCAACTATTCACTCCTATAAGTAGAAGCCTCTTCTACTTGAAATTGATCCACAACTTGAAGCATTCTTAGTATAGGCATTTTCATTCATAGCATTACTCTTCTCATATAATTTTTAGCTTGTTTTCATCATCACTTAGCATCAATCTCACACTTGGAATCATATACATCATTGGAGCTTATCAAAGGGATTGGGAAAGGGCCACTTTTCACATCAAAGTGACACCAATCCACCTATGGGATGGAGGTTTGGTTGATTTAGTTGATTACATGCTATCATTTGCTTTATTTAATGCTTTCATTTCATGTTTTCATCTTTGTTTAACCAATAATATCATAGGGAATGCTTTGTTTGTGTTTCTAACATGACTAAACATTGTTTGTTTGTCTCTTGTTAGCTGATTGCAGATTAGGCATTCACAATTCTAAATCTTAGATTTTTGACATTCCTCAATTCACTTCTTCTCTTCTACTTGCACCTTTAGTTCAAAAATGTTTTCATTAGCCTTTTTCAACTGATCACTAACTTCCCTATGCCTTTCTTTGAACTTTTTGATATGCTCTTTTAACTTTTTGATGCATTCATTTGCTTCCTTTAAGTTTCCTTTTAGAGTTTCCTTCTCATTTTCACTTTTTTCCAATTCTTCAAGGGCAACATTGATTTCCTTGGATACAAATTTTTCTTTTGGAGGAACAAGATAGCTTTTGTTATCCATGTATTCAAATTCCCCAACCTTCCTCAAGTTGTAAGACTTCTTTAGATGAACCGAGCTCTAATACCAATTGTTGAATACATCGAATACTGAGAGGGGGGGTGAATCAGTATTCTGCTAACAAAATTAATTACTAACCATCCAATTATCAATCCACATCTAGCTGCAAGAGTAAACCAAAACATAAAAGAGATCATAACACATTGACACTAGGATTTTTGTGTGGAAAACCCAAATGGGAAAAACCATGGTGAGGATTAGCTCACAATATATTATAACTGGTTATAAGATATTACAGGACTCACTACTAGGATGCATTGTTCTTGAAAGGCTCACAACCTGAATACAAAAAGAGATGGTTAATCGCCAAGATACAAAAAGGTATGGCTCACTGCCAATTGATGAACTGAGTAAATACACCTTCAATGTGTAGATATCAATTTCGGTTAGGCTCTGGAATATCAAAACTTCTACTCTGATCGTTGGCATACAACACTGTTAAAATCTTCACACTATCACACTTGTCGCATCACTGTATATCACACTATATATTTTCTATAACTATGACCTTGTTATACTTCATCTACATTACTTACATATATATACATAGCTTCATCTTTATACATCAATTAGGTTGGCTTAATTGAATTCATAATTTTTTTTTTTCTGTTGGCTTAAATCAAAAGTCCTTTTGGTGTATACAAAAAATCATAACAACCATTAATTAGGTTGGCCCAAACCTAAAGAGGAACACATTAAACATTTATAAGATAAACAGTTCATAGCCCTGTTGGCCAAAAGAATGTCGATTTTTTGTCACTTGGATAGCTCAACTGGATCACACAAACTTGTTGAAAACTTGTTTATAGCTGTACCTAACACTCATAATAAACATATAAAAAACTCATGGAATTTCCTTTTATTGAGAGGATTTCCAGATCAAGATACTGGATTAGTGTAGACACACAATTTACTCAGTCATATACCAAACAGTGTTGGCATCAATAACAACAAAACTAGAGGTTACCTTCTTCATTCTTTCAACAAATTAGGTTTATATCAATGACCTACACAACATCATTATCTAATGAACATCCTAGGATATATCTTTCCAACAATGGGCCTCATTTTGGATATCATCTAAGAACATACAAATCTCTTTGGCAATAGATATGAATAACATTGACTTCTTGTTCATTTTAATCTTTTCCTATGATTTATCTTGTTGGACCATTTCGATGATCTCTCGATGATGTCTAATGGAATGATTTAGAGAGAAAGGAATGGGGCATTGATTACTACTTTCATTTGCTATACTTGTTGGATATTCTTGTAGTACAACCTTAGTGAATACTTATCTTGCATGTGCTAGGATATTCTCAGGTAAAACAATGGCTACGACATATTAGGTTCTTCATACCTTTTGTGTATTAGCCTCCTTACTTCGATGGCTTATTATTTCACATTGTCACACAAGGTTTATGTTTGTCAGATATGAAAAAGGATACTCCTATTTGTTTGTATATTCAAAGTACATTGCATTAGATACGACATCATCTTGGTTCTTCATGTTAGAACACAACAAACTACTGAGAGGGTGGGTGAATCAATAGATACTAAAGTTTTATCCTTCTTTTCTAAAGAGTAGACACAATACTTAAAACAAGATGTGTAGATTAAAACTTAAAGATATGAAAAACACATGCACATAAGAGATGAACACAAAACAATAGATATACGTGGAAAACCCAAGATGAGAAAAAACACGGTGAGAAAATACTGCTAGGAGCTATTTTCCTAATCCAGCCTCATAGTGAAAATCCTCTGTTACAATTTTTGAGGGCACCAACCCTAAGGGAACACCTATCCCTTGAACTGAACACCAACTTAGTTATCTGATGGCACCAACCAATTAGATTTACAACATATAAGATGATTACAATTTATTCCCAAGGAACTCTAATCAATGTTACAACTTACTCTATAATTTCTCAACAATCTGTTGCTATTACAACAACACTGTTCACTTCTCTTCACCCAACTACTTCAGATTTGTTCCTCTCCTTCCTCTTTAGTGCATTATTTTTCCACCTCAATGCACCATTGTAATATTATATAGCTCTCCTTTTCTATATTTGTGTATTCTCTAATTGACTCAAGAGCTCAAGACCACACTTCTCTCTTCTCCTCACTTAGACACACTCAAAATCTATTTTTTTATGTAGTGCACAACAGTCATAATTGCCTTGGGATCATATACTATGATCAGATCTTTTGATCCACACAACATTAATTCTTGATGTAGAGAATTTTCCTTCCTTTCCATCATACCAAACCCTAAGATTGGATTTGCAGTTAATGCTCTCTTTTGATCCTACAATATGATCTTGATTTTTGTCTCTATGGCCATCTATACTATTGTTCTATCCATCCAATCATATTATTCCTATCGTTGAAGTAGGTAGCCCAATTAATTTTCATCTCCAAGTTGATTTGCAAGAAAAACCCTATTTACACGCAGTTAGCCATTTATTCTCACCTCATTCAAATCTAAGTTGCTAATCCCCCACTTTCCTACCTTAAACCTATGTTCGTCATTCATCAGCAAAACTTTAAATCATGAACGTTCGATAAGCGGTTATTTAACTCTCCTCCATTGATCATGTACTTCAAGAACATTCACATTCATTTCCTCAATGTAGCAATCATCATTGGATCAACTACTGATCAATTTGTTGCATCCCCTACTATCTTGTAGGTACTGACAATGGGACCACAAGATCTTCGTGGGCTAGCGAGCATGTGCCATGTGTCTCGATCACTTATTTCCTAACAATTTCACTTTAAAAAATAATGCAAAGCGATGATGCCATGTTTTGTAGGTCCCACCAAGGTTCTATCTTCCATCAACTTGCATCGTTCGATCAACTTCATTTGATTTACACTGTTCCCTATTTGCTCACAAGATATGAATGGGTCCCACCACATGTGCCATGGGATAGCAAGCACCATTGGATCATCCACTTTAGCTTAATCACTACCGTCAATCAACTTCATTCTGCCACCTGTTCATGATGACATCATGCCTTATTCACTTCATCTGCTGTGGTCATAGGTCCCACTATCCTCATCATCAAATACACTTCATCCATTGTGGATTTCTTACCACCAATCCCCACTTCCCCATGGGGTTTAGCTAGGACCCACCATTGACACAATGGGCTGGCAGGGAGACCATTAGATCTTATAGTCTCAACCAACACCACTGATTACACTAAGAGGAAAATTTTATGCGAGACTTAGGAAATATTTAAATGCCACAAATATCTGCTTGGCTATCCATAATTGCTAGGTGAAGAGGCCAGTTCTCCACACAACATAATAGGATTAAGTTATCACTTAAGCTACCTGTAACTGTCAAACACAAGTCACCATCAAATTAGAAATGTTGTTATGATACAATGACTATAATCCCTATTATTGGCTGAGGGAACAAGTAATCCCCTCCAACCTCTGACCCTACAAAATACATTTATGAGTTGATCTCAGAAAACCCATGTCAAATCTGAGATAAAATTTTGCTTTAGAGTGCTGAGGGAATGTAGCAACATTTGCATCTTTCGCTTCATCTTACAGGTCCATAATACACTATATTTCACAGATATTAATGACAACATTTTGACATCAATGTTGGCATCCCTTCATGCAGGATTAGTTCCATCTCTCAACTGATCCCCTTTTGACATCAATGACAACAATATTCCAACACTTCATACCTTGGTGTATTGTGTCTATTTTCTATATCAAAAATAAGGATTGCAATGATTAGTTAAGATAAAGTCCTAGAAGCAAAGAAATATCATCTCTCTCATCACCATATCTAATAAGATCTCAGAATAATTATAGATTTTTTGGAATTATGAGTCAATATCAACATAAAATAAAGTTAATTAATGAACCATCTCATTCCTCTATTCTACCATTCATATTCTATAGAATTCTTACTAACATCCAAGTATCATGGCATAACAAAAATAAGTGCATACATCCTGCATCCACAAACCATTAGCATATTATAACATACATCCTGCGTACATCTTGCATTTCACATAAAAAAAATTAAAATAAATGCATCCATATCATAAATAGCATATGCATCTCATCCAAAAATCATATACATTTACATACATCACATCATAGGCAATAAATACATCACATTTGGATATATATAATCATACATCATTCATAATGCATCTATATAGAATCATAAGATATCCATCACATAACATCATGAGCATGAAATAAAACATCATATCATGAGCACATAAAAAATAACCTCATATATATGAAAATCATCAATTTCATGATACAAAATCTACTATGTGATCTATCTCAAGATATATACATGAGGCTACATAGGAGTTAATGAATGAATATACATATAAGTCTGTATCATCAAAAAGTTGAATCAAAATGGCTATGTATGTCTAACCCTTGCTACCCCTGTCCTGATGTGGCTAGGAGGGTGGTCTATCATGACTCCCTAATGGATCCTCAGATTTTCTATGAGACTGTCCTGTTGATGGTGTTTTCTGCATAGCAACAACTCAAACAGAAAATGATATTCTATCTCTCTTGAAAGATAATCTTCAACAATAAACTGCTGAAAATCACCCCAAGGTCTCTCGGGTGTCAGGTCTTGACAATGCATAAACAACTCAAATAATATGTGAAAATGCTGGTAATCACAAGGGGCCTTACAAATGAACAATGCTGGAAGTGAATTTTCATCAGATGCAACAATATAGTGATGCTTTCAATCCTAAAACTAACCCAGATTCAAAATAAACAACAAAAGAGATAAGGGTTCAGAGAAATTTCTAAATCTAAACTATTTCTAAGACTAACAATGCAAATGATAAACACTTGAAATGGACCAATCCCAACAAAACCAATCTCTGCTTGACCAAGATAAATATACAATCTCACAGAAATAGTGCAATATTCTAAGGTTTTAAAAATTTTCAGATCATGAACATTCACCCAAGACAACCTAATTGTAGTTGAAATGAATAAATCTCCACAATTGAACCAAGCACAAAGAATATAAAGGTCCAAGCTAACTTTGCAAAGCAACTAACAATCAGCTAGCTACAAAAAGTATGAACTAGGGATTGCTGCAAACACTTCAAACATTAAATCATAAACATCATTGAATTAGATTTAAATCTAAATCTAACAACCTTGAGCAATCTGAAAGATTGCATCATAAGAACCATGCAAGACAAGTCAACACAAAAGAGATCACCAGAAAATCACAATGCCTTCAATTGTATTGAATCACCAAACTCCAGCAACAATTCCAATGTTCTGTTACAACATTTGCTTGAAAGAAGCTAATTCCTAACTCCAACTACTACTAAAATCGCTTGTATCTAATCTTCTCCTAATCTCCCACCTTTTACAAATGAGGCACAAATGCCATTTATAGAAAACCCCAAACATGTCGGCCCAATCAGATTTTACAATAATAATTGGCCCCAAAACAGGTCGGCTAGGAGAATTTCAAAATAGGACAAGATTTGTATTAAATGCATGAATATTATCCATGTCGGCCAATGATCTCCAGCAAGATCAAATTCACGTGTCTTCCAGAAAGTCCTCCAGCTGTAGACAGTTTTGGCACAGATTCTCAGGCAGGTCCCACTTTGAAAATTTAAATTGAACATTTCCAGATTCCCCTCTTTTAATCCATATGCAAGTCCCCCCATTTTAATATTTCTTTAGTCCTTAAAAACATATATCATCATTAATAGCCCACATGTCCAAATTAAATTGGAATAAAATTTTGACCTTTTTTAAAAAAAACTTACATTTTTATAAGGAAACTCCCCACTTTCAAAATTTTTTCCACTTTTGGAAACTTTATTTTCAAAATCTTTTCAAGAAATTTCACTTTCAGGAGCATTTAAAAAATTCCCATTTTGGAAAAAAAAAATTATTTTCAAAAAAATTTCCATTATGGGAAGTTTCAGGATTTGGGCCCTTCCAGGGAAATCAGACCAAGAGGAAAATCTGGGAAAATCCAGGTGGATAGGATTCCGGGAAAATCCAGGTGGACAGGATTCCAAGAAAATCCAACCGGACAGGAAAATCCCGAACTGGGGCAAAATCCCGGATTTTGTTCAAAACTTAGTTTTTTCAAAGCACAACTCAGGGGAAGGACTTGAACAAGCATGATGAACATCTAAGGACCTCCAAATACAATGAAATCAATAAAATTAATGGGCCAAAAGACACCAAAAGCTAGAGCAAAAAGAGGGTCCCCACTTTCGGTGGGGCATGTGTGCAAAACTGCACAACATGTCCCATTGAACCCAATGATCAACTAGGCCCCATGGCACTCTGCTGTGACTAGGGAAAATCCTGTCTATGTTGTAGAACCTGCAGTTCGTAGAGTCTTGTAATATGAAATATCATCTTGTACGACCCATAAATCCTATGCGTATCGAGCAAGGGTTATGGTGTCTCCCTGTGCCTCCATCTATTGTCATCAGGTAGTATCATGAGCTACTTGTAGGTCTGCCTACTGCCATTAGGTGGCCTCTACATCTAGTTTCCCTTGAATTTGATCTCACTTTTGATGGGCCTCATCTCTCTCTTTCTCAAGGTAGTAGCTAAATTAACTTGTAATATCTATATATCTAGCCTTGATTCATGTGCATCTACCTACTATTCCATTGGTTGATCCTAGTGCTAATGTTGGTCATGTATAGGAAGTGATCCCTCTAGACCTATTTTCTCATCTTGATGTTGATTGTGATCCCTCTGTGCATCCTAACATCTCTATGGATCAGCTACCTGGGCTAGTCTCTATTGCCTCAACCTGCTACCCTCACCCCTCTCTTTGGGACATAATGATAGGATCTATGAACCTATGTGGCCTCCTAAATACAAACCATGTGGTGTAATTAGCTATAGTATTAGCATTAGCAGGACCTCCTGTGTAATCCCATGGGTGGGGAGAAAGTTGTCTAAAATTTGCTAAGGTAGAATCTCAGTCAGGCATCTATCCCAATCCTTTTACTCTCTGCAGGTATGAGCAAATACAACCATGTAAGCTAGAGGGGGCATTGCTTGAGTCTACCCAAATTGTTGCACACATCTATTAGGGAGGTATCTCTCGAGGGTGGAAGAGTTGTGCCCGATCAACCACCTGGTCTAACAATAATATAATAAGTGCTCATCGTTGTCCTCCCATGGCTTGTAGCCTAGCTAGGGCCTCCAAGTAAACTCCACCATGTCATTAAGGACACGTCTCTAGTAAGGAAACTTACCCATGTGATGGCGAGTAAGAAGTTCCTCATACCGATATACATATGGCTCCTAATCTCATCAACAAAGTGTACAAATAAGATGAAGAATTGTAATATGCTACCATGTCTAGATGTATAGCATGGTACAACCAACTGATAATGCAACATCGCCTTTGTAACAAACCTAGTGAATATCATGGTATAGATGGGTGAGAATATAAGGACCCCAAGCAAGATAGGTCACATCATCTATCATACTCTCTAGGGAAATACCCCATCCAATGTTAAAGTGTCGAGATTGGCGATTTGGAACTAAAATACCCATGACCAAGCCAACAAAAACTAGGGAAATATCAGAAGTAGTCTCAATGAAAGGTCTTAGGTCCACCCAATTGTCAACTAAAGAAACTCATTGTACTCCTAGTATGTGAAGCATGGCTTGTCCACCTCGAGCAATGTCATACACTACATTCTTTCCATGAATCAGAACATGTAGAATATGCCACATCCTCTAGTGTAATGATGGCCTCACTAGTGGGAAAATGGAAAATATCAATCTTTGATCACCATCGCTCCACAATGACAATCATCAATGCATAATGAGCTTGAATCTCAAACATATGCAAAATATGACACAATCCAAAATCATGGAAATGGTCTCCTCCACTTGAAAACCTTCTCTTTGCTCTAACAACACCATTTGAAACTCGTGGGATGACAAAGGAAGTAAGACTATGTGCATGCAAACACACACAAAGTCAAAATTGCAAAACTGAATTACCAAAATCTAAGTCAAGAGCCTAAAAATACAAAAGTGCGCTTATAACAAAAAGTGTGGGACTGTTAAAAAGCAAAGGTGCAACGCTTTTACAAAAGCGTGGGGATATTTCAAAGGCATGCCCTATTACAAATTTCCAAACATGCATGGTTTTCACAAAGGCACAAGCCAATGGTGTGACTTTTTCACAAACACACAATCATTGATTTAGGCCAAACATGCCTTTGTAGAGGTGTTGTGCCTTTGGCCAAAGGTGCAACATTGGTACCAAAGGCGTGCGGGAATCAAAGTCTCGCGCTTTTGGTTCCTAACTTCTATGCTAAATTTTGACAGCTAAAAATTAATAAGAGGTAAGTTTTTTGAGTCACATACTTGACCACCTGACCTAGGAGGGTGTTGGTACTCCTGGATCTGATCAAATCAATGTTTGATGTGCACAACGAACTCCCTAAGAATAGGTGCTCTCCAAAATTTTCTTACAAAATTTCACAAAGGACTCAAGAATTTTCAAAAGAAAAATGTACAAATGAGATGGAAGTTTCCTAAAATGAGCATATATACCTACCTAACTCTTGGGTTTTGACCCTAAAACTCATTTTTCTAGACTTTATGCAACCTAGTCAGTATGAGAGGTTTTTAGGACTTGTTTTATTCCCTTTACGCACTTGAATTTATCCTACAGATATATCATGAGATTGACTGAAAATCATTCTTTTCCACTTGATCTCTTGAGGGGGCAATATACCAGTAGTCATTCCTTCCATTGGGGCACAATGAGGCATTAGGAAAAATCAAGCAAATTTTTATTTTTGATTTAAGCAGAATTAGTTCTTTGAAACAATGCAACGAGTGCATTGCTTGAAAGAGAGGTAAAATATAAATATCTAAAACTATCTTGATAATATCACATAGTTTATTTCACGAACTAACACCATTTTCTAGTCTATTTCACCTAATTCTTCTATTTAACTAAATAATATCAATTATTTAGTTAAATTCATTATTTCTTCTATTAATTAAATAAATCAAATTTATTTAGTTAATTCACTATTCTCCATACTAATTTCATTCTCATTGGATTAAATAATTCAAATTATTTAATTAACTATCATCCTTCACACTTTGATTAAATAATTCATGGTTATTTAATTAAAGCATTTCTCTCATTCATTTGCACAATTACATAATTTTAATTAATTATTTAATACGCTAATTTCTTTCAAATCCTCCATCTTTTCCCACTTGAAAAATGAATATTCCCTTAGAATATGCCATTTTCAAATTCAAATATTCCCCCCCAAATGGAAATGCCTCCAACATTCCTCTAACATATTTCCTAAAAAACAGGGAATTAGTTGGGTCTCTCATGGGTCCTAAACCCTTGATTCGATCTTTGATCCATGTCTCATGGATTATTAACCATTGGATTCATCCTTGATCCATGTTCACTCCTCTTATTCGATTTCATCCATTAATTAGCCTATTTGATCTTCACCATTGATTCCAATTTTGAAAATCTATGAGTAATGAGCCATTTCTCTATAATAATCATCCACAACCTTTGAGTAAACTTACTCTCTTGAATTGAATCTATAATTTGATCAATTTGAGTATACTTTGTGGGTCATTTGAGTTTATTCTTCATTAATTTTCATAAAATTTATTTGCATATCATGGATTTTTTCTAATGACATTAGGGAATTGGCATGCATACAATTCATCTTAGAAGATGAATTTTTGAAGTCAAAGGAATTCAAAGATTTTGTCATAAGGTCAAGGAGAGAAGAGTTTCATAAAATACTTGATTAGGAAAAGGTAGTAGTTCCTAGTGAACAATATGAAGAGGTGTCAAAGAAGGTTTTCGCATAGATGGATTTTGATGCCAAGAACATTACCCCAGAAGAGGGAGGCAAATGGTTTGAGATAGGGGACTAATATTGCTCCTTGAATGGGATATTGCATCAAAAATAACATTTGATACCATCAGAAGGTAAGATAAAGAGGTATTTTCTTCAAAAGAGTAGGCACATGTGGCATTGTTAAGATTAGGGTTCAACCCTAAGTGGAAAACCCTTGAAATTTGGGCCCTTGCCCCCAACACAAATAAGCCTCAAGTTGCAAAGGAAACACAAGATTTTAGGAGAGGATTGGTGATAAAGAGAGTATTAGACACCATTTCCCTGGAAGTTGCTTCCTTAGTAGTGTTGGTATGTGGCGACTGATCATGCTATATTGTATAGCCCATGGTATACTATACACCCCGACCCCTATCCTTGCCCTAAAATCTGGAAGCTTCTAAGTTTGTTAAAAAGGGGTTCGGATGGGTATTACTATATGATAAAAATCACGATTATTCACAAAATTGTAATAGGTTTTACACTGGATAATAAAAGTATTGGATGGCTGCGGTTTGGTGGATGTAGATCGGATTGGGTGAACCACGTTAAATTCTCTGTGTTATGATTTATTCTGTGTGTGTTTAGTTTCTCTGTTTATTAATTAAATCTGCATTTAATTGTTAGATATCTGCCATCTCTAACCCTAACAAGTGGTATCAGAGCGGGTTGTGTTTCGATTATCATCTGTAGGAAGGTCTCACGACTGAGTGGGAGTCTCACGATTAAGTGGGAGCAATGGCAGATGAGGGTAAGAAGGTTGAGAAGTTTAATGGGCAGAACTATCAGTTATGGAAGATGCAGATGGAGGAATATCTCTATCAGAAGGATTTATGGCGGCCATTAGAAGGGAAAACCAAGAAACCTGCAGCAATGTCAGATGAGGACTAGGAGATCTTGGATAGAAAGGCTCTTGGTAGTATTCATTTGTGCTTGGCACAATCAGTGGCGTTCAATATTACAACAACAAAGACAACTCAAGAGTTGATGGAAACCCTGGCAAAGTTATATGAAAAGCCTTCCGCTTTGAATACGGTATTTCTTATAAAGCGTTTATTTATTATGAAAATGGTAGAAGGTGGGTCAATTACTAATCATTTAAATGAGTTTAATACGGTCACCAGTCAATTAAATTTTGTAAAAGTAAACTTTGATGAAGAAGTTAGGGATCTTTTGATTCTATGTTCTTTGCTTGAAAGCTAGAATAGCTTGGTAATGGCTGTTAGCAATTCTATTTCTGGTTCGAATACATTGAAGTTTGATGATGTTGTTGGTGTTATTTTGAGTGAGGAAATTCGAAGGAAAAGCTCAGGTGGAACATCCACATCAGGCAGTGTTTTGAATGGAGAAAGCAAGGGAAGAACAAAGGAGAGAGGAAACAATTCTGGAAATCATGGGAAGTCACGAGGAAAATCAAAGGATAGAAAGTCCCAATCTAGAGACAAGAGGGATTGCTGGTACTGTGGTAAACTGGGTCATTTGAAGAAAGATTGCTGGTCTCAAAAAAATAAAGAAGGAGACAAAAAGGAAGGAAGTAAAGAGGAAAATGTGGTAAGTAATAAATCTGATGAGGATGCTTTGATTCTTTCCCATGATAATGCTGATGATTCTTGGGTGTTAGATTCAGGGGCTTCATTTCATGCTACCCCCCATAGAAGTTATTTTCTTGATTATGTCCAAGGGGATTTTGGGCTGGTTTATTTAGGAGATAATGAACCCTGTCAGATTGTTGGAAAGGGAAGAATCAAGATTAAGTTGCAGAATGGGAATCATTGGCTACTACGTGAGGTAAGGCATGTTCCAAAGTTAAGCAGAAATTTAATTTCAGCAGGGGCAACTAGATGATGAAGGTTGTGTTGTTACTTTTAGTGATAAAAATTGGAGGGTCACAAAGGGTGCCTTAGTGGTAGAAAAGGTGTGAAAGTAGGCACCTTATATCTTTGTATAGGTCATACTGTTCCTTCTACTTTAATTGTTACAAAAAAGGTCAATGTTCAGGAACAGTTGCTGCAGTTCAGCAGGTAGAAGATCATACAGTTGCTGTGGACTTTGAATCAACATTGTGGCATAATAGACTTGGGCATATGAGTGCAAAAGGTATGAAAGTACTTCATTCAAATAATGTTTTACCAGGTCTAAAATGTGTTAATATGGATTTCTGTGAAAGTTGTGTGTATGGAAAACAAAAGAGAGTAAGTTTTCTCAAGGATGGGAAGCAAAAGAAAGATGAGAAATTGGAGCTTGTGCATACGGATGTATGGGGACAGCTCAGGTATCTTATCTTGGTGGCTCTCTGTATTATGTTACATTCATTGATGATGCAACTAGGAAGGTATGGATTTATTTCCTTAGGCAAAAATCTAATGTATTTGAAACCTTTAAAAAATGGAGAAGCTTGGTTGAGAATGAGACGGTAAAAAGATAAAATGTCTCAGATCTGATAATGGTGGTGAGTATTGCAGTAAAGAGTTTGAAGATTATTGTTCCTCTAATGGTATTCGTAGGAAGAAAATGGTTCCAAGGAATCCACAGGAAAATGGAGTGGTGAGCACATGAATAGAACAATAATGGAGCATGCACGAACTATGAGATTGCATGCTGGGCTGCCTTTAAAATTGTGGGCAGAGACTGTAAACACTGCTGTTTATTTAATTAATAGAGGTCCTTCTAATCCTTTAGGTTGTGGTATTCCAGAGGAAGCATGGAAAGGTAAGAAGGTGAGTTATTCTTTTCTCAAAACCTTCGGTTGTGAAGCATTTGCACATGTAGATTCTGAAAATAGAACCAAGCTTGATGCAAAATCAAAGAAATGTGTATTTGTTGGATATGACATTGATGAATTTGGTTATAGGCTTTGGGATTTTGAAAATCAAAAAATTGTGAGAACCAGGGATGTCATATTCAATGAGAAGGTGTTGTACAAAGATCTGTTGCTGCAACATGAGAAGAAAGAAAATGATTATGCTGTGTTGGATGATATTCCAATCAATGATGTTTTAGTGGTTCCTCATGCTGAGCAACAACAACATCAACAAATACCACAAACTCTTGTTAGACAATCTTCAAGGATAAGTAGACCTCCAGAAAGATTCTCTCCCTCTTTGTATACTATTTTGTTAACTGATGCTGGTGAACTAGAATATTATGATGAAGCTATGTAGGTGGATACCAAGGTTCAGTGGGAGCGTGGAATGGAAGAAGAAATGGACTCCTTGCTGAAAAATAAGACTTGAGAATTATGCGAAGTTGCTTGCAGGTAAAAATGCTTTACCAAACAAATGGATTTATAGGCTGAAAGAGGAGGATGGAGGTAAGAAAAGATTTAAAGCCAGATTAGTTGTAAAGGGATTTGTACAGAAACAGGGTATTGATTTTGATGAGATTTTTTCTCTGTTGTTAAAATGACTTCTATTCGTATTGTTTTAAGTATTGTGGCTGCTGGAGATTTGCATTTAGAACATCTTGATGTTAAAACAATCTTTCTCCATGGTGATTTGGAAGAGGAAATATATATGGAACAACCACAAGGATTTGAGGTCAAAGGTAAGGAGAAACTAGTGTGCAGATTGAAGAAAAGTTTATATGGCTTGAAGCAAGCACCTCGACAATGGTACTTGAAATTTGATAGTTTTATGGCTAAGCAAGGCTACAGCCGGTGTAATTATGACCATTGTGTTTATTTTAAGAGGTTGGATAATGACATCTACATTATTTTGTGTTTATATGTTGATGAAATGCTTGTAGCTGGGTCTAACATGGATGATATAAGTGAGCTAAAACAATAGTTAGCAAAATATTTTGATATGAAGGATTTGGGGGTAGCAAAACAAATCCTTAGTATGAAAATTTGTAGAGATAGGAAAAATAGAAAATTGTTTTTATCTCAGGCTAATTATGTTGAAAAGGTATTGCAGAGATTTCATATGGAGAATGCAAAAGCTGTCAGCACACCTTTGCCTAGTCATGTCAAATTGACTAAGGATATGTGTCCAAAGACACAAGAGGGGGAAGAAAAAATGTCCAAGGTACTATATGCTTCAGCTATAGGTAGTTTGATGTATTCCATGGTATGCACGAGACCAAATATTGCACATGTTATAGGAGTTGTTAGCAGGTATTTGAGTCACCCCGGAGTTGAGCATTGGAATGCGGTAAAATGGATTCTCAGGTATTTGAGAGGTACATCCAATAATTGTTTATGTTTTGGGGGCTCTAATACTAATTTAAAAGGCTATGTTGACTCAGATTTAGCAGGGGATATAGATACCAGGTGGAATACCATAGGTTATGTATTTATAGTTGGTGGGACAACAGTGAGTTGGATTTCTCGTTTGCAGAAGGTGGTTGCTTTATCCACCATAGAGGCAAAGTATGTTTCTGCAACATAGGTAGCAAAGGAGATGATATGGCTGAAAATTTTCATGGATGAGTTGGGAAAACAACAAGCTGGAAATTACTTGTTTACAGACAACCAGAGTGCTATACATCTTGCAAAGAATTCTTCTTTGCATTCTAAAACAAAACACATACAGTTGAGATATCATTTCATTCAGTCAGTGTTGGAGGATGGACAGGTCAAGCTGGACAAGATACATACAAATGTCAATCTAGCGGATATGTTTACAAAGGCAGTGACAAGGGAGAACTTGAGCTCCTCTTCAATTGGCCTTCAAGGTTGAATTCAAGTATAACAGAGCGTGGGTCCAAGGTACTTATTTCTAGTGGAAGCTACAATGAGGTGTTGTCGAGATTAGTCTCCAAGTGGGAGATTGTTGGTATGTGGCAACCGATCATGCTATACTATATAGCCCGTGGTATATTGTACACCCTGGCCCCTATCCTTGCCAGTGTTTGGGGTCAAGCCGGGCCCTGGGCGGGGGTTCGAGGGCGGTAGCCCCTGAGAAAAAATTCTTCCTACTTTTTCACGTGATCACCGAAAAAGGGAAAAATAATGAAAAAGGAAAAATCCAATTTTGTAGAACCCTAAAATCTGGAAGCTTCTAAGCTTGTTAAAAAGGGGTTCGGATGGGTATTACTATATGATGAAAAATGTGATTATTCACAAAATTGTAATAGGTTTTACACTGGATAATAAAAGTATTGGATGGCTACGGTTTGGTGGATGTAGCCCAGATTGGGTGAACCATGTTAAATTCTCTGTGTTATGATTTATTCTATGTGTGTTTTAGTTTCTCTATTTATTAATTAAATCTGCATTTAATTGTTAGATATCTGCCATCTCTAACCCTAACAAGTGGTGGGCTATACAATATAGCATGATCAGTCGCCACATACCAACAATCTCCCACTTGGAGACTGATCAGACTCCATACCAACACAAGTAGTTGGCACTAGTAAGTTTAATGAGGTCACTACCAAGAAACTGCAGAGTGAGTATGATAAGCTATTGAAAGACCACATAAAAATCACTACAAAATACAAGTTAAAGATGAAGGAAAACCAGACAACAAAACTTCCCACTAGCACACACACAACAAACTCTTCCACAAAAGCACCTATAGAAGATTTGTTCAGGGAAAATGAAGAGGTCAAAGGGAAGATCAAGGAGCTAGAGGAGCAGGTGAAGAATTCTATGGAAATTTAGCATGAGGAGATGCTGCATGTTGTATCCAATATTTTGGGACATATAATGTCAATTTTTTTGAAAAGAATTGAGGAATCTTATAGGGATTATAATAATCTCAAGGATGCTATTGCTAGGGTAGCAAGGGACCAAGAGAGACTCAAATATGTGATATGCATTTTAATTTTAGTGGTGAGGAGTGGGAGTAGGTGTAGGGAATGTACCAATATGTGATATTGAATCAAATGTCAATTGAGTTTTGTCTTGTGAGGTTTTATATGGATGGTGTTGATCTAAAAAATTATCCTCAACTAAAAAACATAACTTTGGCATATATTAAACATTTAGAATTTGGTACATATGTCATCTTTTAGACCATTTCTATTTAACTAATTTTAACTTTTATTAGTGCACTTATCTAATTTATCAAACTATGTTTGTGTATAGGAGTGAATTTTCACCCCTTTTTTTCGTTCTTCACTTTAGAAAACCAAATTCAAAGGCTAAATTCCACATAAGCCCACTACCTTAGTTCCACTTGGTGGTTGTTTTGTGTGTCAATAGAGGAATAATTTTCGGGGATGCTCACGTGATGCACAGATGTCCGCATGGTGTGCTTATGTCCCTGTAGATTCCTGTATCTGGAGCCTACAAAGGAATTACACTTCTAATTGGAGGTCGCTTTGTAATGCCCCCTTTGACTAACTGAACTGAATATGGCCGTTTTCTTCTTGCTTCCTTCAAATTCCCTCCTACAAGCTTTTCAACTTCTTTTGCATCCTATAAGCTTTCAATCCATCTTCTAAGCACTCAACTTGACCACTCTCCAAGCATTCTAGCATTCAGGCAACACTCTTGCACTCCTTAGTAGAAACAACAACACCCCATCAACTCTGTAGAGAAAGTGTGGAACCAACACCATTGCAGTAGAGGCTTGAGTCCTCTCATTGTCTCCCCCATTAGCCTTGAGTTCTCTTGGTGGAGGTGGTAAGATTTCTACTCCTCTCCTCTACGATTTGGTGGGTAGCACCTTATTGTCTTTGTAGTGCTTTTGTGTTTTCTACTTCATTTTTCTCTTTATTGTATATTTCTCCATTATCGCTATCTTGGCTATCCATGGAGGTGGAAACACCTAAGCAGGGCTCTGACTGAGGCAGGACCCTATACAACCATCCAATAATTTTCCTCTTCATTGTGTGTAGGTGGACATGTTGCTCGAAGTTAGCTGGTGAACGAGTACCTCTATGAGATTATTGTTGCCATCCTAAGTCTTGTTTATTTACTTTATCATATTTGTACATATCTTGCCTACTTCATAGCTTTGTTTTGGCCCTTTGGAAGTAGTTAGCTAGGCTATTAGTCTATTTTCTAATGTTTGAACTTACTTCTTTAGTCCTCTGGTTGTACAGATGCCAGGGCACCTAAGAGACACTAGCATGTTGTGCTATCATCCCAAAATCATGCTTTCATCCTTGGGCAGAGAGCTTCTTGAGGCATAGAGTCAAACTCAAAAATTGACTTTCCTAGCCCCATTCTATGTTTTAGGTCTATAGAGTGATTTAAGGACCTTATAGTCCTCATAATTCTTGTCTTGTATTTCTTAACACCCCATTAAGCTAAGGTAAGTTAGGGCAGCCTTCTGCTGTTGGCCCTCTGTGAGCTGGGGCCTTGAATGTGGTTGGTCCCCCTCTCTCGCATTTTTGGTGAACCAGACGTGAACTGTCTATTCATCTGTTGGTGTTGAAGCTTTTCCCTTATACCTTATGACCATTGTGCCCCTAAGTGTTGTGAAGGTTTATGAGCATCACAACCCAATCCACAACCTCTGGGTATATTGTTAGGAGAAGTATATGACACCTCTTGATGGAAAGGATGAAGGTCACTACTAGTTTCTCTACAAGCCTTTTCTTTGGTCTCACCATTGGCTTGTTCATGCAAGAGTAGTTGTTGAGGGGCAAGATGGGATTCTCTAATGAGATTGATCATGTCCCCACTCCTCCCATATCTCCTACACCATCATCGGTAGATGAGCATGAGGTTATTCACATACCCACATAATATGTCTCTGCCCTTGGCAAGCGGTTGGGTGACTTGGAACATCATTTGGAAAGAGACCCAAAGTTGGCTAGGGCTGCTTGGGTTATCAGTAAACTAAAGTACATGGTGGGAAAAGACCGAATAGGCATAAAAATCTTAGCTAGCCTCTCTAGTCTGACCGATGCGTTTTCTCCTCCAAACAATCCTAACATTGTGTAAGGAGTCACCTTTGAAGACCATGAGAGATAACTAGGACTATCGATGCCTCCTACATTAGTGTACATGGGCAATTTCGTACCCTCAATTAGTATCCCCTCTTCCCTTGAGGGTTCCAAAACCATCAGAGTTAAAAAAATCCCCTTGGGTTTTAGATTCACCCCTCCTATCACCTCTAGCGGTGGAGGCTTTGGTGTGATGAGCAGTGGGGGATTTGGTAGTTCTGGTGGCTTTGGCAGTGAGGTTGGTGTTGGTTTAAGTGGTTCTAGTGGAGGTCATGGTGGTGGCTCTGGTGGAGGCCCTACTAGTGGCTGTGGCTTTGGTGGTGGTTCTGGCGATGGTCGCCCCGGTGGTTCTGGTGGTGGCTCCAGTAGCGGTTCTAGAGGAGGTTCCTCTAGCCCTTTATCTTCTAATGACCCAATTCTAAATACCCTTATTCAAAATATGGGTAAGATGTAGAGACAAATAGCGAGTTTCTCCCATGCTTCTTCCCAACCTATCTTCCAACCCTTCTTTTCACATAGCTTGTTGTCGGTTGCGATCCTAAACACTCCTTTCCCTCAGGGAATGGAGATTCATAAATTTGAGAAATACAGTGGCAAAGGGGACCCATAGACACTTGTGTCCACCCACCTTTAATATATTTTGCATAGATTTCTTTCATCACAATGCGTTGATGGTCAAACTATTTTCCCGATCTCTCAAGGATACAACACTCGAGTGGTACTGCTCCTTGCTTGATAATTCAATTTTCTCATTTGACCAACTTGTAAACTAATTCTTATGGAAATTTCAAGCTAACATTGGGCCGAAGATGACCTTTTTGGATCTTGTCCGGTGTAAACAAGGTGATAATGAAAAGATCACTAATTTTATAGTGCAATATCAAGCGCTCTTCACACAAATCTCGTATCCGCTGCTCGATTCTGATGTGCATAAGGTATTCATAGGGAAATTACAAAGACCTTGGAAAGATAAGTTTTCCCTTATGAAATACCCTTCTTTCCCACATTTTTGTGCAGCCCTACGAGAGTATTAGCAGATGGTGGTTTAGTTCGGGGGGTCCTCCTCGTGCTCTCATTTTGAAGGAAAATCCATTGTATTGATCTCTAGAAAAGGAAAAGCTATTATGAATGTAGTAGCCATTGCAGATGACAATGACCTCAAATGCAACCAAAAATTTGCAAAGTTATTAGAATCTTATTCCTCCATCTTGCAAAATTTGTTGAAGGATAAGATCGTAACCTTACCAAGCCCAAAACCTCTTAAGGAACCATACCCTAGCTGGTATGATGGAAGTACTTACTGTTAGTACCATCAAGTTAATAGACTTGATACCAAATGTTGTATGTGCTTGCGTCATGAGATACATGACCGCATCAAAGACAGTACTATTCATCTCGATGGTAGCAAACAAAATGCAAAAAAATTGGCGGTGAAAGTAAATAGTGAACTACAAATATACACAAACCCATTTTCGTTACATTCTTCTAACATGATTGTTGATCCCATTGATTCTACCACTTAGCCTGAGGCCTATGTTAATATGGTCACAGTTACTTCTACTACACAGTCTGCGACTGGTTCACCGGATATAACGTTCATGTTTTATGACTTACCCTTAAATAACAAGCGCCCTCACCTCTTTATATTCTTGCTTGCCTCAATGGCAACATTGTGACAGGGGTCCTAGTGGACCCCGCGATTCATGTGAATGTTATCACAAAAGAGACATTGTGGCTTAACTCATTACATAGAAAATAATATGAAGAAACAAAATTTACCATCTGTACACACAATGGTCTCTCCCTGAAGCCCTATGGATCGATAACTTTGTCCTTCCTAGTTGGACCTAGGGCTATTGACACAAATTTTGATGTTATCCTTGATGAGCCTAGTTTTTGGTCCAATTTTGGGTAGAATCTATAGTTTATTTGCTGGCAGTTGTCATGGACTTTGATGTTAAATGTTGATATTTTCATAATGTTTCCCTCAAACCATAAAAATTGGGTTTAATCCTATCTCTACAAGTTTTAATGACATTGGCATATTATGTGGATTATCTATATTGATTTTTCATGTGGATAATGAATGTTCCTTAGGGTGGTTGTAGATGTGCAGTTATTGTGGGTACAAAAATTGCCATGCAGATTTAATTTAAAGATGCTAAGTTGAGGAAGACATTGCCAGTTGGGCATGCACCATAACGTCCAACAGAGGAATCGCTCAAGGTCAAAGGAGGTCGATGACAAAAGATTCCTCATGCAATCGAATATAACCACCTTGTAATGGAATTTAATGATTGAGTAGACATGGGTGTTACTGCTATGCTAAATATATTTTTGGACCTACATGTTTGACCAGATTCCATGCACGTGTAACTGCCGCCGCTCCACTTTCTCTATTTTCCCTAAATGGAGTCCTCCTAGTCATGGAGTTGACTGCCTCATTTAGTTGATAGTATAAATAAAGATTTGATGCTCCTTCCTACAAAAAAAAAGGTTGCATGATTTGATATTGTTCTTGCACTCTCAATTTTTCAGTAATACAGATACATTACTCTTTGGTACTCATGATTTATAGTGAATACAATAAAGTTATGATTTTGAGCATCTGAGTTCTCATTAGTTTTAGAGGAAAATTATCCAAGGGGTACCACTTAGTGAGTAATCCATCTTCTTAGTTTAGTATTACTTGCTATTTAGTAATTAGTTAGAAATTTGGCACCGACTATTCTTGCAGCCACTAGAATTCCATTTTGTGACTATTCCTGTAGCCAAAGCAGATAAAGTAGTTCCTTTTTTGTTGCTCAAATTTTCATTCCTGTTATGCATTTTAGTTTGATGTAGTTGTTGATTAATGATTGAAATTTATGGCATTTCCTTCTAAGAAATTTACTTTCAGTATTGCGAGTTCCTTAGTTGTATAATGAAATGGCTACTTTGAGTTCCTAGTGCACATACTGTGCTGACCCATTTCAAGTTCACATCTCTGGGTTGACAAGTTAAATGCACCTTCAAGATGATTGAAATAGCTATTCAGGTTAGATGTCCAATCTCTGAATCATGGCTGTAAGGGATTAGTTATTAAATCATTGTAGGAGGCCAAAAATCTTGAAGTAAGATTTGTTCATAATGAAGCTAGGCATAGCTTGGCTAGCTTCTATGAATGGAATTTCCTTTGTTATCCACAAATGTTTGAAGTTATCCCATGAAGGTGCTATGCATGTAGTGCATGACACTAGATACCAACCTCTGGTGTGTTGTGGGGGATATTTGTTAGACCATTTTTGGCCCGCCTCAGTTGGTCTGCTTCCTCCAAGAATGTACCTGCTTTACAATAATTATGTAAAGTACAAGATTGGGGGAAACCAAAATTGGCTCTTCTTGTATCACAAAAACTGACCACCTCCCCTTCTCGAAAAGGGAAGGATAAGGTAACCTCCCCTCAAGATGACTCGTCTACTCCACTCTCTTGGGAGGAGTATTGGATGAACAAGCCTGGCTTCTACCCATTGAGTCCGATGATCCCTCCTTGGTGTAGACCCAAGATTAGGATATCAGACCTCCCTACTAAACTATCTGGACCTTGGTACTACCTATATGGTGGAGGAAAAGGCCCCCATGGACAGTCCTCTTTGTCTCAACCTCCGTAACCTCTTATCACTCTTGCTCCTAAAATAGTAAATCAAAAGAGGCCCACTGCCAAGGCGCTTGAGTCAACTCCCCCTACTGCTTCTCAACTTTCCCCTCCTGCTCCCTTTTAGGAGTCTGTTCCTCCATTAGAAATGGCTATAGTGGACACTCCCATGGTTGGGCAGGAGCCTTCTGTTCCTTTGCAACCTCCAACCTCCAATTCAAAGAGTCATAGAAACTTCCTTGCATGCGAGTGAAAGTGCAGGTGAAAGGTTCTCATGGCTGAGTAGGCCACCTTACAGAGGAAGGAAGAGGAGATGAAAACCCCTATATCAGGGCCTCCTACCATGTCCTCCTCTCTCCTCCCCTTTGCTTCCATTCAAAATAGCTTCATATCACTTCTGGATTTCATTGCGAGTATGAATGCACCTAACCCTAAAAAGGTGTAGGTGTTCATTGCTCCTTTAGTGGAGCCACCTTTGTTGATGTTCATTCTAGATGTCTCAGCTTTTCTGAAGCCCATAGATATGACTACCACCTTGGTCATATCTACTGTAGTTCTTTCCTCCTCTTCCTCTGTACCTCTTGAATCATCTGTGGGGACTTCACCTCCTCCGATGAAGAAAAAGGTGGAGTGTGGTCCTTCTAGCAACAAAGGATGTAAGAAGAGCCCACCTTTCTTGAAAGGTGGCCCCACGATGACTTGTTTTGTCCTAGTAACATAACTAGTTCTGGCTTCTCCTGAGTTTTTCACCACTCCCGAATCATTTAGTGAGCCTAGTGTTACTCATAAATATACTATGTATCATATTTTTAATTTATGTCTCCTTGTTTGCATTTCCCGCTTAAGGTTAAAGGCTTTCATATTTATTTTTTCCCTTTGTCGCAGTTTTCACTAAGTTTCTAACTCTTTGTCGTGTGTTCTCCAAGTTGTGGAACTTAGTTCTTTGGCGTTCCTTGTTTGTTGTCCGTGTTGTTGGGTTTGCATTTTTCTTAACTTTCTGATAGCCCGACTTACTATCCTTTGTAGAATCAAGTATGCTGTCGGTAAGTCGTAAGTTCACAAAACTTCATAACTCCTGACTTTAGGTTGTCAAGTTTTAGTTCGCTGTGACAAAGGAGTTGGTTGATTGTTCCACAAGTTTTGAGACACCATCCTTGCATTTAAGAAGGCGTACAATACGACCAAGAGATGTATTATCAAGAGTTTTACAAGGGGCGCAAACCATAGGGTTTTCATTACTGCAAAATAAAATAAAGTGCCATGTTAATTCAACACCAAATGGATGTCTTGTCATTTTACATGGCTTAAGGTGCTGAGAACTTATTTGTTAAAGTTTCAGTTGTAATTCTACCTGTTGCTATTATTTCTTTAGGAATTCAAGCATTTCCTTAAGCACGACGAGCTCATGCAGTCTGAAATTGAAAATCATTGGCTTGGTGTGAGAGATACAGAGCTAGGAAATTTTAAATTGGAAGAATTCTGGGCATGATTGGAGAGCAAAAAAAATTCCACTATAGATGTAAAGGTGCTGAAAAGTGGATTAGCTCATGCTGGGAGTTTTCCAGAAGCTGTGCTAAGCATAGACCTAATTGCTGCATGTGCAAGAAGGTACATTCCTAAAACTTGAGAAATCAAGGCTGTGGATGAGACCATTGTTGCTAAAATTTCTCCTAAAGTCATTTCTCAGGCATTGAGAATTCCAGAGAAGGCACCTATAAAATAAATGTTTGTTGTAGTAGCTAATGAATTCTTCAGGGTTAATGAAGCTTGGTGTAAAAATTCTATTGCCAAAGGGTGGCTAAAATTGGAGAAAAGAGGTAAGTCCCAGTTACCTAGTAAACTTAAAAGGTTGCATTTTAAAGCGGAAATTGTTGATGCCATTGCTTTACTTCACCATATTTTCAAGAATGCGTAAATTGAATTATTTGAAGACTAGATGTGCTAGTTTATTTTAGTTATCTATAATGATGATGTGTTTATCGATTGGGCTAAGATATTTTTCTTCCATTTGCATGAATAATTAGTCAATTTTCAAAAGACTGCCACTTTTCATCTATGTTCTTGCTTGATATATATCATTGCTAGTCAAAGATCTTTCTGGCTAGGGTTAAAACCACAAGTGCCACCAACTTCTGGAATTCCCATATATAAATGTTATCCACAATTTAGTAAATAGGTTGGAATGGGAGAATATTGTCTTGTTAATGACACATTTTTAATGGAAGCTGTGAGAAAAATAGATGGAAACCCTGAAATGTGTTTTTCCCTTGAGTCAAAATCTCTGGTGTTGAAGTTTGGAAGTTTTTATATCTAGTTTGATAGGTTTTCTTATTTGAGGATAGGAGGTTATGAAAAGGCCCCACTTAAATTTCCCAAGTATCTTGAGGATTTGCTGGTATTTCTGTAGGTTTGTAGACAAATGGCCATAATGAATATAAAATACATGAATATGGGAAAACAGGGGTATGCTTTCCCGTTAGTTACTCCTTCCTTCTCGTGCAAAATCAATTAGATGGATAAAACTGTTGAAGAGATTCTCAAGCAATACAATATCCAATACTTTTTTGTGAGAACCAATTTTGATAGTAAGGGCTTTGTAAAAAAAAACCTGCACGCTTTCAACTCATATCAACACCAACCCTCAATTGAGGATTTATGGGAGGATTGTATTGATGAAAATGAAGTGTTTAGGAGAGATCATATGAGGTTAACCCTTGAGAAGATACAAAATTTTGGTCATTCTTTCCAAATTCCTAAAAATGTGACTGAAGATTCAGTGATTCTTGATCCTAAATATGAGAATTTGCTTGATAAATCTCATCCTAGGGTTGATTGGGGTAAAGATGAAGTTTTATATATGAGTGCACAGACCGAGCTAGTATTCAAAAGGACTCAAGATTGGTTAGAAGGAGAATGGAGTAAGGCTATTAGTTCTGTTCATGAAGCAAAATCATCTCAGAAAAATGAACAGGGATATAGGCAGGTAGTTACAGGAAGTACATCATCAACAAAAATGGCTACTAGGTCTTCTAGTGCCAATTCGCAATTTGGGGGAGATGGTGAAAAACTTGAAGAGTCGGCCAAGCTGAAGTCAGTTTGTGAGCAAGACAACCCATCTACCCCTGATCCTAAAAGGAAGGCTGTCCAAACAAAACCTGCACCAAAGGATTCAAATAACATTTTTAGGAAAATTGTTGAAGATAATACTTTCCCTCTGTCTGAAGAACCTTATTTTCCTGAAGAAAATATATAAATTATTCCTATTGAGTCTAGGGAAGTTGTTCAAAGTGATAAAGTTTCTATGCTAATAGAAAATTCCCTAGTATGGCTAAAGAAGGCAGTAGAAAGAAGAGAAAATATATCCCCACAACATTTGCTGGAATATATGTGGTAGAAAAATTACTCCAATCTTCTTCAAGGCCCAAGAAAGATTAGAAAATGTCAAGGATACTGGATGATTCTATTTTGGGTAATCAGATACTAGAGATTGCAGAACCTTTAAAAGATTTGGATGATGATAAGATAACCATAGCTGATTATAAAATTATACATGTTGACATGGGTCCCCAGACACTTGAGGGTGATGTATATCACGCTAGTTATTCAGTCAATGCCTTAGCCAAGCAAGTAAAAGAATAAAGAAAGGAAAGGGTAAAATTGCAATCTCAGGTTTTGGATTTCAAAAACTTTATCTCTTCCATAGTTTCTACCTTTTCATCTATTGAAGCTTCTAGTTCCCAAGAGAGAGTTATTGATGAGTTTGCGATGCAGTTGATTAGAAAGAACCTAAGTTAATCCAAGGCTTCCAGTGAGTGGATTGAAGAATTGTCTCAAGAAAATGTATTTTTCATTTGTAAATCTATGATTTCCTACACTCATATTGCTGATAAAAGAACATGATTGATAACAGAGCTGCAACAAATTAGGAAAGATCAAACCAGTCTTTATGTGCTTTTAGAAGAGATGAAATAATTAATTTCCATGGATCGATTGAAGTTAATAAATGAACAGATTGTGAGTGATCCAAAGGAATTAGATCCTTCATGGCCTGATTCGCTTGAATATAAATTAAGAATATATGATAACTTCGTAAAGGAAATCACTCAAGTACTGGAAAAACATTTGGATATGCTAGGAGAAATCAAAGGAAATTTTCATGATTTTCAAGTGAAGATAATTGATGAATTTGATGAGAATATTCTAGACACAAAGGAATTTTCTTGAAATTCAGAGAGGTGTTCAACAAGGAAATAGAAGATCCTACTACAATGACTAAAGAATATTTATCTAAGCTTGGGAGGTTGGAGGTCTATCTTAATTTTTTTTTAAATTAATGTTGAAAGAAGGCTCGACATTCTAAATGAGTCTAAGATTGCCCTCAAGAAATGGAGAACTAGGCTTTAGATTACACTGACACTGGGTAGCAGAGAGATTTTTGCAATTATTACTAGGTATAGGAAATATAAGTCCAAAATGAAGGTGCGAGAAAAACTGTTACAACAAGAAGAGATGGAGGAACTAGAAGTAGATGTTGAAGTGGGTGGGACTAATGCATAGTTTATTTTAATATTTCAAATACTTTCTTTTAATGGGCTCTTTTAAGTTAAAGATTTGTTTTAATTTTAAATACGGTTAATTTCAAGAAACCGTTACCAAAGAAATTTTCTATGTTTAAATATGGTTTGGACTGATGTGGTTAGGATCTTTTGGGAAAACTTTGATTTACTCATTAGAACAAACTTTGTTATTTTAGCTATTATCTGTTATTCTGATATAGAAGACATTGGTGAAATTTATGCATGTGTAATCTTTGAATTATGGTGTATGGATTCATTCTGTTTATACTGAATATTTTCTAGTGTGTTATTTGTTATTGGGATGATAGGTGATATAGTTGTCTTTATTGTTGTGGTGTTTTTATCTAAGAATAAGAATTTTGTGGTGATATTGGTTTAGTTGTTATCTTTTCTTAAGAAATTTCATTTCTTTCTACATGAAGTTGATAGATACCTTTGAAGCTTTCTAGTTAAAAGCCCCTTCCTTTATTTTGTTTCTAGTTAAAAGCAACACTAGTTAAAAATCATTCATTGAATATTTGATAAAGGTAGCAACCACCTTTTAAAACAAGTAGAGAATCAGTTTGAAAATGATATTATTTCTGATTCAATTGTAGTTACATTTATCACCTTTGTGGGCATAAGAATATAGGGTTAGGTGATAAATTTATCAACTAACACCTGGTAGTGAACCTTGGGTGCAACCTCCTGTTGATGGTGTTTTTTTCACAACAAGAACTCAGACAGAATATGGAAATCCTATCTCTCTTGAAAGGTAAATCTCTATCAACAAGCCTCAAGAGATAACCCCAAGGTCTCTAATGTCAGGTCTTGACAATGCATAAACAACTCAGTGATAAATGTGAAAATGTTGGTAATCACAAAGGGACCTTACTACAAGCAAATACTGAATTCAAATGTACCAGATCTAGCAATATGGTGATACTTCAAATCCTAAATCTAACCCAAATGATAAAGGAAATAGAAAAAGAGATAAGGGTTTTAGAGATATTTCCAAGATTAATTCTAATCCTAAAATTAACAATGCAAATGATGAAACACTTGAAATGGACCAATCCCTTAGAAACTGATTCCTGCTTGACCCAGATGAATTTGTAATCTTACAGAAATAGGGCAATCTTCTAAGGCATTAAATATTTTTAGATTATGAACATTCATTCAAAACAACCCTATTGCAATTGAAGTGAAAAAATATCCACAATTGAACTAAGCACATATAATGTAAAAGTCTAGGCTAACTTTGCAAAGCAATTAATAGTCAACTAACTGCAAAAAATTATGGACTAGAGATTGCTGCAAACACTTCAAGCATCAAATTATAAACACCATCAAGTCATCTAACACTAAACCTATCATGCATGGAATAAAATTAAGCAATTTCAAAAGGTAGAATCACATGAACCATGCCAGATAAAATTCAACACAAGAAAGGCACCAAATCACAATGTATTTACTTGCATTAAATCACCCAAAGTAGCAACAATTCTAGTCTTCTGTTACAACACTTGCTTGAAAATAAGACTAACTCCTAACTCTAGCTCTTGCTATATTGTTTAATTCACTCGAAGTAAAACTATCTAGCCCTTACAAATGAGGCCGAATGCCATATTTATAGAAACCCCCAAGATATGTTGGCCCAATTAGGTTTACAATAATAAATGGCCACAAAAAAATCAGCCAAGAGGAATTCAAAAAGGAATAAAGTGTGCATTAAATGCATGTACTCCATCCAAGTCAGCCTGGGACCTCCAACATAGCTCGGTCCAATGCATGTAATAGAGGAAGAAAAATAATGGGGAAGCACAAATTCCAATGAGGCATTATATTAACTGCCTTCCCCTTTGTCCTTATCTTGCTCCATCCTATCCTTCACCATCAAAAATATCTTCTGCAAGTCAGCTATATGTGGCATAGCTAAAACTTTAATTCTCCTTTCAATGGACCTAATGTCTTCTCTTGACTATTCTACAACCTTGTCCCAATCCACCTTACTAGTTTGATATTTATCCATTACTGCAATGTAGGTAGCTGCATCATCCAACTGATGTTCAGTAACTGGGTCTTCATTAATTGGAGAATATATATCACACCACCATTTTCTCAATTGTTCCAAGCTTAGATGCTTCGGTGCAAACCTTTTTCTCCTAGTCATAACTTCAAAGAAGGAAATGCATTTGTTATAGATCTCAGTCAGAGAGTCCTCTATTTTTTTCCCCTGCTTATGCACCTTCTTCAAAACCCTTTGTCTTATTTGCAAACTTCAAACCATTCCCAGGGTTCTACAACTTTAGGAGAAGGAAGAATTCCATCATTTACCAGTTTATCTTTAGTGTATTCCATGATGGTTTTAGTCTTCTGCAACAAGAGGTCCACATCCTCCTTATCTTGAGCTAGTGCATTCCTCAACCAATCTATTGATCTCATAGCATCCCCACCAGTTGAAAGAATGTCTTTGATAACATTATCTCCTTTAGTTTGCACTCCCTATAACCAGCTCATTGTGGCATGTGTAGTGGTTTTCATCATCTCCAACTTTGTTATTGTTTCTTGTGGCAGAAAACTTGCAGCAGATGATGAGGAGCTAATGGATTGTAAGGGTTTCATCAAGTCTTGCAGATACCTTTTAAGTTTATCATTCTCCTTCTTTAATTCTTGCTTGGTTTGCACCTCTTTCCTCAATCTATCCAAGATTACAATACTATAGCCTTCATATTCTTCAATCTCTTGTTCCATGGAAGAAGGCCCTAAGTTGATAGTTTGTACACTATAATCACTACCAGTCACATCATTCCTATTCTTATCAGGAGTAGGAGTAGCAATGTGAACCGCCCTATTATTTTCTCTATCTCTTTCAATCTTTGAAATAACCCTGGCCTTCTTCTTTGTTTTACCTTTCCCAATCTGGGCCAGTAAGTCATCCCAATTAGGGAGAGTGTCATCCACCACAACCTGCTTACTCTTCAACTCTCTATCCAACCAAGTAGGGACAATAGATCTTGATGGAAAATTACTCTGTTCAACTTTATCCTATTGATCCCTAGAGAAATCCTCATTCTGATTTTGTTTTTTAGGAATTTCCTCAATCTTATCCTCACTTCTCTTATCATGCTCCTCTTCTTTATGCATTGGTGAAGGAGTCTTGATTGGAATTTCCTCTTCATTTCTTGTAGGTGAATCCTCATAAGTTACTAGAGGGGATTGCAATATCTTTTCCATTTTTGCCTCTGCGTTGTAAAGTTCTCCCTCTTGGAATTCTTCTTCTTCTTGATATTGGTGACTCTCTACTTCCTTAGATTCACTTGGTTCACTATGAGTCTCATGAGAAGGAGGGGTGTTATCATGTTGTTCTGCAACATAGGTAGCTAAAGGAACATCCTTCTTTGGCACACTATCTTTGGGAGAAGGAGTTCTTGATCTCCATGTGTACACCTGTGTTTTATCTCCTAAACCTTCTACATTCACTGCTGGTGGGCCAACTCCATCCTCTATCTTGGAAGACTCCTTTTTCTTTTGGGATAACCTCACTATTCTTCTTCTCTTAAGTCAACTTCACCTCCCTTTTCCTCAGGTTCCTCCTCTGCAGATTTCTTTTCCCTTGCAACATGTTTCCTCTTCTTGGAAATAGGCCTCCTTTGCTTCTCTCCTTCCTTTGCTTGAGCATCCTTAATCTTTATCTTGAAGGGAGAGCTCACCTTAGTCTTACCCTTAGGATCCTACCCAATTGATTCCTCAGAAGTAGAATGAGACTCCAAGTCTCCCATCAAATCATAGGTGCATTGTACACCCTCACTCTCCAATTCCCAAATCTTGTGCTTAAGCCACAATTTTGTATATTTAATCACTGGAGTCATGATATGCTCTAAGTCTATTTTCTCTTCCTCCATCTAGTCTATTTCTCCAACTGGTTTATCTTTCACAACCTCATAGTCATGGCCCTGAATTAAATCTCCATCATCATCTATCTGATCTGGGATGATTTTAACATTGTAAAATCTAATCAAGTTGACTGGTAGCCTAGAGAATTTCTTCTTTTGAATCTCAAACTCATCTATACAATTAGCCCAATAATCGTCTAGGTCATCCTTGTGATTGTACTCTCTACTACCCTTCTTTTGGGCTTCACTAGTTCTATCAAACCTGGACCTTTTAGAATGGAAAGATAGGCCTAGAGTACTCATATCCTCTTTAGAAAAGTGTTCTGTATGTATGGAAGGACAAGCCTCATTACTACCTACCCTGAGGGGAAAGTCATTGCTAAATCCTGTTTTATGCTTCTCCTTCTTAACTATGACATCAAAATCACATATCTGCCTTGTGACTTCTAGGAGTATGAGGCGATCAGTAGGATACCTAGGAAGTTTGTAAGGGTTCCTTTGGCAACCATCTATCCTTATGTAAGAAAAGGTGGGAAATTGTATAAACCAAGCCCCATACCTTTTGACCAACTCCTTAGCACTGTCAGATATTCTAACATGCTCTATACCTTGGAGCAACCTAGTGATGTACATGGTGAATGCATCATTCACCCTTCTATAGCTTGAGCTACCTAGATGTAGTTGTGGATAGACTTCATATATTACATCCTGCCCAAAGGTTCCTAATGTACTCAATCCCTTATATGGATGGAACCTAGCCAAGGCATAGACCAGATAAGAAGTCATTTTGAAGCTCTTATTTTGCAATACATTGCAAATTTGATCATGTATCATGGCACTTATAATGCTTTCCTAGTGATAATCGGTATTCTATTCCATCCTTACTATAACAAGGAACATCCAATTTTCAAAAACTCCTACACTCTTCAAACCTATTACCCTGCTAAGTAATGTGATAGCATCATAGTACTTTGGTTTGGATTTTTCCCTGAATAATTGTTTTGGCAGCTTTGAGATGTAGGGTTTAGGTTTATCCAACCAAGAATTGAGCACCTATAGATCCTTTCTTGAATCATCTTCAAAATAATTTTTAGCAACATGCAAGTCCAGAGCCACCACATGAGATCTGTTAGGCATGTCAAAGGTTTTTGCCACATATACAGGAGAGAAGTTTTCCAACACCCTACCTTGAGGATCGATCACTCTTTGTGTACCTCTATCATAATGTCTAGCACATTCAAGCACTAGCTCATAACATTGAATCTTAGGAGGAAAACCGACCACATGAGCCAACCCTGATTCCACTAACCTTCTAGCCAACAATGGAGGGTCCTACTATGCCATTCTTCCCTTGAATTCCTCATAATCCCATATGCCTACATTGGTGTCACCTACTTCAGTCTAGATGGAGGAAATCTTGGACTCAGGAACCTTACTCTTTATGTCAATTTTGATCCTTTTTGCTTCTGAGACTAAAGATCCTTTAGGACCCTGATCCATCTACTTGCTCCTGATTCCACTTGCAATTGCCTTACTTGATTTAGCCTGCAATCAATGGGAGACCACATTAAATCCTCTTTACCACATTATAATTGAGGTCAACTCATCATAAACATCATGTTTATCATTCAACAATTCAAAAATCATGATTAAAATCCTTTAAATCATCATAAGGCACAATTTCTTAGAAATTCAGGATTTTCAGCCATCCGGGGAAATCAAGCTAGAGAGGAATTTTGGGTAATTCTATTCCAGGCATATTTTAATGATCATGGTATAAATATCATAAATTGATCATCCAAATGAAGAAAAAATCATGAACCATCTCTCTAATTATTCAAATTAACCATGAAATTTCAATAAACATAACATTCAATCCATTTATCTCTCCAATTCTTCAGATGGTGGGACTTTCGGGAAAATCCGTCAGGAGAGGAAATCCGTGAGGTAGGCACAATTCCGGGTTTTGCATATATTTTTGGAAAACGAAGTGAGGGTGGAAAATCGGGGAATTTCAGCAGTTAAGGAATTATGCTAAGACTTCAAAATCTTGAATGTTAACATTTCTTCGCGACTTCACTCAAATTGATCAAACAATCACAAGTTTGAGGACCTCAGGCTTGAAGCTAGCTCAATTTGAGCTTTTTATAGATCATCTTTAAATTATAAACTTATTCAGAATCGAATTGATGGGAATTGGTGATGCCCTAAACCTGAAACCCTAAAATTCTGCCATGACTACACATAACTAGCTTAGACTCAACTTACTCGTTTTGCTAGGTTTTCAAAAAAAGATCCTTCATGGCCTACACAAGAAAGCTACTTCATAATGAAAATGAAAACAATCTCACAAACTTACTTGGGGTCATCAATCCAACAAAATCAAATAACCCTAGCTTAAAGATGCTCAATGCCAAACATGCAAAAATCTAGACTCCAAGCATACTCAAGACGCGAAAGAATTATTCACATTGAACAATCAAAAGTAAGGTGATGAATACATACCATTGATGAAGTGAACTTGATTATAACAACAACAGGTAGCAAGCTTTGGCACCCTAGCAAACAATAGCAACTATGATGACGCCTAGGAAATTCACCACCAAATCTAGGAATCCACAAATCCAAACACCAAATCAAGCCAAGCACTCAAGATCAGGCCCCTCAGATCGGTAGAAAACAAATGATAAAACTCAATGGCACAAGAATTCCTCAAAATTGACTAAATACATGCCGCAAAAATTATACAATCAAGCATTAATGCAGTCGACAAGACAACCCAAACCAAAACCTGAGAATTCGACAGGGTGACAAAATTTTAGAGAAATCTGGCCAACAAAGAATTTTGTGAGGTCTTAGAATTTTCAGATCACAGTGTAAAAGCAGTCATCACCAGGTTTTCAAAGCATCTGAGGAATTCTTCCAGAGGGAATTTTCCCAAAAATAGCGAAAAACCTTAAATGAGTCTAAAAATTAAGATTTTCAATAAATACCATAGAGGGATCATCAATGCAGGAAAGATAAACATTCAAGCTCATGCCAAAGCAAGTAAGTCCTCAAGATCAAAGGGCCAAAGTTCCAAAAAATTAAAGCAAAAGAGGGTCCTTGCTTTCAGTGGGGCGTGTGTGCAAAAACTGCACAACAAATGATTGGCGCTAGAGTGAGGGCCTGAATAAGCAAGCTGGATCAATTTTTGTTTGCCATTTATCCTGAAAGATACAAAAGAACTAGATCTACTCCAGGGGAGGAGGAATTTCAAGAATTGTAAGCTCCTACTAGGTCGAGAAGGACTACAAGAAGGGGAGAATCATCATCCGCCCAACCACTTCCATCATCCCCATCACCCTCATCTTCATCAAGTTCATCCTCATCTAATTCAGAAGCTATTCCTACTTCGCAATGCCAACAAGCCATAAATTAGCCATTACCACCTCCACCTCCACCAATGGCTTTCCTTGCAAACAATCCATCTCCCTTGATCTTCAATAATTACAATGTTAAGCCAAAAAACCCATAACACTTTTGTTCTAAGTTCCATGTTAATGACCCCAATAGAACTATTGAGGAACATGTCAGGATTTTTTAGAATTTCCAATAGAGATAGAGGAATCAATCATGAGGATGTAGGGTGTAAGCTCTTTCCTTATTCTTAGGAGAAGATGCGTTCTATTGGTACAATACTTTCCTGCTAGGTCTATTCAAAATTGGACTGAATTGGAGACTGCATTCCTACAGAAGTTTAGGATTCCCATTAGTCCAAATGAGCTTTATCTCCAGTTCACTAATGTTAAGAGAGAAGTCAATGAGCCCATAAGGTCCTTTAACAATAGGTTTCATCATTCCTACACCCGATTGCAGGCCCCTTATGCTGTTGATGAGGCCACTGCTTTAGAAGTCTATTATGAGGGTCTTGATAGTATGACAACCACCTTCATGAAGTGGAGAAACAACCCTCCTACTACCCTACTTGATGCATACACAAAGGCCGTGAAGGTTAGTACTACTTTAAGACAACACTTATCTAGGACTTTACCATCATTAGGACCCACTGCTCACCTTGGGCAGGTCCCAACTCTCAATTAGGATCTTGCAAATCACACTCCTATCATGAATTCGATACCTCAGTTACCTCTAGCAGGACCTCCTATGAGTCAGGTTCCACCTGCAATCAGCTACCCCCAACAAAATGTAAATCAACCTCTTCATCCATAGCCTCAGGTTGGTTTTCCCATATATCTGCAGAATTCTAAAGTATTGAGCTAGTCACTGAATACTAGTACTACTGTGGGATATCCCCAAAATAATGCAAACCCACCTCCATATAGAAATTATGACAAGAAGAGATTGGATGAACTGACTGAACAAGTAAAGAAGCTGAACATAGAGGTAACTTATCCGAGAAACTAGAACAGTCAGCTCTAGGCTACTCAAAGAAGTATGCAGTCTAATCATAATAGGGAAAATCAAGAAACTCAACAAGGACAACATTTTGAAAGGGGATAACATCCTGAAAGAGGTCATAATTATGATAAAGGTCAATCTTCAGGCCAAAAATTTGATAGGGGGTAGGCTGGTGGACAAGGGTTTGATAGGAGATAGTCACCCAAACAAAACAAAACTTGGAATACAAGGCCTAACAATGGAGGCATCCCCATCCCATTTCAAGTGTTTCATCATTTGCATTGTTAATTTTAGGAGTAGAATTAATCTTAGAAATCTCTCTAAAACCATTATCTCTTTTGCTATTTCTTTTATCATTTGGGTTAGATTTAGGATTTGAAGTATCACCATATTACTAGATTTGATAAATTTGAATTCAGTATTTGCTTGTAGTAAGGTCCCTTTGTGATTACTATCATTTTCAAATTTATCACTGAGTTGTTTATGCATTGTCAAGACCTGACATTAGAGACCTTGGGGTTATCTCTTGAGGCTTGCTGATAGAGATTTACCTTTCAAGAGAGATAGGATTTCCATATTCTGTCTGAGTTGTTGATGTGCAGAAAACACCATCAACACCTCCCCCATCTGTTGAGGTAAAACATGTCACTCCTGTGAAGTGCATGTTCAATTCTTTGGATGAGGTTCTAGCCTTGTTGACAATCTTTGCAAAATAATTGAAATTAGCTGCATAGGAGCTCGATGGAGAGGGCCTTGTGAGACCCTCTTCCCTAGCCCTTGTTGTGGGAGGGCCAAATTCTCCTCCTCTTAACATCCCACCACTACAAGCTCATCCTCCTTCCACCTACGATGATCTAGAGTGGGAAGCAGATGAACTCTTGGACGACCAATGTTAGGAGGAGGCCTCTTCTTTATCTTTATATTAGATGTGTGTGTGTGTGTGTTGTGATGTGTTCCCCCGTGATTGTGCTATGCGTGCTTGGATGACCCTCGTCACCCTTGTTGGTGCTTGGATACAGGGTGGTTTTTGTGTCAAACCTTATTTTATTTGTATCATCATTCTTCCATGTTTGTGACTTGATTTTCAATAATTGGGGATGATGAAAAGTGTTGGGGGCATTTAGGCTTCCCTTCCATGTTGACCCAATTTTTTTATTTTTACTTTGTTTTTTGTGCATTCTTCCTGATCTATTTGGGGGTTGATGATCTTTCCTTGCACTATGGTTACCTATTATTTATATGAGCATGAGAAGATCTGACCCCACTAAACCAGATCCATATTTCCTTTGTTTATTTCTCTTTCACTCTTTTCTTATCTTTCTCTCTTCTATGCTTGATTTGTCCCTCTTATGTGTGACAACACTTCTTCAACATTTTGATTTTCAAAAAATGCATTTGTCACCAACGAATCTTTTCTCGAGAATTTTCACAAACTTCTTTTCAAGAATCAAATTCTCGACTTGAAACCCTAATGGAATGTTTTTCCTTCATCACTAGTTCATAAAGAAAGAACTTGAAAACCTTCCTCCGAAGTGGGAACAACTTTGATCTTCTCCTCACATGGGGGCATATTCTTCCTTTTGAATTCCTTGATGAAGTGAACATCTTCCAAAAGGATTCCTTGATGATGAATCAATTCAAGAAAAAGACATCTCCTACGCACTTTCAAACAACACGTCCGTTGAGTGGACCCCTTCTTTGCGCTAGGGTTCCCAAGGGAGCCCTTTGAAAGTTCTCCAAATTGTCGGGGGTTTGTATGATTGTCTGCTTACTTGCCTATGTAGCCACTTTTTGACTCTATGAAGTCTGCTTTCCTAGGTTTCCTCCATGTGAGAGATCTTGGGGGGTATCTCCCTATAGGTCTGTGGGCCTATAGGGTGCTTGTTTTGAGCTTCCTCGATGTGAGATATCTTGAGGGTGGCTCCCCTACAGGTCTGCGGGTCTGTAGGGAACTTTCTTGGGTTTCCTTCATGTGAGAGATCTTGGGGGATAACTTCCTTATAGACCTATGGGTCTGGAGGGTGCTTTCTTGGGTTTCCTTCACATGAGAGATCTTGAAGAACACCTTCCCTGCAGGTTTGTAGGTTTTTAGGGTGCTTTCCTGGCTTCCTCCAAGTGAGAGATCTTGGGGGATGCTTCCTTGCAGGTTTGCGGGCCTATAAGGCACTTTTCTGGGTATCCTCCATACAAGAGTTCTTGGGGGACACCTTCCTTGTAGGTCTGCGGGCCTATAAGGTGCTTACTTCATGGGACTTCCTTCATGTGAGAGATCTTGGGGGTTTCCTCCTTGCAGGTCTATGGGTTTGTAAGACACTTTCATTCTTTAGCTTCATAGTTTTGTCGGGCTATGAAGTCCTTTTCTTGTCCCGCACTCTTGAGTTCGCTAGATCGTGGTCTGCTTCCTCGACAGTTCATGTATACATTTATAACCCTAATACTTCTTCGATCTACTTTATTGAAGCACTCATCAGTATTCATGCTCGCTAAAGTGGGGGGGAAAATGTATAGGAGCGAATTTGCACCCCTTATGCAAATTCCCCTTTTTCCCTTCTTCACTTTAGAAAACCAAATTCGAATAAATTCTACATAAGCTTGTTGCCTTCATTCCACTTGGTGGTTGTTTTGTGTTTCAGTACAGGAATAACTATTGGGGACACCCAAGCGGTGTGCAGTTGTCCGCATGGCATGCTTACATCCCTGGTAGATTCTTGCATCTAGAGCCTGCAGAGGTGTTACACTTCTCATTGGAGGTCACTTTGTAATGCCCCCTTCGACTAACCAACTTGAATATGGTTTTTTTCTTCATTATTCCTTCAAATTCCCTCCTTCTACAAGCTTTTAAACTTCTTTTTCATCCTCTAAGATTTCAATCCATCTTCTAACCACTCAACTTGACCACTCTCCAAACATTCTAGCATTCAAGCAACACTCTTGCACTACTTAACAACAACAACACTCTGTCAACTTTGTAGAGTAAGTGTGGAACCAACACCATTGTAGCAGAGGCTTGAATCCTCTCATTTTTTCCCCCATTAGCCTTGAGTGCTCTTGGTGGAGGTGGTAAGATTTCTACTACTCTCCTCTACGATTTGGTGGGTAGCACCCTACTGTCTTTGTAGTGCTTTTTTGTTTTCTACTTCATTTCTCTCTTTATCGTATATTTCTCCATTATAGTTATCTTGGTTGCCCATGGAGATGGAGAAACCTAATCATGGGTTTGATTGAGGTAGGCCCCTATACAACCACCCAACAATTTTCCTCTTCATTGTGTGTAGGTGGATGTGTTCCTTAGAGTTAGCTGGCGAAGGAGTACCTCTGTGAGATTAATCTTACCATCCTAACTCTTGTTTATTTACTTTATCATATTTGTACATATCTTTCCTACTTCATAGCTTTGTTTTGGCCAATTGGAAGTAGTTAGCTAGGTTGTTAGTCCATTTTCTAGTGTTTGACCTTGCTTCTTTAGTCCTCTAGTTGTACAGATGCCAACACACCTGAGAGACGCCAACGCACTGCGCTGTCATCCTAGAACCATGCTTTCATCCTTGGGAAGAGAGCTTCTTGAGGCATATAGTTAAAACCAAAAACTAGCTTGCCTAGTCCCATTTTGTGTTTCGGGTCTACAAAGTGATTTAAGGACCTTATAGTCCTCATCATTCTCATCCCACATTTTCTAACACCCCATTAAGTTGAGGTAATTTAGGGAAGCCTTCCGCTCTTGGCCCTCTATGACCTAGGGCCTTGAACGTGGTTGGTCCCCCTCTCTTACAGTTTGATAGTCATAGTTTGTGTTGGTTCTCCAACTTACTTTTAGAATTTCCTAAGAGGTCACAAATCTCTATGATCAGAATCACTAAGAAGATATCCCAATGAATGAGAGATACTTAGATATCTCCTAAACTTTATGCTCTACAAGACCTATGGGTATCCCTACCAATAACCAATGAGTTACAAATATGACACAAGTAATAAAATAGTGATAACTATATAATTGTTCATACATATTAGGAAAGGGTTTTTGAAGTATTACACACTCCCATACATCCCTTGTATATTTAATGTTTAGGCATGAATAGAAGAAAATAAAATAATGAGAAAAGGTTTATTCATTTAAAAGAAATAATTTAGAGATTAGATTTGGCTATGATTCAACTATCATATTAATTCCTACTCCTATAATAACAAATTTAAACTTGGATAAAACTTTAATGACTAAGAAAACACTAACATTCAAATAATCCTAATGCACTTCCCTTTATCTTGCAAATATTAGACTTTGGAATAACCTTTTTCCCTAATGATACACCTCAACTTAATAATCCATAGACCCTTTAACTGCTTCACATATTAGTTGAAATTTTTGTCCTACCCTAACATAAACTATACAAAGAAATAAATTTTTACATCCTTTAGATGCAAAATAGAATATAATTGATATATATATATATATATAACAACAAATGTGAACTTAGGAACTCCTTGAATTACCTTAAACATTCAAAAAACTATGGAGATAGAATGCATAAATGACATAAAATATGTCTTATATCAATTTACTAAATGAACTTTACAAAATTGTTTAAATCTCACATAGAAATGAAATTGAGATTGCATTTACTAATACTAGAATTATGGATAGCCTACGAGAACAATTTTTTTTAGTGAGAATTATTTCTCTTATAGTTATTTTAGGTTGCCAAAATTGCCACAACCCAAGGAGGGGCGTGCTAAAATCAGCATTAATTTGGACTTCTTATTTTTACTCTATAATTATTGCCAACACATTTTGTGGCCCTTTTTCTTTGATTTATGCTTGAAACCATGCTCTAAACATCCCTAGAAGTACTTGTAAAGCATGGGGAATGTTCGCTTGGGGCCAATAATTATCCTATGTAGATCTTTATTTATTTCTATCAAGGCCCTAAAACACAAGGATTTCTTGGTATATGAGGGGTCTTTTACCATATTCATGGTACCTAGATGGATCAATACAAAATACATGGATTAGCTATGGTATTTAAATAATTTTGGCACCCTTTATTGGGTTCAAAAACTCTAAAGTGTTTTCTACTTTGTTTTTCAGAAGTTTGACCTATATGTAAGTCATGTCACATGGTTTAAAAGTGTTGAAGTTGATAATCCAACCTCATAGATTCGAATGAACACCTGCAAGCAAATAACCTGTCACCAAAGAAGATCAAGAGACATAGGAATGGTGTTTTGCAAACATGAAGAAAAAATGCATTAACCAAAATGAATAATTACAAAGAGATCAATCCTTAAGAAAGGAGATTGAAACCCTAAAATGAAAACCCGAGGATGAATAATTAATTATTAATTAGTTATTAAAGGGCCTAAGTTTAGCTTAAGTGAAATAAAATAAAGGTGACTTAATTAATTAATCAATATGATTAAATTAATTAAGTAAACAATCTATTACTTGAACAACAAGTTTGTGAACTATGTAACATTTAAAACCTTACCACTTTAATCCTTCCTTATCTTTTCTATTTGTAACAATATTAATATTGTTATGATATTTAAACTTTTCAAGTTTTTATTCACTAAAATTTTGACTCCTCAATCCTTTATTGTATTGTTGCAATGTTCATGAAATTGTAAAATTTATAATATAAAGAACTACAAGCTTCCTTGTCTTATTTTCTCTTTTTTTTATTCCTCTAAATTTTTCAAATTTAGTGAGTTTGTAAACTTTGTGAAATCTTAAATTTCATCACAATTGGAAAAGTTGGTGAAATTATAAAATTTGTAACCCTTTGAACATGACTTATTCAAAACACTTAAGAACACCTGAGGAAAATGGATGTCTTAGAGGAAAAATTTCAAGAAAAAATTGACTATGGGAATGCTCATTTAGATGTTTCTTAGATCAATTATCTTTTATGGATAGACAAAGGGGGAAAATTTACAATTTTTTTTTTCATTTTGCAAGCATTTGAAGTAGGGCTCTAACAATATGAATTTATTTTGAATAAGTTAGTTGAAAGTCCCATATTAATTCTACATATACAGTTGATAAAATTTATCTAAGGATATCCTTAGAATAAACTCCCACATGAGAAAAGGATGTGGATTTTCTAGCCATTGATATCGTGGGATAACTTCATATTTGAGGTAGAAAGATGTTAGATAATTTTTGAGCCATAGAAAATTGATAGATTGTAAAATTATTCTCTATGGTATATAACAAACTATTAATTTCATCACCATAAAATTTGGCAAAGTCTGGTTTAGGTGTATGTTAAGTCCTACCAAGATTTTGTTGGTTAAAGAAACCATTATTTTAATGTGAGAATTTTTTCCTATTATCCAGATTTTTTTTTATCCATGAATTTATGGAGTCATATTTCAAATTAATGGTTATCACCTTATATCAAAGTTCATCTAACACTTTTAACTTGGATAAGAACTCATGCATCCATAGACTACAATTGGATGATTACATCTACCAATGTTTCCAAAAAGGATTCAACCAATCCTAGGATCTATGACCACCAACGTTAATGGAAACTTGGGGTTAACAAAAGGTGGCAAAAAATTATATTAAAAATTATGAACTTGAGGAAAGTATCATAATGGGATGATTTTCTAGATGGTGAAAAATGATTGGGGTTACTAGATGGAACCTAGAGTTATATGTCAAAATGATCAACATGACTAGAAGGATCACAAGTGGAAAATTATCTAGATAGGATTAAAAAATTGAGAGTATATGAGTATAGCAAGAATATTGTATGTGTTGGTATATTAGTTTAGATATACAGTGTGGAGTAGCTTCTTCTAATAAGGAGTATTGTATGGTGTTTCTCTACCTTGAGATTTTGGTCTTTTTTGATATATTAGAGTTTATTTATATTATTTGATAGGTTCATAACAACCTTGATTAGAATAAATAAAGGTAGTATGTACATAATGTTTAAAATATGATCATAGAGATGAAATTTTGAACAAAGAGATATTTATATGTACTTATTTCCAACTCAAGTCATTTCCCACTTGATAATTATGTTGAGTCTCTCTAAGAATTTTTCTATGATCACAAAGATAAGGAAAATTATATAGAGGTTCCCAAAGAACAAAAATATGGATTTCATAAATTATATAGTACTCAACTATAATGAAATAATCAAAAGAAAGTTGAAAGGTGAAATAAGGAGTAAATGAAGTTTTCTTCATTATCTTCTAAGGATCCCTAATAATAAAATAAAATTATAATTCTTGCCCTCCACTATACATAAATCAATAATAATATCAATAATAATATGTTTATCAATCCTATGTATACACCAAATAAAGGATAATTCCATCTCTATCTAAAGTTAAACAACAAGGTTTCAAATTTGATTATAAAATTACTACATATTCTAAAGCTACCAATTTTGAACAATCAAAATATTCCAAAAGTATAAGTAGAATTCACTCCATAAGTACAACAAAAGTGGATTACAAAATATCCATCTCTTATTCCACATCTATCAAGAACTTAAACTAAAAGCACTACATCATACCATGATAGTTCAATTATTTGAAAGAAAATATATTTCCCATAGTTGAGATGATGATCTCCTTAGTGATGAATATGTAGTTAGTTGAGATTTACACTCTACTTGTTTTTATGAGACAAGTTTATTACTTCATTTATGGTCTTTCCCACTTGGGACACACATTTATGACATTAACCATATCTATATTCTTATGATGGTACACTAACATGATCCTTCTTATAATTCAAATAATTATATATCATTTTGATTATGTCTTACTAATTCCTATATATTTTTCATGATTACATGATCATTTATGGTCTCTTAGAAGTTTTAATTAATCTAATTTTTTTATGTTACACTTTGTTGAACACTTGGAATATTGAGAGGGCTGAATTAGTATTCTTTTAAAGCATTAAAAAATTTAAAACATCCAAATCACATAGCACATTCAACTGCAGTAATGAAAGAAAGTATGAAACATTCAACAACTCATAACTCATGAACACCAAGATTTTTACATGGAAAACCCAAAATAGAAAAAAACTACGGTGAGGATTAGCTCACAATATATTATAACTAGTTATAGTATATTTGCAGAAGTGCTCATTGTAGGTGGACTCACTACCCACAAAGAAAAAGATAGAAGACAGATTGTGGCTCAAAACCTAATTTGAACTATTACAATTGAATCTATTTGTATATGCATAAAATTGGTCACGTCTAATTAATCTTGGCACTTAATTAAATATTTATTATTTAATTAATCTCTCTAAAATTCCTCTACATATGATTAAATTTAATTAATTTAATTATATTGTTCATTCACTTTATTCTTCTGCCATAATTAAATAAATCAACTTTATTTAATTATTTCACATTCATATCTCTACTTGATTAATTAAAAAAATACCCTTTATTTATTTTAATTAATTATCACCTTTTAAATTTAATTAAGTCTTTTGATTTAATTAAATTTAAATATTTCTTTTCTCCTATTCAAATCTTTCTTCTAATTAATTAAATATTTTATTTAATTAATTTCATTTACATGTCATTTCCTATAAAATAATTAAATATCTTCATTTAATTAAATGCCCTTCATATATTTTCAAATCATAATTAAATATTTTATTTAATTATGAAATATTCCATTTTCTTCAAATCTTAATTAAATATTTTATTTAATTAAGAAAAATCTCCATGTCACCCATAAATAAATAATTGAATTTATAAATCATTATTTATCTTCAAAATTTTTCCAAAATCTCACAAAAAGATGATTTTTACAATTCATCTTTATCATCTCATCATATTTCTTCTACGAAAAAGGAAACAAATCTTGCTTTTTGGTTTTCTTCTATTTTTCTCTCCAGTCTTATCCATCTTCGACCTTTCGATCTACCAGAAATTTTCACAGCTGTTGATTGCATCAGCCAATCAGAATCTTTCGAAAACTCTATAAATATCACTGCAAATCCAAGCATTGGTTACACACGCAGACACGTAGAGATAGATGCATACATGCATTAGAAACAAGGAAATTAACATTTATCATTGTTATTAGTTTTAGTATTCATATCATTTAGTAATTCTAGTTTCTTTCAATAACATTCATAACATGTTAATCATATCTTAGCTTAGCATGCATTCATCTTTAATCTTGTTATCTAGGGAGACTGTTTGTTGAGCCTAGCATACAATCTGAGAGCAAGCTAGAATTGACAAAAACACTAGAGATAGAGGATGATAGGATGACATCAAAGACAAAAGACTGAGTTTGCATTCTCTTATTTGATTTTCTGTGTTGATATAATGTCTTATTGGTGTGTTTGATTTATTATTTTTAATCTACATTTATTTGCACATTTGAAATCAGTCACACATTTCTAGCACCCACCGTGGGGCCCTTGCCCCGTTTTTGACATCTATTTGCGAGTTTCTTGATAGGATTTCGCGTTTTGGAATTTGGCTTTCCGATGAAAATTCCCATTTTAGCGCATACGTGGCTTTTTTTAGTGCATCTAGGGTTTCTAACAGTTCTTTTGCAGGTCTTTTGGCGCATCCAGGAATTGTTTTGGCGCATATAAGGAATAGAATGATGCTTATAGGGAACAAAATGGTGCATACACTCAACTCACTTCATTAAAATTTAGATTTTTTTTTTTGTAATTCTTTTAGCGCATTTAAGGTTTTCTGAATTGCATTAGTTGTTTGTCTTAGTGCATTTATTGTTTGTTTTAGAGCTTTTGTAAGATCTTTTAGCGCTTACAAGTTGTAGCTAAACAAAGTTTTGAGTTTGACGCCTTCTGCAGACAAAGCTTTTTCTGGTTAAAAAGAAGCAACCCTAGGGTAGACACAACAATTTAAAATGAACTAATCCTAGGATAGACATGGAAGTTAAAAAGAAGCAATCCTAGGATAGTAACCACACATTTATTGTTGCAGTTAAAATGAATCCCATGCTTGTTGTGAAGTAACATCTTCACATAGATTAAATCATTGTCATTTGGGCTATAAAAAGAATAGTGTCTGCTTTGTCTATGGCAATAGGTCTATGCTCTCCCTTTAACTGGGTGATCAGAATACTGGACTTTCCTTTTCAATTTCTGTAATTTTAATGTTTTATTACTCACCCAAGAGGAATGACCCAAGTGGGTTCAAGCCAAAGCTAGGCTATTCCACCCCACTATAAAATTTAAAGCAAATTTGGGGAAACCCACTTTTTCCAGTAGTGTGCAAGATAACCATCCCCAAAGCCTTTGTTCTAAAGGTTGGGAGGTCTCCTAAAGGAGTTTATTATTGCCGCACCGAACATAAACCCTTACTGCAAACCTAGTGTAGTAACCAACCGTGTTAGTTTCTGAACATCCTAATAATCATAGTGCAAGGGGAGGGAATAATCTACCCCCAAGACACTCACCATATAATTGCCAAGGACTGTTTGCTTAGGGGATCCGGTATCCACTTTCGTCACTCTAAGTACGCACTTGGAAAAGATAAAAATATGGGTGCCCCTTTGGGGGTGACACGGTTGTTTGAGTCGACATAGTTCTAAGATGTGGGTTGTGGTTATTATGATGAACTACTTGAGTACTAAGAGTGAGTCTGCCTAAATTGTCTGTTATGTGTGAAACCTGTGAAAACACTTTTTGAAATTTTTTTTTGAACATACACTTGATGTTTAGTATAGGGCTTAAAACAACTATTTTCAAAATGTTTGCTATGTTTTCAATCACATTAATTCAGATAAAAGATCATCCAAGATGAACATGCAAAAATTCAGCTAAAATTGTTTAAAAATTGTTCAAAAAATTACTTTAGAAAACTGTTTTAGTGCATCTAGGGGATATCTTAGTGCATATAAGGTCTATTCTGGAGCATTCAATGGTGAGTTCAGTGCATTTAGAGCCTATTTTGACACATAGGCTGAATATTTTGTTAATAGTTTTGGTCGCTGTCAAAACATTTTTCTGTAGCGCATATAGGACACAGAGTAGTGCATTTGGGGTCTATTGTAGCACATTTGACTATTTCTCTGGCGCATAGGCCTATTTATACAACACATATAGGGTAAAAAGTAGCACATCTATCACTTTCCAGAATTATTACTTTTGACAGTTCTGAGTTTGTAACATCTTTAGTCTAGTAGCATTTTGACATTTCTCTCATGCTTAGAGAGTGGAAATCAACCAAATTTGTCAGGAAATATATTGCCAATAGGATCAAGAAACCCAAGAAACATTTAGGTTACAAGAAAACCTTGCAACATAGATTTTTTTTTGTATAAGAGTCAAAACATCTTGCTCCATTACTGTGAGTTCATCCATAGGTACCAAGATTTTGCTAGGGGATTTACCGACGAGTACACTGTAGAGCCTTTATATTCACGAGCCTATTTTCAAAGAAGAGCTCTATCACAATGACACAATCACAATCAACCTCTCAAATTTGATTATCTACCACAGCCTTCTATTGAATATCTAACACATCCTAGTCAAATCCTTCAGTGAGTTTAATTAGGCTATTTGCTATACTTCAAAAATAAGGATCAAATCTTAAAAGTGCACCTTTCAAACAAATTTTTGATTATTGATTCAACTTCCCCAATAGGATTTTGATATCCTTTATCATTGGAAGTCACAATCAAGAATTAGGAACGTCTTTTGATCATATCATAATATTTTCATCTTATCGGATCAAAACATCATCATTTTTGCACTTATCAAATTGTGATCTAAGTCTAGAAGAACATTTCAAAATCATATGCCTATTTTAACAGATCTCAATACAATAAGCTAAAAGAGGATATTCAACAAGAATATCATACCCAAAGAACTCAAGAAGAAGGTGAGAATAGTAATCCCCTTTATAGTGTGAGTCAAAATCCCCTTTTTAATGACAACATGGGTGAAAGAGAAAAAAATTTGTTCCCTTCCAACAAAGACATGAGCAGAACTCCTATAGATAGTGATGATGAATGAGATGAAGAACATCACCTTAGAGAAGTTGAGCAAGATCCTAAATTTCACAAAGCCTTAGAAAAGATCTTAGAGCACAACAAAGAGAATTATTTCCTGTATTTGGCTGACAAAGGAGCTAAAATGCCTCAGGATTTTGATACTGAGAACTTAAAGAAAAATATTGATGAAACACCCTTGTCTGATATTAGTGCATTATCTCAATAGGTTAAGGTACTTCAAGAAAAAATTAAAGACATGCAAGGGGGAACCACAATGAAGAAATATGCTATTGATGACATCTATCCTTATCCTTTTGATTGACGCCTCAACATGATCCCATTTCCCAAACATTGTGAAATCCAAAAGTTTGATCGTTACAATGGGACATCAGATCCAATTGATCATATTAGGGACTTCTGAAATATGACTTTAGAGTTTTCCCATGAGGATACATACTTGATGCACTTGTTTCCTAGAAGTCTTGGAGGCCAATCTATGGAATGGCTATCAAAAATCACACCACCTGTCAATACATTTGAGGAATTGATTAATGAGTTCATATCAAAATATTCCTACAAAATACAACATCAAATAACCATGATTGATCTCTGAAAGGCTAAACAGAAACCTGGTGAACCATTCATTACATTTCTTCAGAGATGGAGAAGATTGTTCACTAGATACCCGCATCATGTTCTTGAAAAGGAAAAGATCACCACTTTCATAAACAACTTGGATCAAGAGATGAGTTATCATCTTAATCTTCATTGTCCTCCCTCTTTTTATAAATTGATTGAAAATTCCATCACCATTGAAAGTGCCTTGGTCTAGGGAGGGATAATAAAACTTGATAAGGACAATCCTAGCTTGTCAAATCACCATAATGACAAATCTAAGTTTTGGACTCACAACAAAAACATGGTGAATGATGGTGTTGTAGATGCAAATCATTTCTTGACTAAGCCTTTTTTTCTTAGTGCTCCAAGTGCTCCTCACAACAATAACTATAACAATGTTAACTTGGTCATAAATCAGGGAAACAATCCTCCTCCTTTGAGGAATAATGTGAATCAAACTTCTACTCCCAATAAAGGGAATGCCAACAATCAAGGTTACCGTGGAAACAATAATAATGATAATTCCTTAGGAAATACCCCAAACAAAAATCCACAACGATCTTCATTCTTCTCTAGCAGAAGAACTTTTACTTCATTGTGTCAATCCTTAGAATCTGCATTTAAAGAATTGATGGCTAAAAATGTTCTTAATTTTCTCCCTGAACACAATTTTGAACCCAATGTGAAACCTCCATCATAGAATGATGCATACTATTGTGATTATCATTAGTGCAAGGGCCATCACACAAATAATTGTCAGGCCTTGAAAAATAAAGTCCAAGACTTAATAAAAAATGGCACCATCACAACAGAAGGACACCAACAATCAAACAAAGACCATCAAGCATTTCACAACCCTTTTCCCAACTATCAAAAGGGTGAGTCTTTTGGAAAAAGTGTGAATCATATCAATGATCATATAATCAATCATATCTACATTGATGACGAACGGGTCAATGTTATAAAAGTTAAGGAAAAGATGGAATATAGAGAAGTTAACACAACAACAAGGGCACAAGCTAAAGTTGTCTTAAAGGGTGCTTCTTCAAAATTCACTATGCCTCTGCCTCAAAATCAATATTACTTAGTCAATCAACTTCGAAAAAATCCTGCCTAGATTTCTATCTTATAACTCCTAAAGATTTCCCTAGCACACAAGGAAATTCTAGAAAAGGCCCTCGTTGAAACAACTGTATCCATTGATTTGGATGTGGACCGATTTCAAGCCATGGTGGGACACTTATCCTCACCCACATGCCTTTCATTCTCTTAAAAAGATGATGTTTCCATGACTCATCCCCATAACTCATCACTATACTTAGAAGTCATGATCCACAAGTCTCGTGTCAGGCGCATCCTAATAGATGGAGGTGCTGGATTGAACATATGTACCATGAAGTTAGTTCAGGCTTTAGGATTTTTTGAGGACTCCATTGATCCTAGAAGAAAGATTACTATTAAAGCCTATGATGATGAGGAAAGAGCGTCCAAGGGTTTAATCATGCTGCCGATAAGAGTGGGACCTGTTATCAAGAATACTTTTTGTCAAGTGTTCGACTGTGATATTGCATACAATATCTTGTTGGGTCATCCTTGGATCCATGAAATGCAAGCTGTCCCATCCACATATCATCAATGTCTTAAATTTCCTTATGATGAACATGAGATCACAATACCAGCTGATAATTCAAACAGTCAGACTTGTGCCAACATCAAATCTAGTCAAGATACTTTGGTCCCAAACAATCAAGAAGCTCCTGCTAGTTCTTCTCCCAAAGTTAATACACAAATCAGGCAGTTAACCAAAAGCTTTGACAATAAACTATGGTTCAAGGACAATGGAGTAGGGGATTACTCTCTTTTTCTTGCTAATCTACCTACATCGCCTTGGTCACATGGACAACCTTCTATCACACAACAAATATCTATAGCATAAACATTAACGTGACCACCAACAAAGCTAAATACAAAGTTTAATGGATGATTTATCAAAGAAAAATTAGCCATGGAAAATTCTAAGGATAGAGAAGTTCTAAGTTGGCTCTATAAAGATGAAGATGAAACAGTTCTCAATGTAAAACTACCAACTGATCAATATGGTAAAGGATATTCAATCATGTAAAAGATGGGCTATGATGGTAATGGTCCTATCAGAAAAAGAAAAGGAGTAATTGAGCCTATTCACCTTCTAGGACTTGTTGCCAAAGATAAAACATGACTAGGCTATGATACTAACTTAAAAGAAATACCATACAAGTAGTTGCATAATACTGTCCTCACATTGCAAGAAGGATCCAATACAAGAGAAGCATGCTTGACAACAATTCAAAATTTACAACAATTCAGAATTTCGTAGATAATAACTCTAACACAAAATCTAGTGAATATGAATGGGACACCATCCACAATGATGAGTTCTAGAGGGACAAAAAGATTGATGTGATCCAAAAGTACACCCCAAATCTAATCGAAGGTGAAGGGTCAGGATCCCAACTGCAAGAATCTGAACTACAAGGTGACTATGATTCTAGTGATATCGATTTAGACTTAATCAAACAAGACTATCATGATAATAGTACCATCATTGATTTTCCTCATACCTCGGATCCTACAGACAATTCCATTATGACCATAACCATAGCTGATTTCACGCAACCTCATGACCCGCTAATGCTAATACATCCTAATCTCATTGACTAGGATCTATCTGGACCAGTCGATATACCTATGTTTCCTAGCGATGAATCTATCGTGAGTTTCCTTTCCACAGACAACAAAAATTATTGTTCCATTGGTGATTTTCAGCATAGAGTCTTTAATCAGGAGAGTGTCAAGTCTCCTAGCTACAAAAAGAAAAATCATAAAGAAATATCTAATGGTGAAAATAAGAATCTGGTAGTATTAGATCAAATAAAAGATAAAACAAAGAGCGTATCAGATGGTGAAAACCTTTTTAAGGAACCATATGATGGGAAGCTTGACACTCTCCTAGAGCACCATCATGAGTGATCACCTATCTTGATTGAGCCTACAAAAGAAGTTAATCTTGAAACTACAGAACAACCAAGGATTCTATAGTTAGCTACATCAATGACAGATAAAGAAGTACCCGAGTTCATGGAATTTCTTAGAGCAAATCAAGTCAACTTTTCCTAGTCCTATGCAAACATGCCAGGTCTTGATTCTAATCTTATAATACATCACTTGTCCATCAAACTAGGAGTTAAGCTTGTGAAACAAAAACTCAGAAAGATGCACTCTCATGTTGTACTACTAGTTAAAGAAGAGCTCAAAAATATCCTTGATGTGGGATTTATAAGATCGATTGACTATGCAGAATGGATCTCCAACATTGTTCCTATGTCCAAGCCCAACAAAAGTGTCAGAGTGTGCACAAATTTCAAAGATCTTTATAAGGCATGTCCTAAAGATAACTTCCCACTTCCAAACATCGATACTATAGTTGATCTGACAGTTGGCCATTCCATGTATTCACTAATGGATGGTTTTTCTGGTTATAGCCAAATCAAGATTGCACCTGAAGACTAGGAAAAAACAACGTTCACATGTCCATGGGGGATTTACTATTGGAATGTCACGCCCTTTGGTCTAAAGAATGCTGGGGCTACTTACCAAAGAGTTATGACTACAATTTTTCATGACATGATGCACACATTCATGGAAGACTATGTAGATGATATATTGGAAAAGTCATACACAAGGGAAGGTCATCTTGAAATATTATCAAAAATATTTGCAAGGTTGGAAAAGTTCAAAGTTCACCTCAACCCCAAGAAATGCATTTTTGGGGTCACATCTAGAAAGCTCTTGGGATACATAGTATCAACAAAAATAATTGAAGTAAATCCTTCCAAGGTACAAGCAATCATGGAAATGCCTCCACCAAGGAATATCAATCAGTTGAGATCATTACAGGGATGACTTCAATCTATACGAAGGTTCATTACACAACTAGCAGATAAGAGTCTCCCTTTCACACATCTACTGCATAAGAATGTTCCTTTCAAATGGGATTATAAGTGTGAAATGGCCTTTCAACAGACCAAGCAGTACTTAATGAACCCACCAGTTCTAGTACTGCCAAATCCAGACAAACCTCTAATCTTATATATTGCTGCAACAAAGACATCTTTGGGGGAGTTATTAGCACAAGAGGACTCTACAGGAAAGGAAAATGCAATTTATTACATCAATCGAATGCTAACAGGTCATGAACTCAACTACACTTTCATTAAGAAATCTTGTCTAGCAGTAGTCTTTGCCTCGCAGAAGTTTCGACATTACATATTAACTCATACAATAAATCTTGTTGCAAAGATTGATCCACTCAAGTATCTATTAAGCAAAGCTACATTGACATGAAGGATAGAAAAATGGGTCATGATCTTAAGTGAGTTTGACATCCATTATGTTGATCGCAAAGCAATCAAAGGACAAGTTATCACTGATCAACTAGCTGAAGCACCACTACAAGAAAAACATAGCATGTGCATTGAATTTCTAGATGATGATGTCTTCACTGTAGAATCAAAACAATCATGGTCTTTATACTTTGATGGTTCTTTCACTCAACATGGATTGGGGGTAGGCATACTCTTTGTCACCCCTCAAGGAAATACCATTCCTCGGTCATATAGGCTAATGTTTCCATGCACTAATAACATAGCTGAGTATGAAGCTTTAATCATCAGACTCAAGATAGAATTAGAATGGAGGATCACATAACTACAAGTTTATGGTGACTCCCAGTTAGTCATTAATTAGATCAATGATGATTATCAAACCAAAGATGACAAACTCTTGCCATATAAGAAGATGGTTGATGATTTCAAGAAATACTTCATAGATATCAAGTTCATATAGATTCCAAGACTTGATAACAAGACAACTGACACCATGGCCATGATCACATCATTATTAAAACTCCCAAAAAATTAGACTCGCTATGAATTTCTAGTGGAACAATCATTTACACTTGCCTATGACACACCTGAAAGCAAAATAATTTTCCACTTAGTAGGATCTGATTCAACTTGGTATGGCAAGATTTATGCCAACCTAAAATATGACATCTTACCACCTAACTTATCCCGTAACCAAAAGCACAAATTTATCCACCAATCCTCTTGCTATACTCTTATCGCTGACATCCTTTATTGCCATGGTCTTGCTGGTACTTTACTTTGATGTCTTGAATGTGAAGAATCTGACAAGGCTTTACAAGAAGTTCATGGTGGCATTTGTGGTACTCATTCAAGTGGACTGACCTTATCCAAGAAATTGATAAGAATGGGTTACTACTGGCCTACAATGGAGAGGGAATCATTCACTTTCATGAAAAAGTGCTCTAAATTCTAGATTCATGGGAATCTCATCCGTGCTCCTACATAACAACTTCAACCGTTCATGCCAACTTGTCCATTCTCTCAATGGGGGTTAGATCTAGTTGGAAATATTCATCCTTCATCATCAAATGGACACAAATTCATCATCACAGTGACATAATACTTTACCAAGTGGATTGAGGCAATACCTCTCACTAAGGTTACCAATAAACAAATTTCATCGTTCATACTCAACTATCTCATTTGTTGGTATGGTATTCCCAACTCCATTATCACAGATAATGGACGACTGTTCAAGAATCATGATGTTGATGAACTTTGTGAGAGATTCCATATCCAACATAGATATTCAACACCTTATTATCCACAAGGGAATGGATAAGGAGAGGTCTCGAACAAAACAATACTAAAAATATTGAAGAAGACTTTGAATGATGTAGGGAAAGATTGGCAGGTTCAACTCAATCCCGCATTATGGGCCTACAAAACTAGCATCGGAACGTCAAAAAGAGCAACACCGTATTTCCTTATCTATGGAGGAGAAGCCATTTTGCCACTAGAGGTTGAGATTCCATCACTAAGGGTATCATTGAAGGGTCTCACAATAGATGATGACTATAGAGTTTCCTGACTGCAAGAGCTAGAACTCCTTGATGAGAAGAGACAATGAGTAGTTGATCAATTGAAAGCATATCAATAGATGATGTCTCACAACTATAATCACATAGTCAAGCCACGTACCTTTTAGGTTGGTGATATTTTTTTGAAGGAAAACCCATGCAATCAGCAAGACAAAGAGAAGAAAGGTAAATTTGAACCAAATTGGTTGGGTCCTTACGTGGTCATAGCAATATATGGTTTAGGAGTATACAAGCTATCAACACCAGAAGGGGACCTGTTTGATGAACCCATCAACAACATACACCTGAAAAAGTATTATGTCTGAAGTAGTTATCATCATCTAGAAAAAGTCCTAAAAAAATAACCAAAACAACAGAAAAAATCCTGAAAAATAACAAAACAATAGAAAGTCTTGAAAAAAAATAACAAAAACAACATAAAAAAAAAACAAAAAAGAAAGAAAGAAATAAATCAGAAAAATGCAATAAAAATGAATAGTGAAAATCTGGCAAACAAATGCTATTTGTAGCTCTACATCTATTAGCTCATGTTCTACACTTAGCTTCTACGCCTTTATTCCATCATCTTAGAACCATAATAGCGTCATATTTCCATCATTTTCCTAGAGCGATAATGTCTTACTATGGCTTGATCATTGTACATATCCATTTTAGCAAGTTGTGTCAATACTGGGGGCAAGTGTTGATATACTAGGCACACTCAACTTTCAGGTTCTACCAAAATAGCTAAACAGTGACATAAAATCCAATCATACGAACAATCAAATCCTATGCGTAGCTATCCAATCATTGATCCATATCACAACAGTTTTCAGCAAGTACCATATCATGACACATATCTGGATGTTTTAAAATCTGAATAATGTTTGGAATAGCAGTATTATATTTTGAACAATGGTTGTTTGATTTTTGCTATCATTCCTTTGGAGCACACACGATGATGAACTAAACTAGAGTGGCGAGGAAAGAGGATGATTTTTCTTTGTTTGTTGTCTTGAGGTTAACTATCAATCTGTTGCAAATATGTCATGAGACATGATTTTCAAAATGTATCATTGATGACAGTTCCAAATTTGCATCAAAAAGTGGTTAATCTTTGTCTATATATGCAATAAATACTCAGTTCATCTCGGTTCAATTATACCTCGATGCTTGTGCTTACTTGTTATATCAAAAATCATGAAATTTGTACTCAGGTCATCATTGGTGCTAATTTCTCCTTTGATGCTTGTACATACTTCCAACATTTTAAAATGTTCAATGATGATTCAAGATAGCTAACAAAAGGCTCAAAAAATGGTTGGTTTCATTTCGTTGCATTTCATTTTGATCATTGTACATATCTGCATACTGGATTTGCATTAGAGTTTTAAAAGGCTGAACAATAACATCAACGACTGTCATGTCCCTTTGGACTAGTTGAGGAGGACATTTGGACATTTGTTTCATTACCATCCTTCATCTTCATCATCATTTCATTCTCATTATCATTTCATTTAGATTATCATTTATCATTCATTTTCGTATCATTTAGATTCTTTCTCATTTCACATCATTCATTTATCCATTCAGTATTCCATATCACTTTCATTATCTATCGTCTTCATCTCATTAACATCTCACTTCTCATTTTCATTTATCATTTCATATCATTTTCATTTATCATTTCATATCATTATCATTATCATTTCATTTTATCATTTCATTTCATTTCATTTATCATTGTATATCATTTCATTTTATCATTATCATTTCATTTCATGTTATCATTATTATTTCATTTCATATCATTTATCATAGTATATCATTTCATTTTATCATTATCATTTCATTTCATGTTATCGTTATCGTTATCATTTCATTTCATTTTATCATTATCATTTCATTTCATGTTATCATTATCATTATCATTTCATTTTATCATTTTATCTCATTCTCACCTATCATTATCATTATCATTTTATCTCATTTCATTTCATTTATCATTATCAATTCATTTCATTTTATCATTTCATTTCATATCATTTATCATTGTATATCATTTCATTTTATCATTATCATTTCATTTCATATTATTGTTATCATTTCATTTTATAATTATCATTTCATTATCATTATCATTATCATTTTATCTCATTATCATTATCATTTTCTCATCATTCCATTACATTTCATTACATTTAATTACATTTCATTACATTTCATTACATTTCATTACATTTCATTACATCATACATTTCATCCCATTATTTATCCTATCTTGCACTCATCTATCATTTTCATATCATTTATATATCATGACATTTTTCCCATAAACATTTGACTCATTTCACATATCATTTCTTTTCCTAACTCATATACATACTACAAATTCATGATGCACCTCATAAACATAAACATCCATTTTTCAGCATATCTATTTCTTGCATTTGAAAAATCTAAAAACAAACATTATATGCATACATTACATTTCCACATAATTTTTCATAAACATATCATCCACCTGCATGACATCATTAGTGCACATCACAAATCTTCATCATCAAATGAATCATCCTGCATATCATGTTAGTCATCAAATCAATATAATGCATATCAAAAATCCATACTACATCATACAAAAATATCACATCATCACATCAAACACGCACATCATCAAAACTATCGCCGCTGCATATCATCGCTCATAAAAAATACATACAAATGTCCAATGTCCAATGAAACTGCACAGTATAGAGAGATACATGAGATATGATAAAAAAAAATTTTACATGCTCCATAAATGATATACATCAATGATATTGCATCAATAAGTCATGGTTGGATGGCAGACCCCCCTGATGGAGCTTGTCTAGAGGATGATGGCATGCCACTACCCCCTACATTAGGATCCTATCGCGACCCTTGGACCCCTCTACTATGTGTCGTCATCCATGATATGCTCCTAGTCCTACTGTGGGACTGAGGGTAAGGCTCTCTATGATTGGGAAGACACAACTCCTCATACCTCACCTGGTAGTACTCAACCTCCCTAACAATCTCAAATCCCTTTGCAATGGCCTCTCACAAAGATGCACTCTCAACGGTGCCCATGAGTCTCTGTGCCACACCCTCCTCCTCTACTGCCCTCCATCTGAAAGAATCCCTCTCTGCTGTCAACTGGGCTATTTATGGGTCTGAGGTAGATGGAGGTGCCTGTGACTGTGCCTATGTATGCGCAAGCTATGCTTGTAACTATACTACCAAACTCTAAGCTTGAGCCAACTGGCTCTGCAACTGTGCCTGTTTCCCTTGAAGTTTCTATACTTGGGCCTGTAAATTATCTATCTACACCTACTGCGTTGTGGAAGAGACCTTGCTCACTGTCGGCTATCTAGTACCACTCCTCAACCTCTGCATGACTTGAGCACTACCCATGATATCTGTTCTCTTCCTCACTAGCCTCTGGTCCTCCCCTCCTCCATCTCCACCATTATCCCCATCGCCATCATCTGAGCTCTCCTCTCCATCTCCACTCTCCTCATCATCTCCACTATCATCCTCCTCTCCTCCACCAGCTACCTGCTTCCCACCTACCACATCCTTTTCTCCTAACCCCTAGCTACGGTGCCACCAAAATGGGTGCCGAATCAAAATGGGTGTGTATGATAATAAATAGAGTACTCATCATACATACCTGAATCAACAATATCGGGCCTGCCATCCCATACCTTGGGCTGTAAAGCTATATAACCTATATATGCAACCTGATAAGAAATACAAGCCCCCCATCTAGGCTCATCCTTGCACCGTCCATAGTGTGCAACGCCCTGAGGCATCCCCTATGTGAATCTGAACTATCTCTATACTCACAATGCTAAAAATCTCTCTATAATGAATGGAGTATGACCTATTAGAAACCAGGGTATATAAACAAATGACATCTCCAACTGATCTGTATCCCATGCCTCACAATCCATGTATGGCCTCCATATCATTGAATCCATATCATCTAGGGTCTGTCTCTAGTACCCCAACTTTCCCAAATTGGGCTGGACAAGTGCAATAGAATATGTATATACATATGGCCTACCTGGTGGCCTAACTCTTTGACACAATGGTCTCATAACAACAATATGCTCCCATGCCCAGATCTGGAGCATGGTAACACCACAAGACAAGCTAGTCGATCCTCTGTATACCACCTGGTGCAAGTCATGATATAAATGAGCTAACATACAACTCCCCCATACATATCTCCATGGTTGAACCATCATCTGCTCAATGATCCTCCCCCACCCAACTAATAGTCCCTTTGATTGGTGGTCCAGACAAAGGAAGCCTCCAATAAATGCACCCAACTTTACAGGTAAGGTCAAATATCCCCTAAAATCTGCCCATGGCACCCAATACCTTGCTATATGAACATCCCCATACACTCTCCTCAGTGCCTTTGTACCACCTAACTCCTTGTGGTCATAGAACACAAGGGAACCTACTATTGGGATCCCCAAAATCCTGTATACGTCCTCTAGGGTCACCATCATCTCACCCATTGGAAAATGAAAGGTATTATGCTCAAAATGCCATCTCTTGGCTAGTGTAGTCAATAGTCCCTTATTGACCCAAATAGGAGGCATCAACAACAATGGTCCCAATCCACATCCAACTATCAACTGTACATCTACAAGTGTGAGATCTTGTATCCGATCCCAACCTACAAGGAACCACTCTCTAATCTGGAGGTTTTTGAAAACCTCCTATTTTTGGTCATCACAAGGACAATCGATCAGACTCATATCATCAACTCATCAAAATAATATATCTACTTCACATCATACATATCAGTGACCCATATCAAATGACCCATATCAATCGGATTCATATCAAGTGACACATATCACACTCATATCAAGTGCTTCATATTGTATGAACCATATCAAGTGTTCTATTTAAGGGACTCATATCATGAAATCAATGCAAAATCTATTTATCTGAACATCAAATCAATCTACTATATTATCATTTACTATTTGTTTTCTTTTTTTAGAAAAGAAAATTTATCAACAATCAAATCATCATCCTATTTGTACTTCAGTCATAGATGCAAATATGTTTTTAATCACATCATATACTATTTGTTTTCTATCGCAGGAAGCAAATTTATCAGAAGTCATATCAATCATCTACTCTTTGCTTTCTACTTTGGGAAACAAAGTTATCAATTCATCATTTATCAACTTTTCTATCATTTCTATCCATATCAACATGATGACAAAGACAATTTATCTATCTATTGACCAAAAGAAGCAATAATACATCATCATTTTCCTCAAATAGTGCATTCTGCCTAAATTTCCTAAATGCGCTAATCTGCGACCTAAAAGCGCTAAAATCCTAAATGCACTTAAGTTTTTCCTAGATGCGCTAAATTTTGGGGTGTACCATTTTGTTCCTTGAAAGTGCTAAATCAATTCCTCTATGCACTATTTCCCTATATGCACTAAATCCCTAATCAAATGCGCTATTTCATCTACCTGATGCGTGAAAACCCTAAAAGCGCTATTTTCTTTCGTATATGTGCTAATGTACCAAATTTTTTACAGGCATCCTATATGCACTATTTCACCTATCAAATGCGCTAATCTGTCTAACCCTTCAAAGTGCTAAATTATGCCCTAGATGCACTAAAGGAAACATCGTAAGAGCTACTCTATTTCCTAAATGCACTAAAACGGATTGCTAAACCCTAAATCTGTGCCAAAATGTCTCAAAATGCAATTGAAATTGAAAAATTTCAAAAGCACAAAGGTTTGAATCATTTCACCAGTGGTCCATATGCGGTTGGTCTTTGATATCTATGGGCCTGCTCGAATCTATGCCTTTGATATAGAATCTCCATCTTGCTAAGTCACTATCAGAGCAAAAAGTTTCTATAGTCAAAAGGTGAAAATGACTTATCCTTTTTACCCTTTTACCTTTTAAAGGTCAACCAAGGTGGGTTGGGGTATCTTTTAATAAATTATCGGGAGCTAAATCACTGTGTCCCTCTCATCATCCGACTTTCATCACCAACTCAACATTTTTCTCATCATCAGTGATTTATCTCCCGAGGGGGCATCATCAATATCAGGCACATTTTTTTTAGGGGCATATCAGTTAAAATTTTTTCGATCAAGGGAAAAATCAAACAAAATAAATTTTTAAAGAAGGAACATTTTCTTTGAAGCAATGCATTTCACACATCACTTCAAAGAGGGGAAAAATGTATATGCATAAAATTGGTCACGTCTAATTAATCCTGGCACTTAATTAAATATTTATTATTTAATTAATCTTTCTAAAAGTCCTCTACACATGATTAAATTTAATTAATTTAATTATATTGTTCATTCACTTTATTCTTCCGCCATAATTAAATAAATCAACTTTATTTAATTATTTCACATTCATATGTCTACTTGATTAATTAAATAAATACCCTTTATTTATTTTAATTAATTATCACCTTTTGAATTTAATTAAGTCTTTTGATTTAATTAAATTTAAATATTTTCTTTCTCCTATTCAAATATTTCTTCTAATTAATTAAATATTTTATTTAATTAATTTTATTTACATGTCATTTCCTAAAAAATAATTAAATATCTTTATTTAATTAAATTCCCTTCATATCTTTTCAAATCATAATTAAATATTTTATTTAATTATGAAATATTCCATTTTCTTCAAATCTTAATTAAATATTTCATTTAATTAAGAAAAATCTCCATGTCACCTATAAGTAAATAATTGAATTTATAATTCATTATTTATCTTCAAAATCTTTCCAAAATCTCACAAAAAGATGATTTTTAAAATTCATCTTTATCATCTCATCTTATTTCTTCTACGAAAAACGAAACAAATCTTGCTTTATGGTTTTCTTCTATTTTTCTCTCTAGTCTTATCCATCTTCGACTGTTCGATCTACCAGGAATTTTCATAGCCGTTGATCACATCAGCCAATCAAAATCTTTCAAAAACTCTATAAATATCATTACAAATCCAACCATTGGTTACACATGCAGACACATAGAGATAGACACATACATGCATTAGAAACAAGGCAATCATCATTTAGCATTGTTATTAGTTTTAACATTCATATCATTTAGTAACTCTAGTTTCTTTCAATAACATTCATAGCATGTTAATCATATCTTAGCTTAGCATGCATTCATCTTTAATCTCATTCTCTAGGGAGACTGTTTGTTGAGCCTAGCATACAATCTAAGAGCAAGCTAGAATTGACAAAAACATTGTAGATAGAGGATGATAGGATGACATCAAAGACAAAAGAATGAGTTTGCATTCTCTAATTTGATTTTCTGTGTTGATATAATGTCTTATCGATGTGTTTGATTTATTATTTTTAATCTACATTTATTTGCACATTCGAAAACAATAACTCACTATCATATACATGAAATATAATTCCAATGAAGCTCAATAAACCAACTTTACACACTTCATCTGATTCAGATCTAACAATCTGCTTTCTTCTACATTCACATCAATCTAATCTTGTACTCAAAATTCACAACTTAAATTTGTATTGATCTAATAATATTCACATCACATTCATGTACAACACTCACAACATTCATCATTGTCATCAAAACACCGAAAGAGATCTAACATATATATTTGCTTCAAACATAACATCAATTAGGTCAACCTAATTAGATGTAACTTTCAAAATATAACATGTCAGATTAAACTCTTTCCATACACCATTGTGCCAAAAATAAAACCTCTAAGTAACTTGAAATAGGTTGGAAAGACCTATAATAGATCCCACATAAGACTGCAACACTTATTTAACCTTTTCATACCTTCAAATTGATTAAGTCAGCACTGTAGAAGACTCAATACCAAAATTATTTAACTATGTACCCACATTTAGACACGTGGACCTCAAAATTCAATTCCAACTAGAATTCACACACTACTTCCATCTATCAACATATCCTTGAAAGTGTAAAGCCAAAAACTTATCCATGGAGAAGTGTAGAATCTCCTACTCAAATGCACTGTACAAGAAATGACTATAATTTTCCAGTTCGAACTTCTATTACTTAGATCTCTCAAACCAAAACCCAAAACATGATGAAATTTTGGAATCAAATACTTCTAACAACCAAAAAAATAATGTTAGAAGCACAAAGTGAGATCTTCATTTGTAAATCGATGTGGACCCAAAAAATGAATGCTCTGTTACACAAAATTAATAGAGTTGACACTTATTCAATTTTCTATCACAACCAATTTCACTAGATCAAACCATCTTAAAAAAATAACTTCCACAAACAATCCAAAACCTATTAGAACCAACCAAAATGATCTACACCCATCAAGATACAATGTTGACATCAACAAAAAAAGTGTAACACATCATTATATACCTTGTACTTATTCCTCATGCTCATGTTTCCAACAACACCATCAATGACATTTCATCCAAAAATCTCCCCCCTTTGTCATTGATGGAAATATGCCAAAATATCTTCAAAACATTCTCCCCCTTTGACATCAAGGGAAAATGGTGCCTACAACAACTATTCTTCCTTATACCATATCTCCCCCTAAGAAATATATGCATATGTACAAACTAAAAGATTGAATTGAATCTCCCCAAGTCATGTACCGAAGAAAAACCAAAAGAAAAACTATACAAAGAAACTACTCTATATACTCCACATATCTACAACGAGTCTGAATTGAAAAAATAAAATGTATAAAGAGTGAGAAATATGTTAACCAGAGGAGGTTGGCACTTGCAACTTCTACAAATGGTTTTGGAATACTTGTTTTCCTTCCTTCATTGTCTTCAATGTTGGCTCAAGAAATCTACATTGTGTTTTAAACTCCATCAATATCTCTTCTCCTTCTTCTAGAGTGGTAGGTACCAGATTCATGTGCATAGCCTTATTACCACTCATAAGGGTGTTGAGCATTTGAAATACTGAGAGGGGGGTGAATTGGTATTCCATAAAACCATTCAAATAAAATTCATTTAACTGTTATCACAATTTTGAATAAATCAACAAGAGAGAACATAGAAACAAATAAATGCAACCACACACATGAACACCAAGATTTTTACGTGGAAAACACAAAAAGGGAAAAACCAAAGTGAGGGTTAACTCACAATATATTATATTTGGATACAAAATATTATAGGGGTCACTTCCAAGACTCACTGTCTTTGAAAAGACTCACTACCTGAATACAAAAGATGGATAACCGCCAAGATACAAAGATTGTGGCTCATTTCCAAAAGGTTTTAATTGATAGAATACACCTTCAATGTGTAGGGTTTAGTTCATATGAAGCTCAAAATATGAAGTACTACTTCACACAACAGTCACTCAAAAAATCTGCCCTGATCCTCAACTGATACAACATTTAGGCTTGGATCCTCTTTCACCTTTCTCCCACACTCACACATCCACTTACTTCAAACCACTCTCTCTTCAAGGAATATTATATATATATACAAGTATATCTTATTCATAAATTAGGTCAGCCTAATTAGATGAAAATAAAATAATCAAAACACTCTTGTTAGCACCATATATGATTTAAAATATTTCATCCATGTAGTGTATCATACCAAGTCGGCTAATATCCATAAAGCATAACTAGTCTTCTTAGTGAATTGCATACGCTAGATTGGCCAAGACTAGAACTTAATTCACATAATCTACAAACATACAATCCTCAAAGTAAGCACCTTTTGGATCTAAGATTACATCAATTTATCATCATACTATCATCATAGAGACTACCATTAAAACCGCAACATTAAAATGTTCTCCTTAAGAAAATGCAAAGTCTCTCACATTGATATACCAAGCAAGGAAAAATATTAAAATACAGAGTTGAACTCTATTAAAGATAAATTTTTGCTCACAACCCAAAACTTCTCAAGATCCAAAATATAGCCGTTTGAATGAGACATGATAACATGGTTAAGATATTAGAGTCATATTTATTCTTGTGGTGAATTCTGGACTCAAATACCAGTGCATTGGCTCATCACAAAAGAACATTACCAAAAGATAACAACTTCTGATAAAACAAGTAAACTTCTCATATAGTTGTCACTATGTTGACATCAATCAAAACATAGGAACAACCAACAATAACCATCCACACTTCATGCTCATGTTGCAACGCTCCATAATTCCAACAATATCCCCCTTTGGCATTGATGGCAACATGCATGTCAAAAACATTTTTCAATATATGACAACTGAATACTCCCCTTATCAAAACTGTTCTCAAAAAAAATTTCCTCTACCAATCTCTATCTCTCCCCCTTTGACATCAATGGAAAAGGAAGGGGTCTGGTATATATGTATATATGCATCAAAGTATAACTAAAAAGATATGAACACAAAATTGAATCAAACTAAAGAAGAATAACCTTTGAGACTCTCTAGGATGACCTTCCATGAGATTTTTTCCTTCTTCCCATGATCCTTTTGCATTTACAAGAGTCTTGTGTAATAGTTCAAGCTTAGTTAAGGAATCTATACCATTTGCTAAAGTATTGGGACTAAGATTATTTTTTGATAATTCACAATACTGTCAAAAGCACTAGAAATAGAAATGTGTCCGACTTTAACCATGTCTCTAAGTGCCACAAACTTCTTAATAAATTCTTGTATTTTGTCCTACACGAAAAATAATTTATCATGAAGCTACACAATGTAGGACCACCTTTGATTATATCTATCTTATACCAACATGTATGTATCTGCTTGAGTGACCATCTAGGATTCACTCTTCCTTATCTCATCTCTTATGTTCAGTCTACTGCCAGACCAATTTAGGCAAAAAGAAAGCAGTTCTTGTGCCTCTTTCTCACAAACTTGCACACTCTCCAATTCCTTAATCACTCGACTATGTGCATTTACACATTTTTCCTTGATATCTTCCATATTTTTTTCAACAAACTTGATTCTAGCATGCACTTCCAGTCTGAAGATGTAAACCTTCAAATATTTAATCATGTTTCTAAGATTCACCACAATAGAAATAGATGAATCAAAATTATCACCAAGAATAACCTTCCGCAATTCTTCCAAAGCTCCTTGAATGCTTATTCTTTCATACTCATGTTGAGCTCTCTCAAACTCACGTCCTTTTGCAACTTCTTGTTTGAAAACACTCTTTCTTTTCTTCCATGTTCTAGTTGCACTACTGAAGGTACCTTCTACATTGGGATTCTTAGGGCTCTCCAAAATATTTTTTCATAATAATCAATTTTAGCCTCTCACGCTTCATAATCTAATTCAGATATCCACACCAACCTTAATTCAACTACTTCCATGTGAAAAAAATTTGTAGACACTAGGAAATTGATATTTTTGGAGTACCTTTCAAGAAGACTTACTAGAATCCTTGACCTTCTGTTCATCCTCATTTGAAATTCTACAAATAATGCAACAAGAGAAGTCTCTTGAGCAATCAAATTACCAAGATTTACCATGAATTTCTTGATTTGATGGGCAATAGGCTCTATATTTGACCATTCTATTCTTCCTATTATTGGAAATTATTTCAAAAAGTAAAAGAGTAAGCAAACAACCAAATTTCCATATTGGAATTTATTCTTCTTACTCTTCTTGATTTCCTTTAAATTCTTCAAAATATGTATTCGAAATAATTCACATGGGTCATAATACATACCTCTTTTAACCGCATCAACAACAATATGTACAACAACAATATACACTATGAGGTCATTGCTAGGGAGACAAACTTTGTGACCAATGACCATTGTGGCATACCTAATGATCAGATCCACAATTGATCTCAAATCAATCTCTTTCCCTTTAAAAGTCACACCAGTAACCTCAATTATCCTTTGCTCATTCACAACCTTCCATTTTGGAACTATTCCAGAGGAACACAAACCAATTACATATCTGATTGCTTCTTTGGAAATAAAATTCACTTCATAAATCCACAAAGATTCATTATGAATTCTGATCAAAACTATTTGAATATGATTCCTATCAAGCTTGAACAAAGGGGCTTTCCGCCAAACATCCAACTTCTTCTCAACTAACACTTTGTAGGCATCATGGTTCTCTTCCAATTCATTCTTCCATAGAATTCTCAAATGGACTGGTGACATTTCCTCTATCTTATTGTAAAAAAATTTATAGATATCTTATATGGGAAACACTCTAGGAGGGATGCAAGAGAATGCACCAACAAATTCTGACAGATTCTTCAACTATTTTCTCAAATTAACTTGCACTCTATCCACACTATTCACAACCTTTCAATTATCCATAGCAATAAAAATGAAAGATTGTGCAAATAGGAATACCTTTGTAAATGCCAACAAGAAATGGATAGATATCCGACTTCTGGAACACACTTTGAATCCACTTGATCTCTCCCTCAAACCCTGAAACTCTAAATTGCTCTCTAAACTTCCTTTACATGCTTCTCCGAAAATACATATGCCTCTTGAAATATCTGAATTTATTTCTTTCATTTTGAATGCTTTTGCAATAAATGCTTCAAATAGCAGGTAGATTACCTCAAAAATTGTTTGTGCCTCCATTCTTTCAAATTCTGCAAACTTCATTCTTCACACATGTGACTAAGAAATTCCTTAAATTTGTCTCTACATTCCTTTCGTATCCTAGGAAACCCCGCTATGCTTCCACGAGTCATGACTGCAAGATACTTTTGATCATGCTTTTTTACTGTCTCATCGGGCTCCACTTGGGTGCCACGAAGCACTCATTCCCAAAAGGTTTTGGCAGGCCCCATAGTTGCTATCTATGGTGTACTCTTGCTACATGTCTGCTATTCACAAATATTTCAGCAAAGAGATGAACAACTGTAGGCAGAAAAATGCTACCACGTGTCTCTTTTGCACTCTGCTGGTGGTCGTTCCCTCCACTATTGGTTAAGTGCTTTTCCCATTCAACATGTGTAGCCTTAGCACAAGTCTTCAGTGGCGAGAGAGAGAGGTTCACACAGGCAATGAAAGGCTGCCACATGCCTAGTCAGTGGATCTCATATTCAGGCGGCAGACCAGACGAACCGAATGCTACTATTGGCCACTACGTATCATAATCATTTGCACGAGAAGGTGATGTTGGTGTAATTAATTAATTATTACACTAGCATAAGTTAACTTAGGTCTTTCATTTAATTAATTAAGTCCTAGGTTGCATTATTAGATAAATCATTTAATAAATAAATGGGATAATATTCCCTTCCTTATTTGGTGGGATAAGATTCCTTCTAGAAGATGAGTTATCCTTCTAGAACTTATCTCAAAATTTAATAATCATCTAGATAGGGTTCACATGTTGTCACATGTTGTTAGATCAAGACACATGGCAACATTTCATGCATCTTAGGTTTTCTCTCATGCCTATATAATCAGGCATCTTGTACATTTGTAACAATGTCATAATCAATTTGGCATCCTTGCATCTTAATCATAGCATGATATTTCTGCCATTTCTCTCTTGTGGAAGTTTTTGTCTTGCAGGTGATTTTGGGGGGTTTGAGGAGTTCACCTAAACTCCTACATGGTATTAAAGCTTCAGTACTGCAGACTTCTTCTCAAATATGAGAGATCATTTTTTGGCATGAAGGTCTTGTTGGATGCAAGCAGTCATTTTTCATTTTTGCTTCAAAAATCTAGCTTCCACTCAATTCCAAGAAAAATGATATATTTCTGGGTTTCTATTTTTTTCCACTCATTGTGAACAGATTTTGCAAAAATTAAATCAGAAGTAATCTTTTTTTGCTAGAAAACCCATTTCCTGCAAGCTGAATTTAGTTTTTTTGAAAAAATCATAACTTTTGGCTATGGTGTCAGATTTTTGAAAACAAATAGGCGTTGGAAAGCTGGTTACGTCCTCTTCTCAGATCTTAGACCTAATTTTTGCAAAATTTTCTCCAGGTATCTGATTTTTTTGTCAGAACTCAGCCTTTGTTTTGTGAGTTATTTTCTTGGGAAATGTGCAATTAGGGGTTTTTTTGAGATCAAAGAGGAATATTTTTTTTATTTGAGAGTATATACTTCTATTTTTCTATCATTGATTTAAATAATATTGCACCCCTTACTCCATTCAACTATTTTGGTTGGAAAAAATAAATGGAGATTCACTTGAAACATAAAGGGCTGTATAGGGTAACCATGGGTACAAAAATTGAACCTATAGGTGCTACTAAAAAGAGAAAATAGTTTAATAGGTGTGATGAAGCTTATGGTACATTATGTCTTTCTCTTTCATCTGACCTTCTTTTTCACATTGAATCTTGCACTACACCAAATGAGATATGGGCTACTTTGGAGTCTTTGTTTGGGAAGCAAGATACTATGAGAGGGTTTCAGTTAGAGAATGAGCTTATTGGCTTAAATCCTAGGGATTTTGACAGCATCTAGGATTTTTTCACCAAACTTAAGTCTCTTAGATTGCAGTTGTCACAGTGTGGTGTTCAAAAAGAAGACTCTCAATTGATATTGTCTATTATTTCTAAGCTTGGACCAAATTATTTAGTTTTTGTATCTACCTTTTATGCCACTAGGGATGCACTTGGTACGAGATTCACTATGTCGTATCTTGATGATTTTGCTTCATCTCTCACTCGAGAGCAAGCTAAGTTAGCTAGCATGGGCACGGTGAAACCTTCTTCCTCTTCATAGACACTTATTGCATCATAGGATCCCAAAGATTAGAAGGCTTCTATAGGGAAAGTCAAGAAACAAAAACTAAAGGATTCCAAACCTCCTGAGTAGTAGGAGTCCTCAAATTCATCCTCCTCTTCTAAGGGGAAATCATTTAGGAAGGAAAAGGGTCCATGTGCATATTGCAAGAGGGAAGGACATGCAAAACATAATTGTTACAAGAAGGACATTGATGAACTGAAACATCTTCTTCAGAAACATCAGATTGATTTGCCTTCTAGGATGTCTGCATCATCTTCTTCTCATTCTTCTTCTTCTTCTTTAGAGCAGCATAACATAGGCACAATTGGTTTACATACTTCATCAGATATGAAGGGACATGCTCTTTGTGCTTCTTTAGGTATTGGATCAAGGAGATAGCTTCTAGATTTAGGAGCATCTCATCATATGGCATCTTCACAGTCTATGTTCACTTCCTTTGAGCCTTGCACTATGTCTCCCATTTTGATTGGAAACAACACTTACATGAGTGTTATTGGGAAGGGGTCTATTAGTTTTGGGGACCACTCCTTTTAGGATGTCTTGTGTGTCCCTCACTTGAAAAATAACCTTCTTTCCATCTATCAGATAACACATGGGGGCAATGGGAGATTTGTGGAGTTCACACCTGATTCAGTTATCATCAAAGACTTGGAGAGTAGAGCAGTTATTGCTACTGGGATAGCGGATCACTCATCTCGGTTGTATTCCTTCACTAATTTTGAATTTGGTGGTGCTTCTGTTTCTACAGCTGTTCCTCACACTTCTAGTGTGCATCATCATTCAGATAAGAGATTTGGCTTCTTGAACATTTGAGTTCTCACTTCGGATCCTATTCTTGAGCCTTCCATTCACACTCCTCCACCTCTTGTTTCTTCTTCTATTTCAGTGCAATAGGATCCAATTAATCATACATCTTTGGAGGTTTCTATTGAGTCTGCACCTACTTCAGTTTCTTCTTTTGTTGAGGTCACACCTGCTTCTATGGAGACATCTTGGGCTAAACCTTCTTCACCTTTAGAGATTGCTTTCGTTCGGCCTCTTCCCTCTCACTTCTTTCAGGAGATGCAGTTTCTTCAATTCTTTTGGAGTTACTTCATTTTGGGGGGGATCTGTGGTCTCTTTCTTCCTCTCTTATGGGGGGATTCATTTATGTATCTTTGTGATGGATGGTGTCCTTGGGGGGTCTTATGGAGTCCTCCATCTTTCATCACTTAGTTTATTGCATTCTATTTTGGGGAGGAGTTTTGTTCCCGTGTGGTTTTCTCCTTTACCCCATTTGATTTAGTTTGCATTGCATTTGCAAATGAGTACTTGATTAGGCCTTGTTGCTAGAACTCATCTTTGCATAATAATCTACTTCTCTCTAAGTTGCACTTATGGGGGGTGTTGGTGTAATTAATTAATTATTACACTAGCATAAGTTAACTTAGGTCTTGCATTTAATTAATTAAGTCCTAGGTTGCATTATTAGATAAATCATTTAATAAATAAATGGGATAATATTCCCTTCCTTGTTTGGTGGGATAAGATTCCTTCTAGAAGATGAGTTTTCCTTCTAGAACTTATCTCAACATTTAATAATTATTTAGATAGGGTTCACATGTTGTCACATGTTGTTAGATCAAGACACATGACAACATCTCATGCATCTTAGGTTTTCTCTCATGCCTATATTATCAGACATCTTGTACATTTGTAACAATGTCATAATCAATTTGGTATCCTTGCATCTTAATCATAGCATGATATTTCTGCCATTTCTCTCTTGTGGAAGTTTTTGTCTTGTAGGTGATTCTAGGGGGTTTGAGGAGTTCACCTAAACTCCTACAGGTGACATTTGTCTGATTAAGCCTTGCCAGGACCACCACCATCATTTGCAGAGGATGCACCTATGCCTGGAATGACTAGATGCTTGGTTTCAAATCATTTCTCTTGCAACGACTTTGGGAATATTCTAATTTTTGCATCATTGCTAGGGGATTGTGAAATCTTTTCTGTTGCTGCTCTCCGAAGCAGTGGGGGTGTTTCCTGCTATATATACTTTTCTCTGTTGTGAGAAAATGGTCTGGAAGTTGAAGAAAAAATTGGTTTTAAAAAAAGGATGCTAGGCCTTTATTGCTGTTTTATTTTATTGCAAAAAAAAACTCAGATTGTGCCAATTGTTCGACCTTTCTATTTTTTTTATGCTATTTGATCAAACTGTAAACTATGCTTTTATTTTCTGGACATTTCATTTGAGAACTTCTATATATGTTGAATGCAAGTTTTCTGACCTAGACCATGTCTAAAGAATCTTCCTAGTAGTAGGAATGTATGCAATATTATTTTATGTCAATGAATGGATTGTCTATGTTGTAATCTTCAGTTTCTAATTTTTTGGAACACTACAAACACCACTCAAGCCCTTAGATCTATGATTTATCATGCCTCTCATTAAGTCTTGGTGCATCACCTTAGGTTAGACTTTATTTTATTATATCTCTTTCCTTTTCTCTTTCCAAACCCCCATTATAGAAGAAGCTGACTTCTCTAAAAACTTGGAGGTCACTTAGTTTAGCGCAAAAGTTCCCCCATAAACTGAGTTTCCCATAAGAAACTATTACCTCATCAAATTTTGGCATCAATAGTTTGTTCTTTTTCTAGCATGCCCGGTTGGACCCGAACTTAAATGAATTTTCATTTTAGAAGGGTGTATGAGCTATCAAATTGTAAATAGATCCCAAACTGCAGGCAACCCCAGTTTGCTAGTACCTCCACTAGGAACAATGCAAACCGCAAATCAGTTGGTAACCGTTCCACTCCCACCACCCGTTCCTCTAACCATGTTGTTGGCCGCCAACAGAAATTACGTGGCATGGGATGTCGAAAGTCCCCTAGCAGCCCCAGTAGCACCTGCTGTCTGGGGTGCTATCCCGGTTTCAGCTATGAAAGCTATACCCAAGTTTACTAAAGATAGCTCAAGAACACCCACAGAAGATTTGCAGGATCTGGTAGACGTGTGTCTGGTACATGGGATTGCAACATAGAATGTAGCTCTTAGGATTCTCGCTGCGTCTTTTAAAGGTAAGGTGCTTGATTGGTACCAAATAGTGTCATCTAGCACTATTCACACCTAGGACAAGCTCGACGATCCATTCTATGAGAGGTTCTCAAATGATGAAGATCGTTCTTAACTATATTATCAACTATCTATCATAAAATGAGCCCCCCAGGAGGCTCTAACAAACTTTAATGCTCGATTTCACACAAATTGGAAGAAGATCCCTATTACTATATGCCCGACTCCTGAGTTGGCATTCATATTTTATCTAAAGTCCATCAATTCTGACATTTCTATGATGATCAAATCTTTGGGAGGAGCTACTCTACCAGATGCTTACAGTGTCGATGTCAAAGCCAAGAATCATTTGATAGATTGCAAAAAGTTTCCTCCTTAACCTATTATGCTAATATTTCCTGAAATATCAATTCCCACAAAAGAAGTCGTGTCAACTAGCATGTACGCAACTCCCCAGTCTATGTACACATATGTGACAGCCCCACAAAATGTAGCCTCTACATCGGGTTCATCCAAAGATGAAATGAGCAACCTTAAAGAGATGTTGCATACCATGGAAAATGATATAACCACTCTTAAGCAGAACCAATCAATGCCTCTGAAGCCTTCCTATCAAAACTATCGAGGTGAGCGGTCCTCATATTAGTAAAATCAGTACCAGGGCGCACCTCACACTAATCCACCAACTTTGACTACCAACCAAAAGGTGCTCGTGCCTCCTCCGCTAATGAGCGCTTCACCAAGCTCGAGTAGTGAATTAATTGTAGGGTAGAAAAACCTCATTGATGACATTAATCCATGGTGTTTCCCTTGCAGTGATGCGTATATGCCCCGAAATTGTTCGCTTGACAACTTGCAACAAAAGGTGGCAGAGAAATGTAGCCAAGGCATGACTACAGATCCCAGAGGTTATATATATGCCTCACCACAAATGGAGAGTGTGGTTCTTACCACACAAATGCAAGGACTGTCTTTAGAACAAGAATTTGATATTGCTCCTCATCATGCACTTTTTTCCTAGATGGAGGAAAAAGAAACAATGTTTTCTAATGATACATTTATATCCAAAACACCGCAAGTGCAATCTGATTATAACACATGCTTAAATAGAAGATTTACTAGTGAGTCAATTGTTCTACATCTGGCCAACCCACAACTCAAAGGTGCTTTCGATCAGATTCCTGGCACTTCTACCATCCCATCACCATCTCAACCATGGAAGGAAATTATTACGACAAGAACCAAGGAGCAGAAACCTTTGAGTTTGTTACCTTTTAATGTTGTAGAAAAATTGAAGAAGTCATCCGCTAATGTGTCTCTATGGGACATTCTAGCTATCCCATAGAAAAAGACGCTATTACAGAAGGTGCTTCAAGAAGAGGTCAACACAACACCAGCAGAGCTATTTTCTAGTGCAGAGGTTTTTAATCAAATATCGCTGGCTAAAGTCTTTACAAACAATACAAAGGAATCCCCTATTGAGGTTAGAGATAAGTTAAAACCCCAACCCTTCTTGAATCTTATTCTAGGAAAGAAGTTATTGCACAATGCTATGATTGATTTTGGTGCTAGCACTATGGTTATGCCTAAATAGATAGCCGAAGCTTTAGGAATTAGCTATGAACCTATGAAAAGGGAGGTAATGTAGCTTGATGGGAACAAAGTTGAAACCGTAGGTGTCATCAAAACACTTCCTTTAACTCTATTTGCTTGCCATAGTATCACAGTGCCGCAAGACACTGTGATCATAGATGTTCCTCCTATGTTTGGTCTCTGTCTATCCTGATAATTTACTTCAAAAGTGGGTGGATACTTGTCCTTGGATTAGTTACATCTCATTCTCAGAACCAAGCACGACACAAAAATAAAGATAAAATCAAAGACTTTGCATTCTAAAGATGTAGCGGATGAAGCCCTAATCAATTTTGAAGCCGCACATACCTCTATCACCAAGCAAGAAATGTATTGCATTGAATTATTGGAGGAAGAAAGGGTGAGCGGAGACCAGAATGACAAAGAAGAGGCTTTGTTGAGTAAACACATGGACAATGATCCTTTTGGAAATTATCATGCTATAGGATTAGGCACCTATGTAATATATGATGAAGACCAAGTGCTCCCAAAGGTTGCCAAAGAGTCCGAAGGTAGCCAAGAAAATGAGCTATGGATGATGTACTTTGACAGAGCAAGAAGCAAAGTGGGTGTTGGAGAGGGGATATATCTAATATCCCCACAAAATGAAAAATTGTTAAAGTTTTTCCATTTTCATTTCACCTGCTCAAACAATGAGGTTGAATATGAAGGATTAGTTCAAGGTTTAAGCCTTGCAGAATGAATGGGCATTAAGCAATTAATGGTGTTCAGAGATTCTGAATCGGTAGTAAACCAAGTTCAAAGAATTTCCACAGTAAATAATGTCCACATGAGATCCTATCGGCACCGAGTCTGAGACCTGGTTGAGGGTTTTGAAGCCTTCAACATCTAGTCTATTCCTCGAGGAAAAAATAGTGATGCAGATTGCATGGCCATGATTGGTGCTTAGTTTGATCCTGCCTCTGACCTTATACATAATGAACATTTAGTACGAGTACTAGTCCGACATGTGATTCCTGAAAATGATCAGAGCTGGCAAGTTTTTGAAAGTGATGAACACATCATCTCGTTCATCCAACAGTTAGGGGAATTTTCCGATAAGCTTCAACCAAAGATGCCGAAGCTTATGAAGGACAGATTATGCAGCTCAAATCTAACAAGCTTCTAAAAGGATTGGTTACTCTCAATTTTTTTTTGATTGTGATGATGCAAGAAATGATAGTTGGAAGTTCGTAGTAGACAAAAGTTATTACGTGGACCTTCGGGTCTCAGATGGCTAGAATCTTCGAGTTGGGAAAGACATCCCAAACCATGATAAAGAAAGACTCATCAGTTTTTGTGAAAAATATGGAGTAGTGGCCTGGTCCTATGATGATCTATAAGGATATGATCCTGATATCATTCAACACACAATTGAGCTGACAAAAGGTGCAAAACCAGTCCAAAAAAAGCAAAGGCTAGTAAACCCTAAAATTGAAGCACTAATGGTGCAAGAGTTAACTAAGCTAATTGAGTCACACATTGTCTTCTCAATCAAGCATAGTAATTGGGTATCCAATCTGGTCATAGTACAAAAGAAGAATGGAGATATCCATTTGTGTGTGGACTTCCAAGACCTAAACAGTGTTAGAAACCCATGATCAGATTTGCAAACTAGAATAACCTTCTACAGAAGAGAAAATAAAAAAAGCACAGAGGTTGCAAAAAAATGTGCAACATTAATTATTCGAGAATTCAATTAATTACAAGATATGATTTGCTTTATAAAAGAAAAGATGCCTAAACCTAATCTTATCTTGAGCAACAAGATAGCTTAATAAGATAAAGATAAAGCCTAAAACTTAGGAATTAAATAAAGCCTAAGTAAACTTATGCAAGCGTAATTAAATATTAATTACACTAACAAACAGAGCATCCCTGAAGGACCACTATCCGTTGCCTTCTGTGGAGTCAATATTACAAATAGTTGTAGGATATAAAATGCTTTTTCTGTTGGATAGTTTCTCTAGTTACAATCAGATCCAAGTTAAAGAAGAGGATCAACACAAGACCACGTTCACCATAAAGTGGGGAACATTTTCATATACTAAAATTCCTTTTGGTTTATCCAATGCAGGGGCAACATTCCAGTGGGTGATGGACATCGCATTCAACAAACTAATCAATAAGTTTATTCTAATTTATTTGGATGATCTTAATGTGTTTTCTAAATCTAAGGATGATCATTTTGATAACTTAGAAATAGTTTTTCAAAAGTGCCAGGAGTTCAGGGTTTCCCTAAATCCAAAGAAATGCGTATTCGGAGTACCGCAAGGCAAGCTGTTAGGACATGTGGTATCTAAGGAAGGAATTTCAATCAACCCCAAACAGGTGAAAGCTATCAAGGAACTTCCCCTTCTGGTGAATAAGAAAGGTGTTCAGTCCTTCTTGGGAAAAGTAAATTTTGTTAGTAGGTTTATTTCTGACTTTGCGGGAATAATTAAGTCGATCACTCTGATGCTTAAGAAGGATCAGGCATTCAAGTGGATGACTGAAGCTCGGGAAGCCTTTGAAAAAGTTAAGGAAGCTATTTCCACAGCTCCGGTACTTGTTAATCCAAATCAATCTAAGGATTTTATAATGTATGCATTTAGTAGCAAGTCCAGTATCGCTACTGTCCTAACCCAAAAAGATAATGAAGGAAAGGGAGAAAATCCAGTGGCATTCTACTCCCAAAACCTAAAAGAATATGAGACGAATTATAATCTTGTCGAAAGGTAGGCCTTTGCAATAGTGAAGGGACTTAAAAATTTTTGCTATTTAATTTCTTGCAATAAGGTGTTTATTTATGTCACACATTCTAGTGTGCGTGAATATATCATGGAAGGGGAGATCACAGAAAAAAGAGCTAATTGGATCACCGAGATCCTTGAATATGACATTGAGGTCAAACCTACTAAAACTATTAGAGGAAGAGGACTATGTGAATACATGGCACAGAATGAGGAGATACCCGCTGCAGGGGAGCAATCAGAGCTTGTCCTGATAAATAGACTAGAATCAGATGGTTGCTAGCTCATAGATAGAATGAGGTTTATGCGAATAGGAGAGTATCCTCTAGGTCTCTCATCCCAAAAAAGGAGATACTATCGGTTGCAAAATTGTGGATATACGCTAGTAGAGGGAGTCCTTTTCAAAAGAAATTTCAATAGTCTTCTCCTGCGATGCGTTACTTCAGAGCAAGCAAAGAGGATCCTTTACACATTCCACAATAGTGCTGCAGGCGAACACTTCTATGCTAAGACCATCGCCATCAAAATTATGTGCACAGGTTACTATTGGCCTACACTTTTCAATGACTTGCACTTTTTGGTAAAATCTTGCAAAAAATGCCAGTTCTTTATTGACAGAAGGAAGAATTCTACAATGCCTCTCAAACCAATAGTGGCAGATGAACTGTTTGCACAATGGGGCCTAGACTTCATTGGGATGATTAATCTAGCTTCTAGTGCTGGACACAAGTGGATTCTGACCACCACAGATTAATTCACAAGATGGATGGAGACCATTCCGCTTAAAAGTGCAACAAAAAAAAAGATTTTATATTTCCTCGAACAGCTAGTGACAAGGTTCGGTCCTCCGAAGACTATCATTTCTGGTATTGGCAGAGCTTTCCTAGGCACAAAGGTATGTCGCTTTGCATTAACAAATGACATATTCCTCAAGACATCATCAAATTATTACTCGTAGGGAAATGTCCTAGTAGAGTCAATAAACAAGAGCCTAGTCCAGCTCCTTAAAATAATTGGTTCGGAACACTAGAGGGAATGGCATAAAAAACTCCAAGCAGTGCTTTGGAAAAATCACATAACTCCTAAGAAATTCCTTAAGACTTCACCTTATGAGTTGGTATACGGGAAAGAGACACTGCTACCTATATCTATGGAGATTCTGACACTCCAACTATTTAAATCTCTCGAGATAGAACAAAATGGCACCATGGAGGTTCGGCTTGCCAAACTGTTAGAAGTATAGGAAAAAAGGGAGAATTTCTTAATAGCCATGGAAAACTGTCAACAAGTGGTCAAGCGATGGTTTGAAAAGGCTTCTGACCAAGGCTTGAAGTGCAGAGACTTTGTACTAAAGTATGATAAAAGTGTTGCTAAGCCAGGTCAACATGGTAAATTTGATAGCCTATGGGAGGGTCCCTTTAAAATCATTCGGTGCAAGGAGCATAATGCTTTCGAGTTAGAAAATATGGAACAAGAACTCTTAGGAATCCTGGTTAATGGGATTCATCTTAAGCGGTTCCATTAAGTGTTGAGTTCTATTTTTGTACATATGTGAATACTGCTTTTATTTTATTTCCCTTTCTTTGGTCGGTATTTTTCGAAATTGGTTTCTGCTTCTGCAGAAATAACCCATTATTACAGATGATTGGACAGCGGGATCACTTACATTTTAAACACCCCCATGTGCAGGGAAGATAAACACATATGCTATAAAAGAGCCCATAAAATTGAAATGCAAGATGAAAGAAAGAGCCATGGACTTTTATAAAGATATATATCTATTTATATATATTCTTTTGTTTTACATTGCAAAATGGCTAAGGAAGCCATAATCCAAAAAAGTATATGACTATTCGAGCTTTTCCTTCATATATGCAAAAAATTATAGCTTTTTTTAGGCTTATATACAAAACTCTAAGGCAGGTGGTTTATGCAACAATAGGAAATAAAGAAAACTGGGAGGCATTTTTTTCAGGGCTAGGGAGGCTTTTCATCCAAGGGCATAGGAGGCAGCAATTGATGCATCAATGGAAATGTCTACCACTTCTTCTATGGGGGGTGCCTACCATGTCTTCATCAGTAGGTTCTTCAGCAATAGAGGCAGCATCATTCGGCACAACCGCCATTGGCAGGGGAAACACTAGGTTCCTAAAGTTGATATACCAATCGACGTCATAGAACAGTATCACTTTGTAGCTGCAAAATAGAAAGTGCAAGGCCTGGGTATCCCTCTACCAATGCTCATCATGTGTCTGAAGGCAGAATCCACTGAGAAACTACAGCCATACAACTATCGCTTCTTCCTCAATATAGCGACAAAGGTCGTTGGCTAATAGCAGACCTACCCCATATGCAGCGTGAGCAACAACCTCACTTAGGCCATTCAGGTACTTTATGGGAAACATTTCCTTGACCAGCTTTAGGATGAGAGGCCTGGGGATGCCAATATCTAACATCGATGCTACAAAGTGTGAACATATATCAGTATTCACATAGTACTTATCCTCATATTCTATGCAGTCCCTACCCAGAACCCATTTTATGGCTACCAAGACCAAGGAATGCTTATTCTTAGTCATTCTCTTCAGCCTCCTAGTAGAAACCTGCCCTAGAAAAACTGTCTGTGACTTATAAGATGTTAGCTAAACAAAAATATCCATGATTTTGACACTATGCTTACACCTTCTAACCAATGCTGAAACTTACCTACCGCCTAGCCTATGAGAAAGATTGCTTAAAACTGCGCTAACAACCTATCACCGCTCAAATGCTAAGTATGATTTCCTCACTACTTACCGACCTATTTATAGAAAATATGAGAAGATGCATGGTAATCCGTTTTGAAAAAAATGTGATGATAATTGAATGCCAACTTGAAAAGCATGCCTGTGTTTACTCACATTTTTGGACCAGTTGCATCTACAGAGGTACGGTTCAATGCTTACTAGATTAATAGTGTAAGGAAAGCTTAGGTGTGGAAACAACTCTCCTAACGCCAAAATCTCAGGGAAGAATGCAAATATGACTTTAAATTTTGCAATTACAGTTCAATAAGATACACATGAAAAAAATTAACAGAAAAGAGAAATGAACACATACACAATTGGACACCAGAATTATGTGGGAAAACCCTAACGGGAGAAAAACCCACCACACCAAGAAAAGCCTCTTTGTATTATAGTAAGGAAAATTACATAAATAGATCAGACTTAACTTTTTGATGTCAATTTACAGCAGCAACATTCACTGATCAATCTTGTACAAAATAGTAATCTTACGATGCTCTCAGAAGCATCCTATGAATCCACTCAGAGCAATCCATGTTCAGTTGAGCAACACTTTCGTTATCTCACACTTCTCTCATCATCAACCATTGTAGATTGTAATCCATTCTACTCACGGCCTATTTTTTTTCCACAACACAATAGTCACAACTATTCAACTTCCAATGGTTCACATTTCGCTTCTCTCATTGGCTCAAAAAACACCATGTAGGATAGACATTCAGTCAAAAAGTTTAACTGAATCGCATGTCAGTGAGACACCAGACCATGTCTCCCCGATGCCAAAATGCCTGAGCACATAGCTATTAGCAAGACCAAAGGTATCGAAAACACCCTAAGAAGTCAAACTGATAACAAAACAAGTTTCTCTAATATCACAAGAAAACCAACTGTCCATCGGCAATAGATCATACTGAATGCAAAACCATCGGCCATACCAACTCTATCGGCAAGACTTCTCACCGATGTCCCTTGTAGAACTATCAACAAGACCATCACTGTGGCTAGGACTTCCAAGAAGCTCAACCATCGACAATATCCCACATTGACATGAAATATTAGTAGTCATTAGTTTATAAATAAAAGCCGAAGACTTTAGGTATCCACAAGTTAGTCCTTTTATTACCAACTTACTCGTACACCACATTTGACCATCGCACTAAACTGTTGGTCATTCCTTATGGTATCCACCATGACACGCATTCACTTCTTGTGCATTTTCAGAGAATCAAGCTGGGAATCTATAATATTCTCAACAAGTCACCCAAAATTCCAAGTGGTCCCCACATTCGTCAGCTTGTCGCTCAATCAGAGAAAACACAAACTTACAACTTCCACAGTAGGTTAGGAAAATCCTGAACACCGCGACATTGAAGGAGATCGACCAGTTGGGAAGTTAAGAAACTTTTGAACTGTACGACAAGGTTTCAAGGTTTAGGATTTGGGCGATAGGCTGATAAAAAAGACCAACAAAGGGTAAATCCGCCAAGTCTTTAACAAAGATACAAGCTAGTAAGTTGAGGCACAATTTCCAACAATCTCCCACTTGATGAAGACTTACTGGCTTCCTTCAAACTCAAAGTTAATGAAGGTCATGGGATCCAAGGCCCATCGAACTAACACACCACCTGTACTTGTTTGTGCTCATTGTTTTTGTTAATGCATCTGCAACATTTTCTAGAGTATCCACTTTTTCTAAAGAGACCTTTCCATCTTCCACCATATCTCATACAAAATGATACTACACATTAATATGTTTCATCTTGGCATGGAAAGTAGGATTTTTTTCCAAACAAATAGCACTCTGACTGTCACAGTAAATTGTAATTTGCCCTACATCAAACCCAATGTTAGAACACAAACATTTTAACCAGATTGCTTCTTTATAGGCATGTGTTTCTGCCATGTATTTTTCCTTTATAGTGGACAAAGCACCTACAGCTTGTCATTTACTCATCCAACTAACTGCATCACCATCCATCATGAAAATATATCCACTGGTGGATCTTTTGCTATTAATGTCCCCTGCAATCAGAATCCACATAGCCTCGAATGCTAAGAGTCCTTTGTGATTCAACCAAATTTCCATGGTAACACAAAGCATATTCTGAAGTTCCTTTCAAATATCTAAACACTCTTTTCACAACATCCCAATGTGTCCTTCTAAGATTTTCCATAAAATGACTAAGTACTCCCACTGCTTGGGAAATGTCGGCTTTGTACAGACCATTGCATACATTAAACTGCCAACTCACTAGCATAAGGCACTCTGGTCATGTCCTCCATCTTAGTAGGAGATTTTTGATATTCAATAGATATCTTCATTCCACAAAACTAGAACAACTAGCTACTTGCACTCAGTTATACAAACTCTCTCCAGAAACATATTATTATACTCACTCTGACTAAGCCAAAGTTTTATACTCTTCCTGTCCCTGGTATTTCCATTCCTAGAATATACCTGGTTGCACTAAGATCTTTCATTTCAAACTTTGTAGACAACTGAGATTTTAGATCAGAAATCATTAACTTACTATTGCCTATGAACAACATATCATCAACACAGAGGCAATAATAAGAACACGATCATTTTCTTTTGTAGTACACACAATGATTAGATTTTGATCTTATAAATCCCAAAGACAAAACAAACGTGTCAAACTTATGGTACCCATTCTAGGAGATTTTTTTAATCCATACAAAGATTTTTTAACTTGCAAACCAGATTTTTTTTACCTTTTTCCACAAAGTGCTTAGGCTGGGACATATAAATCTCTTATTCAAGGTCACCATGAAGAAATGTTGTCTTCACATCCATCTGTTCAACTTCTAAGTCATACGTTGCTGCAAGTGACAAAAGAAATTTGATAGATGTCAGCTTAGCTACATGAGACAAAATTTCTCCATAATCAATTCCCTCTACCTGGGAATACCCCTTCGAAACCAACCTCGCCTTATACTTTTCCACACTTCCATCCAGACCTATTTTCTTTTTAAATACCCATTTTCAGCCAACAACTTTTCTGCCTTCAGGCAAGGGCACCAAACTCCAAGTATCATTCTTTTCTAATGATGCCATTTCTTCATTCATGGCTTCCAACCAAGAGTTTGAATCATACATTCTAAATGCCTCTTTCACAGTCCTAGGCTCATCAGTGCTAGAAATTAAAGCATAGGCACAAGTAGAATCTAACAAAGAAAAGCCATACCTATCAGGTTGCTTTCTTTCACATGTTGACCTCCTCACAGGCTGAGGCTGAGGCTGAGGTTGTTCTTCTTCTTCAGAACTCTCATAACTACTTGAGCTCTCCTTAGTTTCAGGTTCATTTTGAATTTTCAATTCTTCTTTATCTGGTGTCGAGGAATTTGAATTACATCCTTTTTTATTTTCTGATTTTGTCTCTGACTACAAATCCAAAGTAGAAGGCTTCAACTCACAAAAAATAACACTTTTGTTGTATAGAACCTTCTCCGTATTAGGATTCCAAAGCTTGTATCCTTTTATGCCAACACTATAACCAATAAAAATGCATTTAACAACCTTGTTTTCCCATTTAGACCTTCTTTCATTTGATGCATATGCATATGCCTCATAGCCAAAGACACGAATATGTTTCAGAGAGGGCTTCTTTCTAGACCATGCTTCCAAAGTTGTTTTCTCAACAAGAATAGAATTAGGAGAACGGTTTATTAAGTAACATGTTGCAACTGCCTTAGCCCAAAAATTCTCCTCCAAACCAACACTGCTTAACATAATTTGTGATCTTTCCATTACTGTCCTGTTGAACCTTTCGGCAAATCCATTTTGTTGCGGAGTGTAGGGTGTAGTTTTATGTCTTTTAATCCCATGATCTTTACAGTACCTTTCAAACTCATCAGAACAAAACTCACCACCATTGTCAGTCCTTAAAAAATATTTACTCAAAAAAAAACATCAGAATTTATATAATCAAGTAAACCAAAAGATTTGTGAAGACTGGAGTAGAATGAAACACGGTGTTGTTTACCATATATACAATGTTCACAAAACTCGAATTCGAGGTTACAATCATCAAGCCCTTCAACTAGGTTTTTATTTTTTAAGGTTTTTAAATATTTTTCTCCAATGTGGCCTAGCCTATGATGCCAGAGCATAGTCTTTTTTGTTGGAAGTTTAACTTCCATAGAGTTTGCACTATCAAGAACTTTTTTCTCCTTTTCTCCATGAGTAGCCTTCTATGACTTTGCAGAGACACTATTGCAATGCACAACAAATGCATCCAACTTATACAAGGTACCAATACGAGCACCCCTAGCTAGCACCATTGAGCCTCTAGTCATTTTGCAGTCATTTCTAGAGAATGTGACTTGCACTCCAACATCATTCAACTTACTAACAGAAAGTAATTTTTGAGCCAGACCTAGTATATGCATTACATCATTGATTCCCTTCACTCTTCCATTAGGAAACTGAATTCTGACTCTTCCACGACCAACTATTTCTAGAGATGAATCGCTTGCCAAATACACCCTTCCACCATTGTATTTTTCATACTTAGTGAACTAGTATCTATGATATGTCATGTGGAAAGATGCTCCAGAATCAATTAGCCAGACATCATCTGATGCCTGAGTAGTCAAGGCTGCAATGAAAGTGTCTACATCACTCTGAGAAGAATCATTGTCAGAAGAATTATTCTTCTTCTTCTTCTTTTTCTCCTCTTTGCAATCCTTTCTGACATGACCAAGTTTTCCACAATTCCAACACTTCACCTTGGACTTCTTTCCAGGAGACTTTGATCTCCCTTCTGATTTTGATTTGAACTTCTTGTCCTTCTTCTTTCCTTTTTCTTTCGATCTACCTTTAACAACAAGAGCCTCATTCACCATCTCAGAATATTTTCTTCTCATCTCTTTTGATAACAAAGAAGCAATATCTTCCATCTTAAAAGTGGATGTTGTACTCCCAATAGCCATCACCAAGTGATCCCAAGAATCTGGCAAAGAACATAACAATAGCATACAACGATCTTCTTCATCAATATTCACATCCGCATATGCTAATTGAGCAATCAACATGTTGAAAGCATTCAAATGATCAACAATAGACACTCTTTCATGCATTTTCAAAGAGTACAACTTCTTCCTCAAGAAAAACTTATTCACCAAGGACTTGCCCTGATAAATAACTGTCAATATTTTCCACAAAGAAGATGTCTTTTCTTTATGAACATTTAAAATAATAGAGTCTGCTAAATAGAGCTTTATCAACCCCTTTGATTTTCAATCTGAAAGGTCCCAATCCTCTTACTTCATGCCTATAGGTCTCGTTCCAGACACAACAAGGCAAAGATCATGGTCAACTAACAGATCTTCCATTTTAAGTTTCCACATCTCAAAATTCCTACCATTGAATTTCTCAATTTCAATATTTCCTGACATGCTTGCCATCTTAATCTGTAATTCAAATTACTAGACTTCTACAAGACTCCCACTAAAAAGAATTGACACAAAAAACCCAATGTACCCACAAGGATAACACAACTGGCCAGGCTCTGATACCACTTGTAAGGAAAGCTTAGGTGTAGAACAAACTCTCCTAACGCCAAAACCTCAGGGAAGAATGTAGATATGACTTTAAATTTTGCAATTAGAGTTCAATAAGATACACGCGAAAAGAATTAACAGAAAATATAAATGAACACATACACAATTGGACACCAGAATTACATGGGAAAACCCTTACAGGAGAAAAACCCACCACACCAAGAAAATCCTCTTTGTATTACAGTAAGGAAACTTACATACAAAGATCAGACTTAACTTTCTGATGTCAATTTACAAAAGCAACATTCACTAATCAATCTTGTACAAAATAGTAATCTTACAATGCTCTCAGAAGCATCCTATGAATCCACTTAGATGAATCCGTGTTCAGTCGAGCAACACTTTCATTATCTCACACTTCTCTCATCATCAACCATTGTAGAGTGTAATCCATTCTATTCACAACCTGTTTGTTTTACACAAAAAAAGAGTCACAACTATTCAACTTCCAACGGTTCACATTCTGCTTCTCTCACTGGCTCATAACACACCACGTAGAAAAAATGTTCAATCAAAAATTTTAATTGAATCGCATATTGGTGAGACACCAGACTGTGTCTCCCTGATGCCAAAATGCCCGAACACATAGCTATCGACAAGACCAAAGGTATTGAAAACACCCTAAGAAGTTAGACTGATAACAAAACAAGTTTATCTGATATCACAAGAAAACCAACTATCCATCAAAAAGAGATCATACCGAATGCAAAACCATCGACCATACCAACTCTATTGGAAAGACTTCTCACCAATGTCCATTGCAGAACTATCGACAAGACCATCACTGTTGCTAGGACTTCCAAGAAGCTCAACCATCGACAATATCCCACATTGACGTGGAATATTAGTAGTCATTAGTTTATAAATAAAATCCTGAAGAGTTTAGGTATCCATGAGTTAGTCCTTTTATTACCAACTTACTCATACACCACATTTGACCATCGCACCAAACTGTTGGTCATTCCTTGTGGTCTCCACCATGACATGCGTTCACTGCTTGTGCATTTCTAGAGAATCAAGCTAGGAATTTACAATATTCTCAACAAGTCTCCCAGAATTCCAAGTGGTCCCCACATCCTTCGGCTTGTCACTTAATCAAAGAAAACAAAAACTTACAACTTCCACAGTAGGTTAGGAAGATCCCAAACACTGCGACATTGAAGGAGATCGACTAGTCGGGAAGTTAAGAAATTTTTGAACTGTGCGACAAGGTTCCAAGGTTTAGGATTTGGGTGATAGGTTGATAAAGAAGACCAATAAAGGGTAAATCCACCAAGTCTTTAACAAAGATACAAGCCAAAAAGTTGAGGCACAATTTCCAACAAATAGGAGCTACTTAATTAGCTTTAAAAAGGTGGCGCTCATTGAAAATAAGCCACACGGCCGTAGGCTATTGTGTCATCTCACAGGTATTTACCAAAGCTCAAGGCAATATCCATATTTTTTTAGGCCATGATCGTTTGCTTTGGGGTAATTATTCCGGCCAGGATATTAATTACCAACACATACTAACGCAAGGTTAGAAGGAAAATTGCCCGCTCAAGTTTCAAGGGAATCACAACATATCACACGGTTGCCAACGTAATAATGAACTCTTACCGCCTCAAAATGGCAAGTAGTTCATTTTGCAAAAATCACAAAATTAACGGTACATGTCGAATTAAATGCAAAAAGAATGATTTCCTCTACCACCCAAAAAAAAGATAGCCAAATATTGTATAAAAAGGTTTAATGATTCAAAGTCTTTTCAAAAATGCTAAAGCTCAAGGTGCAAAGAAGTTTTTAGCGTATCCAGAGCCAGATAAGAATAATGGAGTCCAGAACTCATAGAAGTCTTCATCTAAAGAAAATGTCAGAGAGTTCACTCAACAAATGCAAGAGGAAATTGGTCACGAGTTGTTTACAGCCATATGGTCATCAAAGGATGTATATGTCTATGAGGATTTGGCATATGCTATGCCTGGTATACCAAGCAAGCTGAAGAGGGCGTATACAAAAGAGCTGTACAAGTCCAAAAATTGTAGGAACAAGAAAATGGTTTAGGAGAAATGGGATAATATCTATGACCCATGACTCACGAAAAACCCTAAATCCTTAAGGGAAGCAGCCCGTGCAAGGTTGAAGACACCAAAGGCAGACACGTCTACAGTAATGAATATTTGGTATAGTGGTCTTCCATAATATATGGTCTCGCTAGTGTATTGTTGCCTAAAGATAGTCGATGCTGCCATCCAGTGTTATAACCCTAGCACCCGTTGCATCGAGGGCCAAAACTTAAGAGTTCACATCACCCCACATGCTATTTGGCATATGCTATGCATCCCAGACGAAGGTAAAAGAAGAGAGAACATTGAGTCTTTTTACCCTAGAAAAGGAGAAAAAACATGGAGGGCGCTAAAAAAGAACTCGGATTTCTTGTTGGAGGAGATCAGGAAGAAAAGCATCCTAGGTGCTAAATTTGCAAGTATTCTATTTCCGTGTGGTGCATTATGTGAGGATATGTAGGATGCCATGTCCATGCTAGCTTTTATATGCGGTCGAGACTCCGATTAGATGGTGAAAGCTTTTCAACTAGGACCAGCCTTCCAATTCAACAAACAACACGATACCTTTTGGTATGATTTTTCCAAGTTCATGGTAGATGAAATGATACAAAAAATAAAGAATTACTTGGCAGAGGAAAAGTTTAGATTTATCTCTTTCCTGGTTCACATGTTCCTGCATCAAAGTCCTGATTTCTTTGCCTGGTTTTTTGAATTAACAATTTTTGATGAATGGGGAAAGAAGAATCTAGTATCCATGTAAACGCCTTTTCTTTCCGTATCATATGATTATTATGAATTTTTAGATTATTTCATAACTCCGGTCTTGCATGATTTACAAGGAGAAGGTGACATAATCTGGCTCAACAGGGATCAAATTGGATATATGCAGAGTTTCACTCCCGCCTGTGACTGGTTCTTAGGAACAAATTTCATGATTCTCCAGATGCAGGGCTTTACTGGTCAACCTTTCCTTCTCCCAGCCTATGTCACAAATAGGGTACTCGCACTTGAAATTTATAGGTAGGTGTGTATCATTGATTTTACCTTCTACAGCAGCAAAAGTGTCAAGAGAAAGGGATTCTTCACCTGTCCGAAGAATTTCAAATCGATAACTTTGTTAAAGAAACAATCTGATCAGTTATTGCAGGATAAGCTGACTCATTTAGGGTTGGTTCTGGTAAATTATAAGTGGGATTACAACCCTTTCAATGACTTGCCAAAGCTGCACATGAAGGTAACACATGTTCCCTGAGCTTACTGTGAGAAGCGGTATAACCCGCAGGTAGACAAGGATGACAATTTTGTTGAACTGGTGCGTATTCCTAAGCAAGATACCAGAGGGACATGGCACAAGTTCTAATTTGTTGTGGTAGTGGCCAAAGATAATGTCCACATGGAACGCGCCATGTACAATAAGTTGCGGAAGGATGAGGAGTGGATTGTTGAAAAAATAGAAGCTTTCTGGAGATATCACCAAGAGATGGGGCAATTGGATTCCCCTTATGATAGTTTGAAGGATGACAAGGAGTTTGAAAAAAGGTAGAATGAGGACAAACCTATCCCGGACTCTAGTATTAATAAGTGGGGATCTGGAGGATGAATCCGAAGAAGAGGAAGCGGCAACATCTGCCTCCTTTGCGTTGAAGAAGAAAAACCCCAGCCAACCCGCCTATGTGGCCATGAATGTGCGTTTTAATATATCAAGGGGCTCGCATACACTCACTTGGGCCACTAAGCCAGCCAGGTTATCATTGCAACAAATGACAATAGCTTTCGAAGCTCAGGACACTCCACCCACAAAGTGACAACGCACAAAGAGAATTCTCAGAGAAGGTTTGTAAGAAGCCGCTGGAAGACAAGTGCTTGCAGCTAATCAGGGGCCTGAGGCTAAGGAAGAATCACTGATGATTCTGGAGCCACCATCGACCAGTCAACAAGTAAAATTCGCTCCTTCTTCCCTCGGTTCTCATTCCTTGGTATATTCCATTGCCTTAGTGGAAATCCCTACCACAAGTACTGGCCCTCTATTTCCCACTTCTAATCCAACATATTCGAGAGGTTTTTCTTAATAATTGTAGACCACTCCACCTAGCCTTACTCCTTCGCAAACCCTTACGCCTGCTACTACCACTGAGACTCTCCTTGCCTCACTTTTTAAAAATATACCTCTTGTGTGTAACCCTTCTTCCGCTATTACTACAGATCCTCTTCCATTGCAATAGGCTGAAACGATATTGACAAATCCTCCACCATCCCAGCCTATGAGTCCTACAGCCGATTCACCTATTCATTCATTACAAGTGACTAGCCCTTTTGTTGGGCCTCAAACCAAACTTTGGAATATGCCCCACTTCTCCTCGCAAACCGTCACTTTCTAGAAGAAGCAAATGCCCACACCTATGAGGATTATCTATCCTTATGCCCTACCTTTTGGTGCTCCTTTCTCAGGCGAACTAGTTTCGTCATCAACAAAATTTATAACATAGATTGATTGCGGAAATGAGGCACACACAAGTAGAATGCAAAAGCGTAGGGAAAACAATGACAGTGCTTCTGCTGAGCCAAAAATATAGAATCTTTATGATGAGGCCCGATAGGAATTGAAGTTTGCAACCATGTACTCGAGAGTAACCAAGCCTCAGGGGGAAATGCACCTAGAAGATTATGAGATATATGTGGTAGGGCTCAACATGAAGGTTGAAATCATGGAGGAAACACAATAGGTGGTCACCTCTGACTTCCTTAAAACTGGTCGCCAGCTAAAGAAGAAGGATGAGCAGCTTAAAGTGGTAAGGGAGAGGGCTAGTTTTTTGGAGCAAAAAAATAAATCCTTGGAGGCAGATGTTGCACGTATGACAAAGACAGCGCTAACAACAAAGGATGAGAGGAATAGACTTCAGAGTGAACTTGCGAAGATTCAGACCTTGGACCCTATGATGGTAAAAGATCTATAGTCTAAGAATCAAGAGACATAATAGAATCTGCGATTAAAGAATGAAGAGCTAAAGCAACTTCGCCTTGAGTATAGTCAAGGAGTGGCGTAGAGGATTGAAGCTTTGGAGCACCAACAGGCTCAATATGAGCAAAAAATACAAGAAAAAGAGGCTGAATTTAAGGGCCTAAAAACTCAAATAGAAGAACTCCAAGAGACATTGTCTTCTCTGGACATGCACTTAGAAAATCACTCCCGAGCTGACGAGAATTGGAATAAAGAAATGAGCAGCTCTGTGGAACAACTAGCGTCCGAGAAAAAGAAAAGGGTAAAATTGGTTGAGGCCATTATTTCAAAAGATGTGAAGATTGCTTCTCTTAAAATATCTCTCCTATCTTCCCCTACACAACCAAACATCATTCCGTTGGTTAGGTAGTTGTACATCTCTGACTGGGAAAAGATTAAAACTTTTTGCTTTACACTATAGCCTACCCTCTGATTCATCGCCAAGGCATCGAGGCTGAGCTAGGAGGCTCATGATACGATTGAGCAATTACCATGATTCATCTTGGAGAAGGTTCTAGAAGTAAGAGATCTGCTCACCATGCTATACTCGGTCTTTGATGAAAACCTCGCTAGAGTAGGTATTGAAGATCAGGATGCTCCTGCTCAAACGACAAATAAGTTCATCCATTGCCACTCTGCCTTCCAGTGCACTAAAGTAGCCGTGACTACTCTAAGCAAAACATTGGACAACACATAGGGGGAGTTTCTCTGAGTTAAATATAATGGGTTTGTCCTTGTTCCTTGAAGATGGATCTATTGCCATGACTGAGCAGATTGCAGAAAAGATAGAAGAGAAGGAAAATGATCTAGAGGCTTTCAGGGATTTTAGTCATCCTCCCACGATGATCGACATTGAGGGAGTGATTCATTCACTTGCATAGCTACTATTTCATTATGAAGCAGGGGCCGGTTTACCTAATGCACTGCCTCACAAAGAAACTATTGATCTAAGTGGAGCGCAGGAGAATTTGTGCAACATGGTGAAGCCATCTAAGGATGAATGGTTAGCTCTATAGGTGGCTATTTCCAATCTCTGACTCCATTATCTAATGAAATGACACTCTGGCCTATAAACCTGAGAAATTTTGGGTTCTTCGTTCCTTAGTCGAAACACCCCTGATAGTCACCAAAACTTGTTAATAAATATTTAAGTAGCTCCCTTCGAGTGTATTTTCCTCTATGTGTCGACCCGTACATCACAAGTAATCAACTCGACCTTTTAGCTAGTTTCTGCTCTCCTGATCCATGTATCTACTCTTTGCAACTCTGAGTCTCTACATTCCTTTCGCATCCCAGGAAACCCCGCTATGCTTCCACGAGTCGTGGTTGAGGGATACTTTTGAACATGCTTTCTTGCTGTTTGATTAGGCTCCACTCAAGTGCCATGAAGCACTCATTCCCAAAAGCTTTTAGCAGGCCCCATAGTTGCTATTTGTGGTGTACTCTTGCTACGTGTTTGTTATTCACAAAGTATTTCAGCATAGAGATGAAGTAACAACTGCGGGTAGCAAAATGCTACCACGTGTCTCTTTTGCACTTGGCTGGTGGTCGTTCCCTCCACTATTGGTTAAGTGCTCTTCCCATTCAACACATGTAGCCTTAGTGCAAGTCTTTAATGATGAGAGATAAAGGTTCACATGGGCAGCGAAAGGCTGCCATGTGCCTAGTTAGCTGATCTCATATTTGGGCAACATACCAGATGAACCAAATGCTGCTATTGGCCACTACGTATAATAATAATTTGCATGGGAGGGTGACACTTGTTTGATTAACCCTTGCTGGGACCATCGCCATCATTTGCAGAGGATGCACCTATGCCTAAAATTACTAGATGCTTTGTTTCAAATTGTTTTTGTTGCAACGACGTTGGGAATATTCTAATTTTTGCATCATTGCTAGGGGATTGCGAAATATTTTTTGTTGTTGCTCTCCAAAGCGGTGGGCATTTTTCCTTCTATATGTGTTTTTCTTTGTTGTGAGAAAATGGTTCAGAATTTGAAGAAAACACTGGTTTTAAAAAAAGAATGCCAGAACTTTATTGCTATTTTATTTTATTGCAAAAAACTCTCAGACTATGCCAATTGTTCGGCCTTTCTATTTTTTTTCATGCTATTTGATCAAACTATAAACTATGCTTTTATTGTCTAGACATTTCATTTGAGAACTTCTATTTATGTTGAATGCAAGTTTGCTAACCTAGACCATGTCTAAAGACTCTTCCTGGCAGTAGGAATGTATCCAATATTATTTTATGTCAATGAATGGATTGTTTATTCTGTAATCTTCAGTTTCTATTTTTTTGAAACACTACAAACACCACTCAGGCCCTTAGATCTATGATTTCTCATGCTTCTCATGAAGTCTTGGCGCATTGACTTAGGTTAGAATTTATTTTATTATATCTGTTTCCTTTTCTTTTTTCAAACCCCTATTATAGAAGAAGCTGACTTCTCTAAAAACCTGGAGGTCACTCAGTTTAGTGCAAAAGGTCCCCCATAAATTTATTTTCCCATAAGACACTGTTACCTCATCAAATTTTGGCATCAATAGTTTGTTTCTTTTTCTCTCGCAGAACATTTGCAGGATGTGATAGATGTGTGTCTGGTTCATGGGATTACAATGCATAATGTAGCTTTGAGGCTCCTCCCCACATCTTTTAAAGGTAAGGTGCTGGATTGGGACCTTTTGCGCTAAATTGAGTGACCTCTGGGTTTTTAGAGAAGTCGAATCCTTCTATAATGGAGGTTTGGAAAGGGAAAATGAAACAAATATAATAAAATAAAGTCTAACCTACGGTGATGCTCTAAGAATTAATGATAGGCAAGATAAATCATAGATCTAAGGGCCTAAATGGTGTTTGTAGTGTTCCAAAAAATTAGAAACTGAAGATTACAACATAGACAATCCATTCATTGACATAAAATAATATTGCATACATCCTTATTGCCAGGAAGAGTCATTAGACATGGTCTAAGTTAGCAAAGTTACATTCAACATATATAGAAGTTCTCAAATGAAATGTCTAGACAATAAAAAGTACAGTTTATAGTTTGATCAAATGGCATGAAAAAACAGAAAGGCCGAACAATTGGCATAGTCTAAGAGTCTTTCCAATAAAATAAAATAGAAAAAAAGGCCTGGTGTTGTTAACCGAAACCAATGTTTCTCCCCAAATTCTGGCCGTTTTCTCACAACAGAGAAAATATACATAGCAAGAAAAACCCCACCGCTTTGGAGAACAACAACAAAAAAGATTTTGCAATCCCCTGAAAATGATGCAAAAATTAGAATATTTCCAAAGCCGTTGCAACATAAATGATTTGAAACCAAGCATCCAGTCATTCCAGGCACAGGTGCATCCTCTACAAATGATGGTAGTGGTCCCGGCAAGGCTTAATCAGAAAAGTGTCACCATCCTGTGCAAATGATTATGACACGCAGCGGCCAATAGCATCATTCGGTTTGTCTACTCTATCGCCCGAATATGAGGTCTACGAACTAGGCACATGGTAGCCTTTTGCTGCCTGCATGAACCTCTCTCTTTTGCCACTGAGGACTTACATTAATGCTACATGTGTCGAATGGGCGGAGCACTTCATCAATAATGGAGGGAACGATCACCAACCGGACACAAAAGAGATGTATGGCAGCATTTCGCTACTTGCGGTTGTTACTTCATCTCTATGCTAAAAGATTTGCAAATAGAAAACATGTAGCAAAAGTATACCATAGATAACCATTGTGGGCCCTACCAAACCTTTTTGGGAATGAGGGATTCATGGTACTCGGGTGGAGCTCGATGAGGCAGCAAGAAAGAATGATCAAAAGCATCCCACAACCATGACACGTGGAAGCATAACGGGGTTCCCCAGGATGCGAAAGGAATGCAAAAACTCAGGGTTGCGAGGAGTAGATACATGGAGTGGGAGAGTAGAACTTAGATAATAGGCCGAGTCTATCACTTGTGATGCACAGGCCGATGTATAGGGGAAAATACACCCGAAGGTAGCTAGTTAAATATTTATTAATAGCTTTTGGTGACTATTAGGGGCATTTCGCTTGAGGAATGAAGAACCCAAAATTTCTCTAGTTTATAGGCCAAAGTGCCATTTCATTAGATAATGGAGTCAAAGATTGGAAATATCTACCTACATAGGTGACCATTCATTTTTAGATGGCTTCACTATGTTGCACAAATTCTCCTGTGCTCCACTTAGATCAATAGTTTCTTTGTGAGGTAGTGCATTAGGTAAACCTGCCCCTCCTTCACAATGAAACAGTAGCTATGCAAGTAGATGAATCACTCCCTCAATGTCAGTCACTGTGGGAGGATGACTAAAATTCTTGAAAGCCTTCATATTGTTTTCCTTCTCTTCTATCTTTTCCATAATCTTCTTGGCCCTGGCAATAGATCCATTTTCAAGGAACGGGGATGACAAACTCATCCTATATAACTCGGAGAAACTCCCCCATATGTTTTCCAATGTCTTGCTCAAAGTAGTCACAGCTGCTTTAGTGTGTTGGAAGGTGGAGTGGCAATGGATGAACTTATTTTCTATTTGAGCAGTATCATCTCGATCTTCAATACCCGCTCTAGCGAGGTTTTCAGTAGAGATCGAGTATAGCTCAGTGAGTAGATCTTTTGCTTCTGGAACCTTCTCCAAGATGAACCATGGGAACTACCCAATCGTATCATGAGTCTCCTGGCTCAGCTTCGATGCCTTGGCAATGAATTAGAGGGTTGGCTATAGTGTTAGGCAAAATGCTTTAATCTTTTCCCAGTGAGAGATGTACAACTACCTTACCAATGGAATAATGTCCAGTTGCATAGAAGGAGATAGGAGATAGGTTTTAAGAGAAGCAATCTTTGCATCCTTTGAGCTAATGACCTTAGCCAATTCTATCCCTTTTCTTTTCTTGGATGCTACCTGTTTCGCAGAGCTGCTCATTTCTTTATTCCAATTCTCCTCGACTCAGGAGTGATTTACTAAGTGCATGTCCACAGAAGATTTGTCTCTTGGAGTTCTTCTATTTGAGATTTTAGGCCCTTAAATTCAACCTCTTTTTCTTGTATTTTTTTCTCATATTGAGCCTATTGGTGCTCCAAAGCTTCATTCCTTTGTGCCACTCCTTGACTATACTCAAGGCGAAGTCGCTCTAGCTCTTCATTCTTCAATTGTAGATTCTGTTCCGTCTCCTGATTCTTAGACTGTAGATCTTTTACCATGGCAGGGTCCAAGGTCTGAATCTTCGCAAGTTCACCCTGAAGTCTGTTCCTCTTATCCTTTGTTGCCAGCATCCTCTCTATCATATGTGCAACATCCGCCTCAAGGAATTTATCCTTTTTCTTTAGAAAACTAACCCTCTTCCTTACCGCTTTAAGCTGCTCATCCTTCTTCTTTAGCTGGCGATCAGTTTTAAGGAAGTTAGAGGTGACCACCTGTTGTGTTTCCTCTATGATTTGAACCTTATCCTAAGGTCGAGCCACCTTCATGTTGAGCCCTACTGCATATATCTCATAATCTTCTAGGTGTATTTCCCCCTAAGGCTTGGTTACTCTCAGGTACATGGTTGCAAACTTTAATTCTTGCTGGGCCTCATCATAAAGAGTCTATATTTTTGGCTCAGTAGAAGCACTGTCATCTTTTTCCCTATGCTTTCACATTCTACTTGCATGTGCCTCCTTTCCACAATCAATTTGTGCTATAAATTCAGTTGGCGATGAAACTAGTCCACCTACGAAAGGACACCAGAAGGTAGGGCATATCAATAGGTAATCCCCATAGGCGTGAGCATTTGTTTCTTCTGGAGAGTGACGGTTTGTTGGGAGAAGTGGGGCACATTCCAAAGCTTGGTTTGAGGCCCAACAAAAGGGCTAGTCACTTGTAATGACTGAAATGCTAAATCGGCTATAGGAATCATAGGCTGGGATGGTGGAGGAGTTGTCAATGTGGTGTTAGCTTGTTGTGATGGAAGAGGATCCATAGTAATAGCAGAAGAAGGGGTACCCACTGGGGGTACATTTTTGGAAAGTGAGGCAAGGAGAGTCTGAGCAGCAGCAGCGGGCATAAGGGTTCACGAAGGAGTAAGGCTAGGTGGAGTGGTCTGTGAGTATTGGGAGAAACCTCTTGAATATGTTGGATTAGAAGTGGGAAACAAAGGGCCAGTAATTGTGGTAGGGATCGTTGCTGAGGCAGGGGCATATACCAAGGAATGAGAACAGAGGGATGAAGGAGCAAATTTTACTTGTTGACTAGTCGATGGGGGCTCCAGAATCATCTGTGATTCTTCCTCAGCCTCAGGGTCCTCGTTAGCTGTAGGCACTTGTCTTCCAGTGGGTTCTTGCGAACCTTCTTTGAGAATGTTCTCTGTGCATTGTCGCTTTGTGGGAAGAGTGTCCTGAGCTTCGACAACTATTTCTGTTTGCTGTAGTGATAATCTGGCTAGCTTAGTCGCCCAAGTGAGTTATGCGAGCCCCTTGATATATTAAAATGCACATTCGTGGCCACATAGGTGGGTTGTTTGGGGTTTTTCTCCTTCGGCATAAAGGAGGCAGATGTTGCTGCTTCCTCTTCCTGCTCTTCAGATTCATTCTTTGGGTTCCCACTCTTATTAATACTAGAGTCCAGGCTGGGGTGGTCCTTATTCCACCATTTTTCAAACTCCTTGTCATCCTTCAGACTATCATAAGGGGCATGCAATTACCCTGTCTCTTGGCGATACCTCTAGAAAGCTTCTATTTTTTCAACCGTCCACTCCTCATCCTTCTGCAAATTATTGTACATGGCATGTTCCATGTGGAAATTATCTTTGGCCACCACCACAACAAAGTAAAACTTGTGCCATGGCCCTTTGGTATCTCATGTAGGAATACGTGCCAGTTCAACAAAATTGTCATCTTTGTCTGCCCGCGGGTTACGCCGCTTCTCCCAGTAAGGTCGGGGAACATGTGTTACCTTCATGTGTGGCTTCGGTAAGTCATTGAAAGGGTTGTAATCCCACTTATCATTTACTAGAACCAACCCTAAATGGGCCAGTTTATCTTGCAATAACTAATCAGATTATTTCTTTAACAAAGTTATCGATTTGAAACTCTTCGGACAGGTGAAGAATCCCTTTCTCTTGACACTTTTGCTGCTGCAGAAGGGAAAATCAATGATACACACCTACCTATACATTTCAAGTGTGAGTACCCTATCTATGACACAGGCTAGGAGAAGGAAAGGTTGACCAGTGAAGCCCTATATCTAGAGAAGGAAAGGTTGACCAGTGAAGCCCTGTATCTAGAGAATCTTGAAATCTGTTCGTAAGAACTAGTCACAGGTGGGAGTGAAACTCTGCATATATCCGGTTTGATCCCTGTCAAGATAGATTATGTCACCTTCTCGTAAATCATGCAAGACCAGAGTCATGAAATAATCTAAAAATTCATAATAATCATTTGATAGAGAAAGAAAAGATGTCCATGTGGATACTGGTTTCCTCTTTCCCCGTTCATCAAAAATTGACAATTCAAAAAACTAGGTGAAGAAATCAGGATTTTGAGGCAGGAACATGTGAACCAAGAAAGAGAGAAATCTAAACTTTCCCTCTTCTGGGTAATTCTTTATTTTCCATATCATTTCATCTACCATGAACTTAGCGAAATCATACTAGAAGGTATCGTGTTGTTTGTGAAATTGGAGGGCTGGTCCCAATTGAAAAACTTGCACCATCTAATCGGAGTCTTAGCCACATATAAAAGCTAGCATGGACATGGAATCCTGCATATCTTCGCGTAATGCACCGCGCGACAATGGAATACTTGGCAGTTTAGCACCTAGGACGCTTTTCTTCCTGATCTCCTCCAACAAGAAATCTAAGTTCTTTTTCATCGCCCTCCATGTTTTTTCTCCTTTTCCAGGGTTAAAGGACTCAATGTTCTCTTTTCTTTTACTTGGGTCTGGGATGCATAGCATATGCCAAATGGCCTATGGGGTGATGTGAAATCTTAATTTTTGGCCCTAGATGTAGCAGGCGTTAGGGTTAAAACACTGGATGGTAGTGTTAACTATCTCTGGGCAGTAGTGCACCAGCGGGACCATGTATTGTGGAAGACTATTGTACCAAACCTTCCTTTCTATAGAATTGTCTTCCTTTGGTGCCGTCAACCTTGTGCAGGTTGCTTCTCTTAAGGATTTAAGGTTTTTTGTGAGCTGTGTGTCATAGATATTATCCCACTTCTCCTTAACCCTTTTCTTGTTTTTGTAATCTTTAGGCCTGGTTAGCTCTATTGTATAGGCCCTCTTCGACCTGCTTGGTATACCAGGCATAGCATATGCCAAATCCTCATAGAAATATACATCTTCAGATGACCGTATGGCTATAAACAACTCTTGGCCAATTTCCTCTTGTATTGGCTGAGATGAACTCTCTGACATTTCTCTTTAGATGAAGACCTCTGTGAGTTTTGGACTCTAAAATTTTTTCTTGGCTCTGGATATGCTAAAAAAACTCTTCACCTTTAGCTTTGGAATTTGTGGAAAGACTTTGAATCATTAAGCCTTTTCATGCAATATTTGGCTATCTTTTCTCAAGGTGGTAGAGGAAAGCATGCCTTTTGCATTTAATTCGGCATGTCCCGTTAATTTTGCGATTCATGCAAAATGAACTACTTGCCATTTTGAGGTGGAAAGAGTTCATTATTGTGTTTGGAAATCGTGTGATATGCTATGATTCCCTTGAAACTTGAGTTGGCAATTTGCTTTCTATCCTTGTGTTAGAATGTGCTGGTAATTAATATCTTGGCTGAAATGATTAAGCCAAAGCAAATGATCACGGCCTGAAAAGATATGAATATTGCCTTGGACTCTGGGAAATTCCTGTGAGATGACACAATAGCCTATGACTATGCAACTTACTGTCGATGAGTGCCACCTTTGTAAAGCTAATTAATCAGCTCCTATTAATCCAACACACATTGAACCGTACCTCCGTAGATGCAACTGGTCCAAAAATGTGAGCAAGAGCAGGCACACCTTTCAAGTTGGTATCTAGTTATCATCATGTTTTCTCAAAATGGATTAGCATGTGTCTTATCATTTTTTCTATAAATAGGTCAGTAAGTAGTCAGGAAATCATACTTAGCATTTGAGCAGTGATAGGTTGTTAGTGTAGTTTTAAGCAAGTTTTCTCATAGGCTAGGTGATAGGTAAATTTTAGTATTGGCTAAAAGGTATAATCATAGTGTGAGAACCATGGATAATCCTATTAGGATAACCTTTTATAAGTCACAGATAGCATTCCTAGGGGAGATTTATACTAGGCGACTAAAAAAAATGACCAAGAATAAGCATTCCTTGGTCTTGATAGCCATAAAATAGGTTCTGGGTAAGGACTACATAGAATATGAGGACAAGTATCGTGTGAATACTGATATATGTTCCCACTTCATAGCATCTATGTTAGACATTGGCATCCCCAGGCCTCTCATCCCGAAGTTGGTTAAGGAAATGTTTCCTAGAAATTACCTGAATGGCCTTGGTGAAGTTGTTGCTCATGCTGCATATGGGGTAGGTCTGCCATCAGCCAGCGACCTTCGTCGCTATATCGAGGAAGAAGCGGTAGTTGTATGGTTGTCATTTCTCAGTAGATTCCACCTTCAGACACACAACGAGCATCGGTAGAGGGCTACCTAGGCCTTGCACTTTCTATTCCACAGCTACAATGTGATACCGTTCTATGACATCGATTGGTATACTGACTTCAGGAACCTAGTGTTTCCCCCACCAATGGCGATTGTGCGGAATGATGCTGCCTCTACTTCCAAAGAACCTGTTGATGAAGACGTGGTAGGCACCGCCGTAGAAGAAGCGGTAGACGTTTCCATTGATGTGTCAATTTCTGCCTCTCGTGCCCTTGGATGAAAAGCCTCCTTACTCTTGAAAAAAATGCTTCCCAGTTTTCTTTATTTCCTTATGTTGCATAAACCACCTAACTTACAGTTTTGTATATAAACCTGAAAAAGGCTATCATTTTTGCATATAAAAGAATAGTTTGAATAGTTGTATACTTTTTGTATTATGGCTTCCTTAGCCATTTTGCAATGTAAAACAAAAGAATATATATAAATAGATATATATCTTTATAAAAATCCATGGCTCTTTCTTTCATTCTGCATTTCAATTTTATGGGCTCCTTTATAACATATGTGTTTATCTTCCTTGCACATGGGTGTGTTTAAAATGTAAGCAATCCCACTGTCCTATCTTCTATAATAATGGGTTATTTCCGCAGAAGCACAAACCAATTTCGAAAAAGACCGGCCAAAGAAAGGGAAATAAAATAAAAGCACTATTCCCATATGTACAAAATTAGAACTCAACACTTAATGGAACAACTTAAGATGAATCCCATTAACTAGGATTCCTAAGGGTTGCTGTTCCATATTTTCTAACTCGAAAGTGTTATGCTCCTTGCACCGAATGATTTTAAAGGGACCCTCCCATAGGCTATCAAATTTACCATGTTGACCTTGCTTAGCAGCCCTTTTATCATATTTCAGTACTAAGTCTCCACACTTTAGGCCTTGGTCGGAAGCCTTCTTGTCAAACCATCGCTTGACCACTTGTTGATGGTTTTTCATGGCTATTAGGGAATTCTCCCTTTTTTCCTATACTTCTAATAGTTCAGCAAGCCAAACCTCCATGGTGCCATTTTGTTCTATCTCAAGAGATTTCAACAGTTGGAGTGTCGAAATCTCCATAGATATAGGTAGCAGTGCCTCTTTCCCATATACCAAATCATAAGGAAAAGTTTTAAGGACTTGCTTAGGATTTATGCAATTTCCCAGAGTGTTGCTCAGAGGTTTTTATGCCATTCCCTCTGGTGTTTCGAACCAATTCTTTTAAGGAGTTAGACTAGGCTCTTGTTTGTTGACTCCGCTAGGCTGTTTCCCTGAGGGTAATAATTTGATGATGTCTTGAGGTATATGCCATTTGTTAATGCAAAGCGATATACCTTTGTGCCTAGGAAAGCTCTGGCATTATCAGAAATGATAGTCTTTGGAGGACCGAGCCTTGTCACCAACTCTTTGAGGAAATCCACAATTTCTGTTTCTATTGCATTTTTAAGTGGAACGGCCTTTGTCCACCTTGTGAAGTAATTTGTGGCGGTTAGAATCCACTTGTGTCTAGCACTAGAAGCTAGATTAATCATCCCGATAAAGTCTAGGCCCCATTGTGCAAACGGTTTGTCTGCCACTATAGGTTTGAGAGGCATTGCAGAATTTTTTCTTCTGTCAGTAAAGAACTAGCATTTTTTGCAAGATTTTACCAAAAAGTGGGAGTCATTAAAAAGTGTAGGCCAATAGTAACCATTGCACATGACTTTAATGGTAGTGGTCCTAGTAGAGAAGTGTCCTCTCACTGCACTGTTGTGGAACGCGTCAAGGATACTCTTTGCTTGCTTTGAAGTAATGCATCATAGGAGTAGGCCATTGAAATTTCTTTTGAAAAAGGACCCCCTCCACTAACGTATATCCACAATTTTGTAGCCAGTAGTATCTCCTCTTTTGGGATGAGAGACTTGGTGGATACTTTTTGGTTTGCATAAACCTCATTCTATCAGTCAAACAACAACCCTCTGATTCTGGCTTGTTTATCAGGACAAGTCCCGGTTGCTCCCCTGCGGCGGGTATCTCCTCGTCCTGTGTCATGTATTTGCATAGTCCTCTTTCTCTGATGGTTTTAGTGGGTTTGACCTCAATATCATATTCAAGGATCTTGGTGATCCAATTAGCTCTTTTTTCTGTGATTTCTCCTTCCATGATATATTTGCATAGATTGGAATGTGCGACATAAACAAACACCTTGTTGCAAGAAACTAGATGGCATAACTTTTTAAGTCCCTTCACTATTTGCAAAGGCCTGCCTTTCGACGAAATTATAATTTTCCTCATATTCCTTTAGGGTCTAGGAGTAGAATGCCACTAGATTTTCTCCCTTTCCTTCATCATCTTTTTGGGTTAGGACAGTAGCGATATTGGACTTTCTATTGAATGCATACATTATAAAATCCTTAGATTGATCTAGATTAACCAGTACCAAAGCTATGGAAATAGATTCCTTAACTTTTTCAAAGGCTTCCCGAGCTTTGGTCGTCCACTTAAATGCCTGATCACATAAGGAGACATGAAGGAGAAGATAAAATCTCTCTATACAAGAGGATGATAAATATCTGTATGCAATTACCTCCTAATTGTAAGCCTACAAGACCCCTTTTTGTTGCATAGTTCATTAAAGTTTGGAAACCTGAATCAGTTTATTGGTCAGAATCATCAATACACCATGCCTTTGATCGAGTGAATAAATTTATTTATGCCATGGAGAGGATAAGGTATGAGAATACTATCAATATTGAATCCAGTATTCGTATTTATGATGATTATAGAAAAATTGATCGAACAATGCAGCCAATAGAAGATGAGACATGTGCAAGTCAGAATGATTCATATGATAGCCTGCATGATGAAGATGAAGATACAAGAGATCTCTCTTGCATAACAAATTGTGACAGGGAAAGCAACATATGTTATGAGGGATCTAATGAATATTCAGCTTGTGAAGATGAACCTATGGATTTTGACTTACAACCGGGTGATTCTTGCAGTTCTTGTAGTGATCAAGAAGAGGGAGAAATAATGGAAGATATGGAAGAAGAAATGTGTTCACTCAGCAGTGAGAAAATTTCAGATATACTAACTCTTGAATACCAGACATGTGCACATTAAGGTGATTCTGAAGTCCTATGTACAGCCTATATTTGCTTTTACAGTGAAAGTACTTTGTGTGATGATTCATGTGACTCCATGTGCATTTCTCAAAATAATGGAGAAACCTTTGAAGCTAATTGAGAAGAGGTATGTGATTTAGAAATTTATAACTCATGTGGAGAAGAAATTTATTTGCATACCAAAGATGATATGAGTCCAGCCTTGATTGGTTCAGATATGCATGATATTGAGGATATGAGTCATATTTCAATGTCAAATTGTGATATGGAAGATGTGCAAAACGTTTCAAATTTATTCATCTCAAACAATGTTGATATGACCAGCATTTAGATTTGTGTGAGAAGCATTCGAATCTTGAGATGAGTGACACAGATGATCATGATTTTTTCCCTCCTCATGTACATGAAATTTGTATTCCTTGGTTGCATTGTGATTGCAAATTGCCTATGTAGATTAATCTCAGTTATATGATGAATAAAGAATGTTTTCAGTTTTTAAATCAGCAGGGATATCATTTCATGATGTAGGACCCAGATAAGAATGGGGGAAAGAGTTGCAAGTATCTTTATGACAACACGAGTAGCAAGGAGGATGATATGAATACTTTCAAGAGAATTTCATTGAGTTCAAATCAAAATAAAATTTATGACAGGAAAGTATGGGATTTATTTTGGGTGGCCTTGAGCCATCATTTACCGAAATGAAGTCTGATTTTGTTGCCAAAGGAATACAAAGGATTAAGGAATTGCCAGTGCATGGAAAAATATTGACAATCCTCTAAAAAATTTCTCTTCCATGCACAGTAGTCTAGGAAATAAAAGGAACAGGACTTGCCAGTACATGGACAATCTTGATATTCCTTCTTTTAAAATAACTCTTTCAATGTACAATAGTATAGGGTCATGTTCATCTCCATTTCCATTCATTCCATCTTGCTCACTGGTTCATCACTATGAGTTTGGTTTTCTCACCCAGAAATATGGATCCTTGCAATGATCTCACAATCATTCATCCCCAGACGGAGACACTGTTAGAACTGTAAAATTTGAAAATTTTCATGGCTGCATATACCCGTTAGTTCCCAAAAATTCCCATACCATAAGTACAAAAATCTGCTTTGCATAACATTTTTTCCCATATTTTGTCATTTTGTCCCATAGAATTCATCTATCCTTGATCATTTGAATGTATAAACCATATTGGCATAACATGATGCAGGTCTCACTGATCCATAAAGCATTTCATACTAACGTGTGTCTTTTGCAATCTATTAGCAAGAGGTCGGGAATGTCTTGTTGATCAGATTACATTTGTGGATACACATCAGTAGGATAGTTCATTGTCTCGGCGACTAGAGGATCCTATCGGTGAGAAAATATTCATCGATATAAGTCATAATGAGCACATGTGTGTTATATCAATGAAGCACAAAATGATTTTCAGTGAAACCTAATTCATCGGTGAAATATCCTAGAGCATTCATTTGGTTTTCTCGATACAACGAAGGTGGATTCTGATGACGTATCAGGGTGAGTTCATCAAAGTCCTGCCAACTCTCAGTGTTGCTATGGGGGGATTATATCGGTAATAGGACATGGCGATATTCATTGTCTTGCCGATAACAAGATTCATCGGTGAGACTGGCATCATTAGAGAGAGGTATGGAAGTCATATTGAATATAGCTTTATCGGTAAGAGAAACATTTTGTTTCGGTGATCAGAAAGAAAACTGAAGGAAACGTCTCAATAAAACTTGAGTAGTCAGAAGGAATGTTTGTTGACCCCTAAAGTCACAACGATACTCAAGATTGAAGACTCAGAGTGTCGGGGAGACTTAAGATGTCGGTGTGACTGTATGGCACCATAGCGACATATGATCTATAACCTATCGATAAGACTCAAAACATTGGTAGTACTGTAGGACAACATAGCGATATATAGTCTATTGATAGTCAAAGAGACTTGGAGTGTCGGGGAAGCAGCAAGACATCTTCGCGGGTGTCTCCAAGGGTGATGTTTTCTAATTATTTAAACTGATATATCAAGAATATTTTTTAGTTTATCAGTGCACACTTGTTGTATCTGTATGGTTGGATTAATTGGTTCTTTCAAGGAGAGATTAAATCATTTTAGTCAATCATAGTAATTAGGGAATCTCATTTGGATCATTAAGAAGAACCTGGTAATCGCATTCCTGCATGTTTATACTAGTTATAAACTTAAAACTTATATGCCAAACAATTTGAGTTTCTTCCAGAAAGAAGTTACTCTTTTTAGATTTTCATTTGATTCCATACACCCAATAAGGCACTAGTCTCTACTATTCCGCTATTTAGTTTCATTCATTTTTTCATATGAACACATTATATTTTAGCCTTGATATTGCTAATACAATTTATACCAAAATAAAACTCATTTATCCACTCCCACTTGCGTGTGTGGGTAAATTGCTTTAGGAAATGAACAGAGGTCAAGTTTGCTTTATTCAAATAGGTATACCTACCTAGGTCTAGCAGCACCTAAAGAGAAGAAGGTTCAAATCATTTGGCCTTGTCTGTTACCCTAAAACATTGTGGGAGCTTGGCAACCTCTCATGGTTCAAACCTGTGTTTTTGAGAGCTAACACATGGGAATATCCACCTCGACTATTTCTGGTGGAGGGACAGGTTCCTACACAGGAGCAAGAGGAAAAGGTTGAGGAGCAACGGGAGGAGTCAACTCAAGAGCCTCGACAATGGGCCTCTTTCCACTCACTGCCTTAGGAGTAGGAGTAGTAGGAGGCTGTGGATCTAACTCTCTACGAGAACCTCTCTTTCTATTGTATAAATAGTACCATAGACCAGGGTATTAATTAGGGAGGTCTGCAATCTTGAGATTGGGCCTATGCCAAGGAGGAATCATCAGACTCGGTGGGTAGCCACCAGGCTGGATCATCCAATACTCTTTCAAAGAAGGGGGAGAGGATAGGGTAGACCAAGAGGAGGTAGCTTTCTCTTTACCTTTATGGGAAGGAGAGGGAGCTGATGTGGAATTCTCCTTCCCTTTCGGGGAAGGGAGAGTAGTCGATGTGGGCTTCTCCTTCTCTTCTCAGGAAGAGGAGGTGATCGATTGTTTTGTCACAAGAAGGGATAGATTTGGCTCCCCTTTGCACCCAATTTTATACTTCACATAGTTCTTGTAAAGTAGGTCCATTCTTGAAGGAATCAGACCAACCAAGGAGGGCTAAAAGTGATCCAGCGAGTATTCACCATGGGACAACAAGGGCTAGTATCTAGTTTCATGCACTACATGCATGAAACCCTCATGGGAGAACTTTAAACACTTGTAAATAATGGAGGAAATTCCATTCATGGAGGCAATCTAGGGTATGCCTAGCTTTAGCCTAAATAGATATGACTCTGGGATAACATAGAAGACTATGTTGATAGCCCTAGGTCCAACCAAGATAGACAAAGTGATCAAGCCATAAGGCTTAAGGAACATACCATTGTGTGTATGGATGGTAGATTTTGTTTCTTCATATTTTTCCTTTTTTAATGAATTCAATACTAATGTATCCTTGGTGATATTATTCACACAACTTGCGGGGTCTATCAAGACTCTTGTCACAATGTTACCATTAATGCGAGTGAGAATGTAGAGAGGTGAAGGTTTGTTGTTTAAGGGTAATTATTGTGATATAAATGTAATTTCTGGTGAATTAGGCACAGGTGGAGCAGTGGAAGTTATCATGACCATATTGACATAGGCCTCGGGTTGGGTAACAAAATCAATGGAATCAATAATCATGTTAGCAGACTGTGATAGAAACAGATCCTTGTATATCTAAAATTCACTATTAGCTTTCACCACTAATTTCTTAGCATTCTATTTATTCCCATCAAGATGAATGGTACTGTCCTCGATGCAGTCTTGTATTTCATGATGCAACTGCATACAACATTTGGTATCGTGTCCATTAACATGATGGTACTCACAATAAGTGCTCCCATCATACCAATTAGGGTAGGGTTCTTTGATAGGCTTAGGAGCCGACAAAGTTACCATCATATCCTTTGACAACTTTTGTAAGATGGAGGTATAGGGTTTTGATAACTTTGTGAACTTCCAGTTATGTTTGAGGTCATTTTCATTAGCAGCGGTTACTACATTCACAACGGCCTTACCTTTCCCAAAGATTGATACAATGCATTTTCTCTCAGAATGGGAGCACGAGGAGGATCCCTTGAACTGAATAACCATCTATTGGTACTCTCGTAAGGTTGCACACAAGTGCATGAGAGAAGGGTATTTCATAAGGGTGAACTTCTCTTGCCAAGGCCTTTGTAAGTTTCCTATGAATACCTTCTGCACATCATAATCGAGCAGTTGATACGAGATTTTTGAAAAGAGTGCTTGGTAACGCGCTAGGAAGTCAACGAATTTTTCATTATCCCCTTGTTTACATTAGATGAGATCCAAAAAGGTCATCTTTGGCCTGATGTTCACTTGGAACTGTCTCAGGAATTGGTTTACCAATTGATCAAATGAGAAAAATGGAGTTGTTGAGCAAGGAAAAATACCACTTGAGTGATGTGTCCTTGAGGGATTGGGGGAATATTTTAGCCATCAATGCATCATGATGGAAGAAGTTGGTGCATAGGGAATTGAAGGTACACTCATGTATCTTCAGATCTCCCTTACCACCATACTTCTCAAATTTATGGATCTCCATTCCTTGAGGGAAAAGAGTGTTCAAGATGGCAACCGACAATGGGCTATGTTAGAAGAAGGGCTAGAAGATAGCCTGGGAAGAGGCTTGGGAAAGACTTGCCAACTGGCTCTGCATCTTATCCATATTTTGAAGAAGAGTGTTTAGAATAGGGTCATTAGAAGATAAAGGGCTAGAGGGACCTCCTCTAGAACCACCATCAAGGCCTCCTCCACAGCCACCCTTGGTGTGATCTCTGCCAAAGCCACCACCAGAGCCACTGCCACCAGTGGGGCCTCCAATGGAACCACCACCATGAGCTCCACTGGAGCCGCCTCCACCGGCACCACCTTTGCTACCAAATGCACCACCACTACCAAAGCCCCAACCACTCATCCTGCCAAAGCCTCCACCACTAGAGGTGACATGATGGGTAAAGCTAAAGCCCAAGGGGACCCTATTAACCTTGATAGTTTTGATTTGTTCATAGGTGGAAGGGATACTAATAGAAGGGACCATGTTGGCCATATAGACAAATGTGGGAGGCATTGATACTCCTAACTGTCCCTCTCACTCTTCAAAAGTGATCCCTTGTGCGAAGCTAGGGTTGTTCGAAGGAGCACATGCTTTGGCAAGGCCAAGGAGGCTAGTCAAAAGTTCAATGCATGTTGAATATTTACTCCTCATATGTTTTAATTCATTGACTACCTGAATGGCTCTAGCCATCTTCAGGTTTCTTTCCAAGTGGTTCTTTATGTTTCCTAATCCCCTAGTGAGGGTGGCAATGTATTTTACAGGGATTTGAATAGAATCGTACTTGTCCACTGATGATGGTGTGGGAGACATAGGAGGAGTGGGAACATGATTGGTTTCATTAGTGAATCCCATCTCATTCCTTGAAAACTACTCCTACGCAACCAAACTAACGGTGGGAGCAGAGAAGAGACCTGTAAAGAGACCAATTGAAACCTTCATCATTTCCATTGGGAGGTGTTGTATACTTCTCCTAATGATATACCCAAAAGTTGTGGACTGTGTCATGATGCTCATAAACTTTCACAACACTCAGGAACACAACAATCACAAAGTACATGAGAGAGATCTTAACACCAACAGATGAACGAACATTGGTTCATGTTAGGTTCACCAAAAATGTAAGAGAGGGGGACCATTGCATGCAAGACCCCAAGTCATAGAGGGTCAAGATGTGAGAGGCTGCCCTAACTTACCTTAGCTAAGTGTAGTGTTTGGAAATGCGAGGGAAGAGTAACGAGGACCTCAACGCCTCTTAGTTACTCTGTAAACCCAAAATATAGGAAAGGGCTAGGCGAGCTAGTTTTTAAGTCTAACACTATGCTTTAGGAAGATCTCTATCCAAGGAAAAAAGTGTGATCTTTGGATGTCAGCATGGCACACTAGTGTCTCAAAAGTGTGCTAGCGTCTATATGACCAAACAATAGTGAAGACAAGGTCAAACCAATAAAACTAGCTAATGGCTCAGTTGATTAACTAAAGGGCCAGAATGATGTGATGAAATAAATGAAATACTCTCTAATATTATAAAGAAAATATGCAAGAGTGAAGAGAATAAGGAGAATCCCACCAAGGAATTTGTTCGCTAGCTAATCCCTTGAGAAGCACATACTCCTACACACAACAAGAGAGGAAAATGTTGGGTGGTTGTATAGGGGCCTACCTCAGTCAGACCCTTGTTAGGTGTTTCCACCTCCAGAGAAAGCCAAGAAGACAAGATAAAGGAAATAATGTAGTAAAGAGAAAAGAAGTACTACAAAATAGTGTTATGCTACTCAACCAAGTGATAGAGGAGAGGAGAGGGAAGATTACCACCTCCACAAAGAGCACTCAAGGCTACTTAGGGGAGAATATGAGAGTACTGAAGCCTCTGTTGCAATGGTGAGGTCCAAAAATTGCTCTACCAAAGTGATGGAGTGTTTCTTTGGCTGAAATGGAATGCTTGAATGCTTGAAAGTGAATGTGAGAGTGTGTGAACGGAAGCTTGAAGTTTTGAAGAGTTGGAATGCAAGTTGGAAGAATGAATTTGAAGAAGGTATGGAGAAAAATGACCATATTTGGGTTGGTCAACTAAAGGGGGCATTACAACTTCACTTCCAATGAGAAGAGTAACGCCTCTACAGGTTTAGCTGCAGGAATTTACTAGGGATGTAAGCGCACGTGTCCTTGACAGAAATGCCTCCACTGACACTCAAAATAGATGCCAAGTGGGATGAAAGCAGTGGGATTAGGTGGAATTAAGCCTCCAAACTTGGTTTTCTAAGGTGGATAAAGGGAAAAATGGGATTTGCACATGCAGTGAAAATTCACTCTTATACAATCCCTTCAAGAGTGTGCATGGTTTGGTGTTCTGGTATGAAGATTTGAGTGAGCCTTTGGTACTAAATGGTCCAATAACTTGCTCCACATTTATTGCATAATTGAATATCTTTGTCTATGGATTGGAATTTATTTAGAGGAATTTTTGAAGATAGTATGTTCCAAGTTTGAGCCTCTGGTATGAAGATTTGAGTGAGTTATGTTCACCAGAGTGAAAATTGCTTTTTCTAGATATTTGGTGATGACTGGGAGAATGTATTTTTTTCCACATTCCTTCTCATTTAATCTTTCTAGTCTGTAGTTCTGGAATTAGGTTTGTAATATTGTTATGTTCCTTCAACTCAAATGGTTCTTGTTTTGGTGGTATGGAAGTGATCTCTTCTTTATGATAGTAATTCTTAAAGTGTTTTAGTTTGATTAATTCTGTAGATAATGTTGTTAGAGCTTGTGTTGAGATTCTTGGTGATTACAATGGCTTTTGGATGTCACTTGATCTTGTTCCCACCTTTTGAATGGTCTACAAGATGATCAATGGCTAGTGTTCACACTTGAAGGTATTCACATGGTCTAGTCTATGTGAGTAGGGGTTTCAAGTCGATGACCAACATGTGAACAAAATTAGATCGCCTAACTGACTGACATGTGAACATTTAATGAAGACAATGCTAAAAAGTTGATATGGTCGATCAAGATCAAATATGATTGAATGAAAAAAATAAATTAAATGCATATCAAATTTCAGGTTAAAAAATAGAGCTAAATTTGGTAAATTCTTGATAACGAGGTTGATTGGTGTGCAACCCGATGTGAGATATGGAAAATCTAATTGGATGCCATCATTAATGGAAAAAATGGTATGTGGATGGCTTAATGATATGATACTTGTTGATGTAGGTTGCAAGTGAAAAATCCTAACAAAGGGTTTGACTCGTATGAAATATACAAAGGCATGAGTTAGAGTGAGTGTGTGTGTGTGTGTGTGCTTGAGAGAACAAGAGAGAGAATTGTTAAAGAGGACAAGAATCATAAAAATACAAGAATCTAATTATATTAGTGTGAGAGTGAACATAGAAAGAAGTATGATGTATTGAATCAATGCATCATAGGTTTAGCATAACCATGCTATGTATAGTTGATTGAAAATATTTGTAAGAGGTTGTAGCTTCCATTTACACTATTTTGTAGCTTAGAATAGGGTGTATTAGCATCCTTAAAGTTGTAGCTTCTAATTAAGGAGTTGTTGCTTCCTTGGGTTGCAACCCTAAACATTGTAACTAAAATTTTATGCTTGTGAGGCTGGATTAGGACAGTAGATCCTAGGAGCATTCTCACCGTGATTTTTCCCATCTTGGTTTTTCCACAGACATACTATGTTATGTGTTGATCTCTCTTATGCTTGTGGTTATTATATATGTTAGTATTTTAGTTTGCACATTTAAGTTTAAGGTTGAATTTTCAAAAGGGTTTTAAGAACTAAAGTTTTTTAATATCTACTGATTCACCCCCTCTCAGTAGATCATTGTGTTCTAACAATTGGTATCAAAGCCCTAGGTTCCTTGGGAGAAGCTTAACTAGCTCAAGTTGATCTTAGATAGGTGAACACAATAGCACTTCAGGAAGGTTCAAACAAGCCACCTAGGTTTGATGGAACAAACTATGCTAAATGGAGTTCATTAATGGAAGGATACTTAGTTTCTCTTGGAACAAAAGTTTGGGCATGTGTTGAGACCCAATATACTATTCCTGCTTGTATTCCTACTAATCTTGCAACAAAGAAGATTCATGAGGACAATAAGAAAGCTTGGTTTATTATTATGAACAATTTTTATGATTCTATGCATAACAATGTTATGCATTGTAAAATGGCTCATGATGTCTTGGAAAAATTGAAGAAGATCTATGAAGGTGATACCAAAGTGAAGTTAGAAAAGTTACAAATGCTGAGAGAAAAAATTGAAGGCTTGATGATGATTGAAGAAGATAAGATTGCAAACTATCTTTAGAGAGTTGATGATGTGGTAAATTCCATTAAAGGATATGGTGTAGATCTGAAAGAAGATGTTGTGTTGAAAGTTCTCAGGTCTATGACAACTAAATATGATGCCAAGATTTTTGCTATCAAAGAAGGAAGAAAAATTGATAAAATTACTCTTGATGAGGTGCATGGCATAATTAATACATATGAGATGAGAATGCCAAGTGTTGAATCATCTAGGAGAGAAGTTGCATTTAAGGTTGTCAAGAAAGAGAAAGATGAAGTTGATAAGAAAGACAAAGCTGCTATCATTACATCCAATCATGATGAAACTGATGAGGAAGAAGCTAACTTCATAAGAAGACTAAGGAGAGGGTCTGGTAAGTACAAGGGTAAGCTCCTATTTATGTGTTTCAATTGTGGGAGAATAGGGAATTTTGCTTCAAAGTATCCATATGGTAAAGAGGATAGTTCCAAGCAAGAAAAAGGTACCAAAATGAAGAAAATGAATTATCCAAAAAGCAAGAATTTTGGAAAGAAGAAGAGTTTGTATATCAATGAAGAAAGTGGAGTTTCTGATGCTAGTGATAGTTCAGAAGAGGATCATGACTATGCTCTTTTTATGAGAGAAAACATAAAAGAGATTCTATTTATGGCTAAGGACCAAGAAGATATGCTGGTTGAAGACTTACATGAGGAGGAAGATGAAGCGGTTGTTGATCTTGAAGGAGGAAGATGAAGTGGTTGTTGATCTTGAAGGAGGATCTTGAAGACCTTGAGGAGTTAAGAGATAAATATGATGATCTCAAGAAGGAAACAAGAAACTAAAAATAGAATGCTCAAAAAGAGACTGACAGAGAACTCAAGAACTTGAGGAATCTAATAAGGTGATAGTTGGTCTGAAAGTTCATGTAGAAGAACTCAAAAGAGTTGAAGACATTATTAAGTATAAGTTGCAATTAGAGATGGAGAGATGCTCAAAACTTGAGGCAGAAATAGTTTCCCTAAGAAAAGAAACGGAGAAGGCTAATGAGTAGGTTAGAAAAATTATAAATTTGAAAGCTGGTACTAACATCCTAGATGAATTGCTAAATACACAAAAAATATCTAGTAAAGAAAAATCCGATTTGGGACTTGAAAAGGGAAAAAGTTCATTTTTGATACTTCTACAAAGCTTTATGAAAGATTTAGAGCAAAAGAAAAATAAATTTCCAAGGATGAAAAATCTAACAAGGAAGATGCTTTCAGAGATGAAAACAAGTTAATTGCAGTTGAGAAATTTGTTAAAGAGAAAGAAAAAAGTGAAGACAAGAAGGTTAAATGGACAAATCCAGATCAACAAAAGAAGAAGAAGAATCCTACGAAAACTGACATTGATGGTTTCACAAGAGTGCACTATCCAAGGAGACCTAAATAAAGAAGATATCCTAATTTGGCTAAAAGATACACCATGACCAGCTACTCATCATATTTTAATGGGTATTGCTATACTTGTAACAATTTTTATCATAGGGCCAGACAATACAAAGTTAATCTATTTGCTCCTTTAATTGATATGGAGAAATATAAATTTCACGAGTAAAAATCTATTTGCTCCTTTAATTGATATGGATGTAGTATGTTTCAATTGCAATAATTTTGGTCACATAGCTAGAGATTGTAGAGAAAACTATAGAAGGAAAAATACTCAATCTAAGAAGAAGAAAACTACATCTTCTAAAGTTGAAAAGAAAACTGAGGTCATTAAGAAAGAGGAACAAAAGTTTGAAAATAAACCTAAGAAGGTATGGAAGGATTTCTCAAACTGCCTTGCATGAATAAAGAACAAGACATGTGGGTAATTGACAGTGGCTGCTCCAAGCACATGACCGGAGATAAAGAGAATATCATCAAACTTGAAATGAGAAAGGGAGGATCAGTAAGCCTAGGTGATAACACTACTGTCAATATTTGTGGTAAAGGAATTTTGAACATAGATGAGAAGAACAAAGTTAAAGATGTGCTCTATGTGGAAGGCCTAAAACATAATCTTCTTAGTGTCAATTAAATGTGTGATAATGGCACAAATTTGTATTTGATTCTGAAGGCTGCAAGATAAGAATGAATGGTAAAATAGTTACTCAAGGGATTAGGAATGATAGTAGTCTCTATAATCTATGTGAAGTAGTAGGCCAAACATGTCTAATCAATCAAGCAAAAGAAATTTGGTTGTGGCATAGAAGACTAGGACATGCAAACTTTAACAAGATGGTGAAGGTAAGATCAAAAGGATTGATTAGAAATATGCCTAAGATTGCAAATCCTGAAAATATCATCTGTCAAGGATTTCAGCAAGCAAAGCTAACAAAGTTTAAATTTCCCACTAAGTACTATTCAACTACAAAACCTCTAGAGTTAGTTCATATTGATCTATGTGGACCAATGAGAACAAGGGCATTTCAAGGAGAAAGATATTTTATGCCGTTGATTGATGATTATACTAGAATGGCATATGTCACATTCTTGAGGGAGAAGGCTGAGGCCTTTGACGCATTTAGAGGTTACAAGAAGTTGGTAGAAAATCAGACTGGTAGAAGAATCAAATGCCTCAAATCAGACAGATGTGGAGAATTCATGTCAAAATAACTCATGGAATACTGTGAAGACCATGGAATCAAATGCCAGTATTCAGCCCCAAGAACACCATAGCAAAATAGTGTGGTAGAGTGAAGAAACTAGATTGTGAAGGAGATGGCTAGAGCCATGTTGAATGAGGAAAACTTAACAAATACATTTTGGAAAGTAGTATAAATTATTGTATACATTCAAAACAAAGCTCTTATTAGATTTAACAGTGGTAGAACTCCACATGAATTGTGGTTTGGTAGGCCTTCCTCAATCAAGCACTTCAAAGCATTTGGTAGTAAATGCTATATTAAAAGAGATACTAAGTATTTAGGAAGTTTTGAGTTAAGATGTGATGAAGGGATATTTTTGGGGTATTCATCTCAAAGCAAAGCTTATAAATGCTAAAATAAGAGATTGCATAAAATTATAGAGAGTGTACATTTCAGGGTTGATGAAAATGAAAATCAAGGACAACCTAGTAGAAGCAATATAGAAAGTGAGTCAGATGAGGATGACATAGGTGCAAGGTTTGAAGAAGAAGAAGAGATTGAGCAAGAAGTTAACCAGGCTCCTACAAAATATGTTCAAAAGGATCATTTGAAAGATCAAATTATTTGTGACAAGAATGATGGTGTGCAAACAAGAAGAAGGCTTGCAAAGAACAAAGAGCAAGTGAACTTTTCCCTCTTCTCTCAAATTGAACCAAAAAGCTTTGTTGAAGCCAAAAAAGATGAGAACTAGATAGAAGCCATGGGAGAGGAGTTAAATCAGATTGAAAAGAGAAAAACATGGGAATTGGTTCCTAGGTCCTTAAACAATGTAATTGGAACTAAGTGGGTGTTTAGAAACAAACTAAATGAAGATGGAACAATGGTGAGAAACAAAGCAAGGCTGGTGTGCAAAGGATATGCACAAGTAGAAGGGATTGATTTTGAGGAAACATTTGCCCATGTTGCAAGGTTAGAAGCAATAAGAATGTTTCTTACATTCTCAGTCTACAAAGGCTTCAAATTTTATCAAATGGATGTCAAATCTACCTTCTTGAATGAAAACCTAGAAGAAGAGGTATATATTGAGTAGCCAGAAGGTTTTTAGCTGTCAGGGAATAATGATTATGTTTGTAGATTCAAAAAACCACGTATGGTTTAAAGAAAGCCCCAAGGGCTTGATACTCAAGGTTGGATCAATATCTACAACAACAAGGATTCAAGAAGGGTTGTGTTGATAGAAATTTGTATCTCAAATTTGAAGGTATGCATATGATCATTGTTGTAGTATATGTAGATGACATTATATTTGGTTGTAGCAATGATATAATGTGCAAAATATTTGTTAAAACTATGCAAGATTATTTTGAAGTGTCCATGATTGGAGAACTAAGTTTCTTTCTTGGTTTGAAAATTACACATGCTGATAAAGGTATATTTGTATCTCAAAGCAAGTATGCAAAAGAAATGCTTAAGAAGTTTAGCATGGAGGATTGTAAACCAGTTAGTACACCCATGATCACAGGCTAAAAATTGAGAAAATTTGATGAGTCACCAGATACAAATCAAACTACATACAGATCTATGATTGGAAGTCTACTATATTTAACTACATCTTGGCCTGGTATAATGCAAGTGGTTTGTATGGTAGCTAGGTTTCAAGTAGAACCCAAAGAATCACATGTCAATGTAGTCAAGAGAATCTTGAGATACATCAAAAGTATTGTTGACTATGGCTTATGGTATCCCAAAAGAAAAAAAATCATTTTTATAGCATACACAGATGAAAATTGGGTAGGAAGTGTGGATGACAGAAAGAGTACAAGTGGAGGAGCTTTCTTTTTGGGTAATAGGATAGTCTCTTGGCTAAGTAAGAAGCAAGATTTTTTCACCCTTTCTACTACAAAAGCAAAATATGTTGTTGCAGTTGGATGTTGTACTCAAGTCTTATGGATAAAGCATACATTAAAAGACCTCAAAGTGGAATACAGTGAGCCTATTTCCATTCTTTGTGATAATTCAAGTGCCATCAGTATCTCAAAGAATCCAGTAATGCACTCCACAACCAAGCATATCTCAATCAAGTATCACTTCATTAGAGAAAAGGTTGCAGATGAGGAAGTCAGCATGGAGTTTGTTCCAACCAAGGAACAAGTGGCTGATATATTTACCAAGCCTCTTCCCACCGAATAGTTTGAATACTTGAGGCAAAAGCTATGAGTGATTTCTCCCACTTCATATCACTAAAAGCTAGTGATAGTGCATGTATCCAGGGGGAGTTTCATTGATCATTCATTTGAACCTGGTTAAGGACTATGTGATCAAGTCATGTAAAATCAAAGTGATGCAAGAACATTTAGAAGATTCCAATTAGTTGGGAATGTGAACATTCTATTGCAAAGTACCAAAGAGAGTCACATTGAAGAATACCATATTTTACCGCATTTGCATGACAAAGTTTGCAGAGCTAGGATTAGCAGCTAGACATATCCATCTACAACATATCCAAATTTAAGAGAATTTGGTTTCGATTCTAAAGAGATATCGCTAGCCAAAGGTTACCTATTTTCACTGACTAGATTCAAGAAGTGGTGGTTATCCCTTAGGGGGAGTAGCTAGATATTACTAACATGGGTTCTAGATCAAGAGCAACAAGTGCAAATATGTGGCCCTTCTCATTGATGTCAAAGAGGGAGAGACATCTTTATGTGAAAAAATAAGGGGGAGAGAGAGCTCAAGAAATGTTGTGTAGGTTGTCTAATCTAAGAAAAAGGGGGAGAGCAAGTCATGTGAAAGAGAGAATATTGCAAGGACAACAGAGTGCAAGAAAAGTTGTGTAGGTTGTCTAATCATAAAAAAAAAGGAGAATGCTAGAATGGAATGGATGGTGTCTTTGATGGTTTTTCACATCATGTGTTTCCATCAATGACAAAGGGGGAGATTGTTGCAAATATGTGTCTAATCAGTGTTGTCATTGATGTCAACATATCTATGTTGTTAGTAGTGTCAACTGTGCTTTGGTATGTGCTTTACATTTCATCTGTATTGATCCTATGCTGGTGCAGATTTGAAGTGTTGTCTAAGGACATAATTGGGTGATATATCCTAGATTACAACTTCTGGTTTGATGAAGATTTAAAGTTGTAGTCACTAGTTTGTGAACTGATCTGATAGAGTTGGTTATCTGTGGACTGGGAGAAATGCATCTACTCTGTAGTCCTCTGCTATTTAGTTTTAGATCTCGTGGATCTAGAAGAAGGTTTATAATGGTGTTATTTGTGTCCCTTCAAGAGTGCGCATGGTTTGGTGCTCTGGTATGAATATTTGAGCGATCCTTTGGTAATAATGGTCTAATAACTTGCTCCACATTTCTTGCATAATTGAATATCTTCTCTATGGATTGGAAGTTATTTAGAGACATTTCTAAAGATAGTATGTTCCAAGTTTGAGCGTTTGATATGAATATTTGAGTGAGTTATGTTCACTAGAGTGAAAATTACTTTTTCTGGATGTTTGGTGATGATTGGGAGAATGTATTCTGTTTTGAATTCCTCTACATTTAATATTTCTAGTCTACAATTCTAGAATTAGGTTTTTAATATTGTTATGTGCCCTCAACTCAAATGGTTCTTGTTTTGGTGGTCTAGAAGTGATCTCTTCTTTATGAAAATATTGCTTAAAGTGCTTTGGTTTGATTAATCCTATAGATAATGTTGTCAAAGCTTGTGTTGAGATTCTTGGTGATTACAATAGCTTGTGGATTTCTCCTAATCTTGTTGCTACCTTTTGAATGGTCCACAAGATTATCAATGACAATGTTCACACTTGAAGGTTTTCACACAATCTGGTTCGTGTGAACAAGGGTTTCAAGTTGATGATCGACAAGTGAAAAAAATTAGATTGTCTAATTGATTGACATGTGAACATTTAATGAAGATGGCACTAAAAAGGTGATATGGTCGATCAAGATCAAATTTGATCGAATGAATAGAAGAAGAAATTCAATACATATCAAATTTTGAGGCCAAAAAGAGAGCTAAATTTGGTAAATTCTTGATAACGAGGTTGATTGGTGTGTAGCTCAATGTTAGATAAGGAAAATTTTATTGGATTCCATCATTAATGGAAAAAATAGTATGTGGACGACTCAATGATCTGATACTTGTTGATGTAGGTTGCAAGTGAAAAACCCTAATAGAGGGTTTGAATCATATGAAATATACAAAGGCATGAGTTAGAATGTGTGTGTGTGCTTGAGAGAACAAGAAAGAGATCTGTAATAGAGAAGAAGAATCATAAAAATAAAATAAATTTATTACATTAGTGTGTGAGTAAACAGAGAGAGAAGTATGATGTGCTGAATCGATGCATCATGGGTTGATCAGAACCATGTTATGCATAGTTGATTGAAAATATTTGTAAGAGGTTATAGCTCAGAATAGGGTGTAGTAGCATCCTTGAAGTTGTAACTTTTAAAAAGGGAGTTGTTTCTTCCTTGGGTTGCAACCCTTAACATTGTAACTGAACTTTGATGCTTGTGAGTTGTGAGGCTGGGTTAGGACAATAGATCCTAGCAACATTTTTCACCGTGATTTTTCCCATCTTGGGTTTTCCATGTACATACTATGTTATGTGTTGATCTCTCTTGTGCTTGTGGTTATTATATTTGTTAGTATTTATGTCTACACATTTGAGTTTAAGGTTGAATCTGCAAAAAGGTTTTAAGAACTAAAAGTTTTAATATCTACTGATTCACCCCCCTCTCAGTAGATCATTGTGTTCTAACACATTTCTCTATGTAAAGTGCTATGTTTGGGAATTAATGAATTTTGGGTTTCCCCTTCAAAAAATGTAATTAAATATGCTTGGAAAATGAATTAAATGGCCAATTAAGGGATAATTAAGATCAATTAATTAAAGGAGCCTTAAATAAGTGTGAAAGTGTAAATAAATACATTTTACAACACTAAATTAAGGAAAAATTAAGTCCAATTTAACTAGGAGGGCCCAAACAAGTGTGAAAATGTAAATGGATACACTTTCCTACACTAGAATTATAATATAACTATATAGGCTATACGTCTTTTTCCTAAAAAAAATATCGATATATCTAAAAGAGTTCCTTGGCATATTTTTTCTTGATATGAATTCTCAATCTTGAAAACCAAAAAACTAGAAATAATATCATCATGTAGGCATTTAAAATAATAAGTTACTTTCTACAACTATATTGAAAGAAGAGGTAGGGATAGAGATATCAACCTTGAAGCAACATGGTGTAGCACCTAAATATGTCTAATACTATCTACAAATTTATTTGAATCATGTGTTAAACTTGACAATACTTAGGAAACAAGAAATTAGTGATCTTACATACCCCTTCCAATTAGTCACATACAAGGGATACAAATAGATTGGAGGAAATCATAAGAGTGGATAAAAAAAAATAAACCCAAAAAAGGCCTATGATCATGAAAAATAGTGTCATATGACACTCAAATATAGTAATCTATATGTTTATAGAATACTCAAAAATAATTGTAAAAAAGAAAATCCCCTAATGATGACCCTAGTAGAGAAAGAAATATTCCTTGAAGTGCTAGATAGAGGTTCCCTACATGTCAAGAAATGATGAGATATCATCATAATAATTATAATCATGTGATAATAAGATATAACCATGATAAGTGTTATTGGAAGAATGTCATTGATGATTTTGTTGACAACATGAGCATGAGGAATAAGCACAAGGATATATAATGATGTGTTATAGTGTTGTCATTGATGTCAACATTGTATCTTGATGTGGTGCAGATCATTGTAGATCATTTTGGTTGGTTCTAATAGGTTTTGGAGTGTTTATGGAAGATATTTTTGCAAGATGGTTTGATCTGGTGAAATTGATTGTGATAAAAAATTGACTAAGTTTCAACTCTATTAATTCTATAACATAGCATTCAATTTTTGGGTCCACATCGGTCTAAAAATGAGGCACACACTCTACCCTTATTAAATTATTTTTTTGGTTGTTATAAGTATCTAATTCCAAAATTTCATCATGTCTTGGATTTTTGTTTGATAGATCTAAGTAACAAAAGTTTGGCCTTGTAGATTACAATCATTTCCTATATAATACATTTGAGTAGGAGAGCCCACACTTCTCCGTGAATAATTTTTTGGCTTTGCACTTTTGAGGATATGTTGATAGATGGAAATAGTATGTGAATTCCAGTTGGCATTGAATTTTGAGGTCCACCTGTCCAAATTTGGATACATAGTTGAAGAATTTTAGTATTAGGTATTTTGCGATGCTGACCTAATTAGTTTGAAGGTATGCAAAGGTTAAATAAGTGTTGTGGTCTTATCTGTGATCTATTATAGGTCCATTCCGACCTATTTCAAGTTATTTTGATGTTATAATTTTGATGTGAGGTGTGTATGGAAAGAGTTGAAGCTAACAAGTTATATTTTGAAAGTTACATCTAATTAGGCTGACCTAATTTATGTTATATCACTTTAAGTGGATATATATGTTAGATCTCTTTCGATGTTTTAATGATAGTGATGAATGTTGTAATTTTTCTACATTTATGTGATGTGAATATTATCAAAGCAATGCAAATTTAAGTTGTGAATGTTGAATAGAAGATTAGAGTGATGTGAATGCAAAGGAAAGCAGAGTGTTAGATTTGAATTAGATGAAGTGTGTAAAGTCAGTTTATTGAGTGTCATTGGAACTATATTTCATGTATATGATAGATGCAATTATAACAATTCAAATTAGGCTATGAGCTACAATCTCTCTTCTATCTTTTCTCTTTGGGAAGTGAGTACAATTGAAGAGTATGTCCACCTATGGTGAGAACTTCTATAAATATACTATAACTGATTATAATATATTATGAGCTAATCCTCACCGTGGTTTTTCCCATTTTTGGTTTTGCACATGAAAATCCTAGTGTTCATGTGCTATGAGTTGTTGTTGAATTTTTTATGTTTATTTCATCACTACAATTGAATGTGCTATGTGGTTTGGATGTTCTAAATGTTTGAATGGTTTAAAAGAATAATAATTCACCCCCTCTCAGTATTCTGGGTGTTCAATAATTGGTATCAGAGCTTGGTTCCTTTTAAGGAGCTTAGCTACTTGGGGAATATCTTGGAGGTTGAACACATGGCTGTTAGGATACTACCTACTCATCTAGAAGGGATTCTTGTTGTTGGATCCATAAAAGATGATTGCATGCTTGAAAAATATGGAGAAATTAAGGTTCTCCATGAAGATCTTGAAAAGACTGAAGATGAAAATAAAGATCTGAAAGAAAATATCAAAGAAGAAAATGAATGTATCAAAAAATTGAGAGAGAAAATCAAGAAGTTTAAAGAAATACATAAGGAATTCAGTGAAAAATTGAAGCAATCAAATGAAATTATCACCAATTTGAAGGTGCAAGTTGAAGAAAAGAAAAGAATTGAGGAATGTTTGAATGCAATGGTGAAAATAAAATCTGAGGAATGCAAAAGGATTGAACAAGAAGTGATCTAATATCAAATCTGGAGAAAGAAAGGATTCATGAAGACACATTCAAGATGAGTTCTACAAAGCTTGATGAGATGATTGCAAATTAGAAAGGCTCTAAAGATAAAGGTGGATTAAGGTTTACGATAAGATAAATTTCAAAAGCATATCAAACTACAAATTAGCCTGAAAAGAAGAAGAGCAATGGAAAGTACACCTAAAATCAAAGAAGACCACCTGTTAGACAACAAAATACACAAAGGTACCCATGTTTTAATGATTTTTTTTATTCTTGAAATAAATTTGGACATGAGGCAATGGAATGTAGAAGTAGTATGAATTAGAATGTTCCACCCTTTTTTGGTCAATGTTTTACATGCAAGAAATTTGGTCCTAGAGCTAGTGAGTATAGAAGTCAATCGATGAATGGCTATAACAGTGGTAGAATAGCTCAATCTTTCAAAGGCTACTATTATACATGTTATGGATTTGGGCATAAATCGATCAATGCAAATCTAGAATGAATGGAAGGAATATTGGTCAGAAGAATATCACTTGTTACAATTGCAATAGACCTAGACACATTTCTAAGTTTTGCAGAAGCAAAAATATGAGGAAGGATAATCCGATAAAGAGGAATGAACTAGTAAAAAAGGTTGATTCGGTAGAAAAAAAGGAGATGGAAAATATTTGGAGAAATAAGGAAGAGACAAAAGTCAAGGATGAATCTGTACCAACATCTAGTACAAATGTTTCCTCTGTAAACTAAGCTGAGAGCTTTGGCTCAGGGGGAGCTTTAATGAACATCTTATATAACCTACCAAAGAAGAGGTGTTGATGTCTTTGCACGAAGATATGTGATGAAGATCAACATGCTTGATCTATTGGTGAAGATTGTGGAAGAAAATATGTGAATGTAGAAGTTTGTGAAGCATCATAAATTGACTATGCATACAATTAAAGGTTTACTAGATTTATTGCTTGAAACATTAACTGTGAAATTAGGTCAAATTACAAGGTCATAAGTGATTTCACTTAGGAAAATTCATTCATAATGAGTATTGAGAAGGAGTAAAGCAGCGAGGAAGTGATTTGAAGTGATCAAGGAAATTCAAGATTCAGTGCATTAAAACCCTAGTTCAAAAAATAGAAGAAAAGGTATTTATAATCTCAAGCGTTGTTCTAGTTTTCAAAAAAAAATTAAAAAGAAATTTGAATTCATGGCTACACCAAGGGTTATTGAGGTTACTAAGAAGCCACAACCCAAATTCAAGAAATAACCTACTAAATATATTGAAGACGACCCACTAGGTGCATTTTTACATGTTCCATATGGAGTTTTTCCAATAGAGGACACAAGGATTTACATTCATTTTCAAGATGGAAAATTTTGATTACACTAAACTAGGAGATTTATGGGCTAAAGAATATATTGCAGAAAACTTTTCCCTAAAACCAAAGTATCAAAACCTAGTCACAAGTAAATTGGATGTATGGCAATAGTTTCCAAATTTTTGTTTTGATAACAAGTGGATTAGAATGAAATTAATTAGAATCCATGATAAACTTTTTTGGACTGACATGCCTAACATGATAAAAAAAGAGAAGAGGTTACAGGTCTATGCTCCACTAGACCCGTTCCTATGTTGAAATTAGTTGAGAATGAAATGGTAATGGAACTCACTAGTGCAACATATGACAAGAGGGATTTAGCAATAAAACCTATTAGAAATCTAGTTGTGAGATATGCATCCATGTAATTGGCTACAAAATCTATTTCACAAACAAAGATAATTTTGTATTTGCCACCACAATTAATGTGGCATATGATATGGTTGAAAAAGGTGTTGACTATGATCTTTGTGAGTTTCTAACAAAAAAATTGATGGATAATTTGAAGCAAACCAAGGAAAATAAGGATGAATTTAAGTATGAGACTTTGATTGTGTGTTTACTTTTATTTTTTCTAAGAGAACTCCCCAAAACCAAAAATTGAAATGGTTGCAAGGAAGACAAATTTCTCATTAGATCAAAGATTTTAGAAGAATTATTGGTGATGGGAATGCATAAGATGAGGCACTTGTTACATTCATTGCAGTTTTTTAGAAGAGAATGCATGAGAGAGACAAGATTCCAAGGAAAATGGTAGAGAAATATAAAAATGATATCATATTCGTGGTAAGTACTAATTAATGTATCATGGAGGTAGTTGAACTAAGGCCTATGTGGATTCGTATTTTGGGATATTAATTCATTGGACAAGAAGTTATTGGTTTAGTAGAAATTTTGTTGAAAAGTGCAAAGGATACATCTAAAGAAAGATATGGAACTTATGAAGAGAAATCCATGGAGGTATACATGGAGCAGAAGAAACCAATAATTTAGAAGAAAGTTAGGAAAATGGTTGATGAGATTGTAGAGGAAATGTGAATTTCAAAGGAACAAATGCAGTATGCAAGAGAAAAAGATAAGGGAGAATCAAGTGCTTCGAGAGGATCCAAAAGCACATGAAGATCTAGTGGGATAGCTACCACTCCTCCCTCTATTTAGAAGTCCTCTAGGAATAGGTAGCCTATTGGAGAGAAAAGGAAATCAATAGATAGTCCTCTAGTGAAGGATAAATCCCCTCTGGTTGTGCACATGACAAGGCCAGAGAAGAAGAAGGCTACTCTAGTAGCAACATCTATCACCCCTACAAAGAAAAGATAAAAGAAAAAGGAAATGAGAGAAAGGTTGAAAAAAATAAATGTAGAAGAAGAAGAAGAGGAAGAAGCACCCTCCTTGGTCCGAAAAAGGAAGAGTGAAGCTTCACAAGGTGAAGCAAGTGCTTAAAGAAGAATATTTGACATTATTGATATATATCTAGTGAAGAGGAGATTGATAAATAAAAAGAAGCATTTGTGATACATATGAGGGAGAAGAAGAAAACAACCACAAAGAAAAAGTCTCCATAAAAGAAGAGTAGAGCAAAAAAAAAGAAGGCTCTAGATGAAGTGAAGAAGCAAAAGGTAAGACCTCACAGTCCTATGAAGGTAGAGGCATTGGTAAATGGAATAATTTATCATGATATTCTTAGAGAGACTAGAGCTTTGTACAATGAGGTTAATGACACTGATAAGGCCAAAATAGTTGAGGTCATTATAAAATACATCATAATGCTTGAAGTGGATACTAGGAACATACATAAGAAGTTACATGTGGAGCTTTGTAATTTTTTGGTAAAGAGAAGGAAAGAGGATATTGAAGAAGATGCCAAAATGAAGGTCCATTCTCTTGAAGTGATTAGTGTTCCCTTGTCTACAAAAAATAAGGCCACATTGGCCAAACTATACACAAAAGAACTAAGAAAAAAAAGGGTAACAATGTTGATTAGAAGTGAAAAGGATGATCATGAGAGACTCCAAAAAGAGACTATTGACAAGGTTGCAGACCTAGCACAGCTCGGCTAGGGATGACCCTAGAGCACAAGGATCCCACTTTAGAAGTTGAAGAAGAAGAAAAAATTGATGCTCAACATGAGAATATACAATATAATACCCCTCTAGAAATATAAGAGATGACATAGGAAGATGCAAAAGCAGAGAAAAATGTTGAAGAAGAGACATATACTAGTGGGGAAGCAACAAAGGAATATACATCCACTCCTCCTCTAGTACCTAAAGTAAATGTCACTCCTTCAGTTAACATAAAGAATGCTACAAAGGAAGAGAATAAGGATGATGGTGAAGAAAATGTTGATGTAGAGAAAGAAGAAGAATAATCTAAAAGGAAGATGAAGATAAGAATGAGGATAAATTTGGAGATGCAAAAAAAGAAGAGGAAAATCCAGTAAAACCTGGAAAGAATGGGGAAGAGGACTTAAAGGGAAAAGCTATAGAAATTACAAAGGCTTCTGGTGAATCCTTTGGATCCTCTAGAGATTCCTTGAAGAATCTACTCAATATGTAGCTTAATTTCCAACTTGTTATGTCATCACAATTGCTACAACTACCAATGCAATAGGGAAATATAGATATGTACAAGATCTACCCACTCCACAAGCTACAATTGGGAGATGTATTCCATGCATCTGCTCAGAAGTAGATCATAGAAACACACCAAAAGAGTGGATAGTTAATGGAGGAAGTAGTCAAAGCATTACAAGAAGTTATACCCAGAGAAAACATAGACACATCTCTCTCTTGTATGGAAAACTTAAAACTTTAAATCACTTCTTTTAAAGAATATGCATCTAGACTTAGAGGTGAAGTAGAAAAAGACATAGAAAAGATAATAAATGATAAAAAAATATGGAGATCATAGAGAAGTGTTCAATTGCACATAAAAGGTTTTCATAAATGGTGAAGGATGTATAGATTTGTGTGGATGAGGTGAAGGCCTTGTTCTAATACTACACGAAGTGGCCCAAAGCCACACAAAGTATAAAAAGTGAAATGTACTCCATTGAGTCCTGTTGGTGTAATTAATTATTAATTACACTTAACATAAGTTTACTTAGGATTTATTTAATTCCTAAGATATAGGATCTTATCTTTATCTTATCAAGCTATCTTGTTGCTGAAGATAAGATTAGGTTTAGGTATCTTTGCTTCTATAAAGCAAATTATCTCTTGTAATTATTGGTACTTTCAAATATATCAAGTTGCATGTTTTTATGCAAAGCTTCTACTTTTTCTTTTTCATCTTTTGTGGAAGGTCTATTCAGGTTTGCAATCAGATCTTGGTTTTCTAACATGGTATCAAAGCCTTGATTTGTAGCCCCTTCTAAGCTTTTTTGGAGGATTTCATTGCAGAGCTCGTTTGGAGTCCCTCGAGGGTTTTATTCCTTAAGCACATTTATGCAACATCTTGGATCAGATCAGGGTTTTCCATTGGATTTAGAGCGCTGGAAAAAGTTAGAAATGACTTTTATTTCATTCATTTTCATCACCATTTGCCAAATCTACGAGGGTTTCAAGCCTAGTGATTTTTCTGATAGATCTGGGGGTTGCCTAATTTTTAGAGCACTTTGGGCTCAAACGGACCTTTCCGTTGGATTTGCAGTGCCCAAAAACCCCTGTTTCCATATAAAATTTGTCTGATTTGGACACAATCATCTGGAGAAGCAAAAAAATTTTACCCAGAGGCCGTACGACCCCTAGGCACGCATTTCAAGGCATCATTTTCGAGAAAAAAATCAAAAAAATAATTAAAAAATCAAAAATAGCTTGTTTGTTTTTGCGCTACCAGTTATACAAGTCGGGTGCCACCCAACGGCCACTGTTCCGCCACCGGGTGGCCACCTGACCTCCACCACTGCGCCGCTTCCCCTGCTGCTCCACTCAGTCGCTGGCCAGTCGCCGACAGTCTCCGCCCGAGCTCCGCTAGCTACATACAATCCCTGTGGGCTTTGCGGTGGTCCTATTACAAACCGGGAGCCCCGAGCTCCAGCCATCGGTGCCAACCGGAGTATAGCCCCTGTGGGCTCAATTCACATCGGGTGGTCCTATGAACGCCCATGGGCTCCGCCCAGCCCCCTGCAGTGCTGGATTAGCTCCTGCGGAGGTCACATCAGTGACCAGGAGCTTCGGCCCCAGACCCTACATTTCAGCCCTTGGTCCGCCCAGGCGACCAGGGCCTTATTTTTTTAGCCCCTGAGGGCTTCTGGGGGCCAAATTGGGCAGTTTTGAGCAGTTTTACAGAAATGCGCATAACTTTCACATACGACATCCCTTTTTTACAAACGAGATATTGTCAGAAAGCTGTTTTGATGCTCTATGCAATGGTGCTAGTGAGATTTTATGGTTTTTCTTTTTTGATGCTTTTTTTAGCCTCGGAAGTTAGATGTTTTCATTTTCACTCCGAGATGCATATCTTGTGACTTGCTTATCTATTTTTTGTGATTTTTCATGGCATTGGAAAGCTGGTTTTGGCCTCTATGCAGATATGAGGTCATTTCCAGAAAATGTGTAACTTATTTTATGCATGCATTCATTTTTGTTTCATGTGTTAGGTTTACATTTTCTCTCATGTTTCTGTAGTTTTTCATTATCTCCTTATGCAATAATTGGGTATTGTAATAATGAACTGATATAAAGTTACATTAAGGGGGGTTCTTGCATCCATATTTCATGTTGGTGACAACTCACATGAGTTTGTCTAGTTTCCTGTTGTCTCCTTCTAGCTTCTTTCTTGCTTCGCTGGACACATTGTTGGTTTGCTTTGGTTCACACTTCACATTGGGATTTTACAGTTCTTGATCCACATTGGTTCAGATCTTTCTCATTTGAATTCCATGGTTTTATGGTTAATGTTCCAAAATCCTGATGGTACTCATCCTATGGGTAGTTTTAGTTTCAGTTTAGCATTGGCTTCGTGAGACACAACTTCCAGATTTGTCATCATTATGGGTCCATTCATCTTTTCATCTACTGTTGCTTACAGATTCTAGAGTTGATCCAGTATGTGAGTTTCCAGTGTTCCTTGGCATTGGGTCTGCTATTGCATTTGTGATTTCGATTGGTATTTTGCAAACAGAACTATCTTTCCTTGCTTGCCAGATTTTGGGTTCTAGTGTTGCTTCATCAGAGTTCTTCCAGTGTTTCTTCACAACAGTTCATCTCACTGAGGGGGTTTCTCTCTCTTTGCATTTGTACATGAGTACCTAATCAGGCCTTGTTGCCAGGACTCATATTTGCATAATAATTATGCTTCTCCCTAAGTTGCACTTATGGGGGGGTGTTGGTGTAATTAATTATTAATTACACTTAGCATAAGTTTACTTAGGATTTATTTAATTCCTAAGATATAGGATCTTATCTTTATCTTATCGAGCTATCTTGTTGCTCAAGATAAGATTAGGTTTAGGTATCTTTGCTTTTATAAAGCAAATTATCTCTTGTAATTATTGGTACTTTCAAATATATCAAATTGCATGTTTTTATGCGAAGCTTCTGCTTTTTCTTTTTCCTCTTTTGTGGAAGGTCTATTCAGGTTTGCAATCAGATCTTGGTTTTCTAACAAGTCCCAGATCAATAAAGCCTTTGGTGCATATGATTTGGCATTAGACTTGGCTGGTACCACAAGGAGTGTAATTGAAGATATGCATAAGAAGTTATTCTTGTTGCAAGTATGTGTAAATTGGTGTTGTCATTGATGTAAAAAAGATCATGTTGTCATTGGTGTCAATTGTATGTGTTGAATAATATTGGTGTTGAAGGTGAACAATTGATGTTGTTTACGCTTTGATTTGTTGCATTATGTTGTCATCAATTAAGCTACTACTACTAGCATCTAGTGTTGCTTTGATAAGATTATATATAGTGTTGAAGGTGATGAAAATGTGTCTCTAGTGCTTGGTTTCCAAGTGCTTTTGAGAAAATTTGATAAAAAGAGGAAATAGACTATTGCAATGTTGTTCTGGGTTATAGAGAGATTTTATAGTTTTTCTCCACATTTCTTCTAGTTTGAAGATCTACCTATGTGATTCAAATATGTTGGTGAGAGGTGTTTAGAGATGTTATATTCAACAGATGGTATATTGGATCATCATATAGTACAATTTGTGTTCACCAATGTGTGAGTATGCATTGTAGAGGTGTCCAGGAGAAATATTTTTGCTTTGCATTTCTCCATAGTCATGCTATGATTCTAAAGAAATGTTGATGATGGTAATTTACCTCAGTCAAGAGGATTTGAGGTTTGGTGCTTTAGAAGATAGTTTTTCAAGTAACAATGTATGTGGAACAACCATGGTAGGAGGGTCCTCAGAGAGAAAATTTTTGATCGTGCAGCAAGAGTAACACAACGAAAGAAACATTGAATATGGAGGAAAATATAGATTAAAAAATTCTCATTAACAAAAATCTCAGTTGCATTCAGCCGGTAACATCTAGGCTTACAGATTCGACTCACGGGCCTGATCAAATATGCAACATTCTAACATGCTCCTATATGTGAGTTGAGCTCTTTACAAATTGGATCAACTTAATCCCTTAATCCACTACTAATATGTCTACTACCTCTTATAAGGATTGATTATAAGCTTTATACTATATCCACAGTTTTGGAAACATCTATGTTGGCCAAAGATCATTACATTTTCCAATGAAAGAAAATATAATGGGCGCATGAACAAGTCAGCCTCATATTTGAATTATTCCATCAACGGGTGCATAAGATGAAGTGTGGACCTATAATGAAGGTCAGGGACACTCCAAGGAACATTTAAAATCACACCGTTAAGATCCGCAAGTCACGAGAATGATTAGATTAGAGGTTAGGCTTGAAAACTATTCTGGTGCCGGTTCAAGAAACTGTCATGAAATCTAGAATTGATAACTTGTCAGAAAATAATCCAACCTCGCTCAAATCTTGGAATAAGGAAAATGAACATGTCCATGATGTACATAGAGATCCATAGGGTCTAGTGAGAAAAGATGATGAATCCACCAACATGAACTAAGAAAGAACAAGACAAGGACAAAACTAAAAGGAAAATATTTTTTTGGTTGATGCAAAATTTCCAAGAACTAAGGATGCTCCTGCATCAGACATTTGGGGTTAATGAAAAGTGAGTCTCTCACTTTGCAAGGGCCAAAGTAAAACCAAGATGATCTACCTTAGCCTGAGAAATCCATAAAGAATCCTCCATTGATCTGCCTTTCCACTTCACAAGATATTCTTTGTACTATCTTCCATGAGTCTTCCTCCCATCTCTGATATCTAGAATCTCCTCAATCTCATTTGACTGTTATTTAGGGAACTGATTCTCCAATTCTACTGTAATATCTTCACTGAATTCTACTTCATAATATTGATGTAGGTCTGCAATATTGAATATAGGAAATATACCCATACCATACGGTAATTCCACTTCGTATGCATTTCCTGAATCAAACTTCTTCAAGATCCTACAAGGTCTAAACTTCCTCATCTTTAGCTTGTTGTATGTCCCAACTGGAAATATTTCCTTCCTCAAATATACCATCACTTCATCTCCAATTTTGAACTCCTTATGTCTCCTCTTTTCATCTGCTTTCTCCTTATACTTCTAGTTCATGTCTTCCAACTGTTGTTTCACTTGAGTATGTACTTTCTTCACGTGTTCTACAAATTCCTCTACTTCTTCACTCCTCTTATCTTCCATACTGATGTTGCTTAACTCTAATATACCTCTAGGATGAATTCGAGTAACAATCTCAAAAGGTGTCTTTCCTGTACTCTTGTTCACTGAATTATTGTATGCAAACTCTGCTTGTGCCAGGACTAAATCCCAACTTCCAGTCTTCTCTCCAACCAAAAATCTTAGAAAATTCCCCAAGCTCCTGTTCAGTACTTCCATCTGTCCATCAGTCTATGGGTGAAAAGTAGAACTGAACTTCAAATCTGTCTTCAACTTCTTCCAAAGTGTCCTCCAAAAGTAACCAAAAAACTTTACATCTCTATTTGAAACAATACTCCTAGGTAATCCATGCAATCTGAGCACTTCCCTAAAAAATAAGTTTGCTACATGCATGACATCTATTGTCTTCCTACAAGGTATGAAATGTGCCATCTTAGAAAATTTATCTACCACCACAAATACATAATCATTACCTCTTTGTGTCTTCAGAAATCCAAGTATGAAATCCATGCCGATATCCTCCCAAGGTCTTTCTAGAACTGTCAAAGGCTTATACAATCCAACATTATGAATAATCCCTTTTGCAACTTGAAAAACTCTACAACTCTGCACAAATCTCCTGACATCCTTATGAATTTGTGGCCAAAAATAATACTCACTCACCAATTCTACTGTCTTATCAATTCCAAAATGTCCTGCTAATCCTCCACTATGCTTCTCTTTCACCAAGTTTCCCCTCATTGAACTTTGAGGTATACACAACTGATTACCTCTGAACAACATATCCTCCTAAATGAAATAATCCAACCACTAGCTTCTATCCTCCAAAACTAGTTCCTTACAAGGTTTCCAAGGTTCTACAAAAACTGGGTCTTCCTCATACATGTTCTTCAACTCATTAAAGCCTAATACCTCCATTCTCATCTCTGTCAGAAAATTCCTTCTCCTACTCAATGCATCAACAAATCTATTTGACTTTCCACTCCTATGCTTCAAAACAGAAGTATAACCCTACAAGAATTCCACCCATCTCATGTGTCTTTGATTCAACTTACCCTGATTGTTCAAATATTGCAATGCCTGATGATCTGTATATAGCACAAACTCCCTAGGCAACAAATAATGTCTCCACTTATTCAAGGCTTGAACTATGGCATAAAATTCTTGATCATACACTAAATATCTTCTCCTAGCACCATTCAATTTCTCACTGAAATATGCTACAAGTCTCCCTTCTTGACTCAACACTACTCCAATTGCATTTCCACTTGCATCACAATCTACTTGAAATACCTTATTGAAATATGGTAAAGCCAGCACAAGTTGCTTAGCCACCTTCTGCTTCAACAATTCAAAACTCCAATCTAATCCAGAAATCCATCTAAATTCTTTTCTATCTCCTCTCATCATTTATGTCATAGGACACTACAAATAGAACTGAAATTCCTAATGAACTTTCGATAGAAACTAGCCAAGCCATGAAATGATCTTACCTGCCCAATACTTTTAGGTGTAGGAAACTCGACAATTGCTCTAACCTTCTCAGGATCCATCTTTAATCCTTCCACAGATATCAAAAATCCTAGATATACCAATTCCTCCATGAAACTACATTTCTTAATGTTTATCAGCAACTGCTCTTCTCCCAACCTCTACAAAACTTGTCTTATGTGCAACAAATTTTCTTCTCTACTCTTACTAAAAATCAACATGTCATCCAAGTGCACAATCACAAACTTACCCAATAATTTCTTCAATACCTCATTCATCAACCTCATGAAAGTACTCAGTGCATTTTTCAATCAAAAATGCATCACCAACCATTCATACAATCCTTCATTTGTCTTAAATGTTGTCTTCCACTCTTCAAATCTATCTTTGTAAAGTATCTGGCTCCACTCAAGCAATCCATACTTCACCGTGATCTTATTTATGGCTCTTGAATCCATACACATTCTCCATTCTCCATCCTTCTTAGGTGCCAACATAGCAAGTACTGCACAAGGACTTAAGCTTTCTCTGATCAAACCCCTTCTCAACAATTCTTGTACTTGTTTGTTCAACTCTTCATTCTCTACAGGTGTCATCTAGTGTGTTGCTTTATTAGGAAAACTAGCTCCAGGAATTAGATCCATGAAATGACTAATACTCCTCATAGGTGGTAATCCATCAGGTACATTGTCTAAAATGATCTCATCATATTCTGTTAGCAACTCCTTTATCTCTTTCGGTTGTTCATGCAAACCTCAACTATAGGAGCATCTTCTAATGGAAAAAAAATATGCTTCATCCCATTAGCAACTATGGTGTATATATTCTTCTTTTCATCATAAATAGAATGTCTATCATACTAGCAAGGCCTTCCCAACAAAATATTACATATATCCATAGGCATGATATCACACAAAACTTCATCATGGTAATTTCCTATCTTTAATTTCACCAAACATTGTTCACTTACCAGAATTTTATGCTCATCTTGTAGCCATGCTATCTGATAGGGTTTTGGGTGCTTCAATCTTTCCAATTTCAACTTAGTCACCATCTCTTCAAAAACTAGGTTCTTAGAACTTCCACTGTCAACTGTCACCTTGCAACATTTACCAACTACCTTGCATCTTGTCTGGAATAAATTCTTCCTCTGCAATGGTTCTTGCTCCAACTCACTCTGACATAGTACTCTTCTATTTACCAACACTTCTCCTTCCAGTTTATTAGATTATCTAGCATGATCTTCCTCAACAAAGGCAGTTCTTTTGTTGTTCTCAGTATTTATGCTCGTCTCTCCCTGATTGCATTCAAATGCTCTATGTCCTTCTCCACATTTATAACAAGTTCCTCTGAATACCCTTTTCTCTTGTCCTCTATCATCTCTTTTATATCCTTCATTCTAGTAACCATTGTATCCTCCTCTTCTGTATGAGTTACCATCACTTTTCTGATATGCATTATCATTCTTACTAATCTCCTTATCTTTGTTCTTATCTGGAAAAGATCCTCTTCCTCCTCCAGAAAAAGTTCTTCGTCTTTGAAATCTTCCACCTCTTCCTCTTTGTCTATGCCCATGTCTCTTATTCAGCTTCTCTTCTGCCTTTAGGGTACACTAATATGCCTCTTCCACACTTTGCAACTTGATCAAACTGATTTCATCCTATATAGACAACCTCAAACCATTCACATATCTAGCTACTTGTTCAGTTTCCTCCTCTAAATGACCAGATCTAATATTCAACTTATAGAATTCCTTAGTATACTCTGTCGCACTTGAATCTTTTTGCTTCAAATTTTTCAACCTTCAAAACAAACTAATTTGATATTCTACTAGCATAAACTTTTTCTTCAACTTATTCACCATCCGATCCCAAGATTTTATCTTCTCTTTCCCTCTTCTTTTCCTATTTGTCTACAAATGTCCCCGTCAAAGGGATACATGTCCTCTCAACTTTGTGCAAGAAAATTTCACCTTCTTATCTTTAGTGGTACCTTCAAATTCAAAATATTTTTCCATCTCTATTATCCAATCAAACAATTCTTCTGAATCCAACTTACCAGTATAATCTGGTGGATTGAAATGTGGCTTCATATTTTCTCTAGTTAAGGCTCTTATGAACCTCTCTTCTCCCTGATCTAGGCCAAGTTTCTCTTCTCTTCCTCCTTCTTCCTAAAATTCTACCTCTTCACTCACATCATCAACTGGTCAACCTCTTCTCTAGGTCATTTCAACTACATCTAATCTGGCAGCAATTCCTCTTAACATCTCCATTATAGCTTGGTCTACATTTCCATGCACTCCATTTCCTCTAACATTTCTTCTTCCAGCCATCTTTACAATAGTCCTTTGTAGCTACAGGTCAGATCCTCAATCTGGCACCCCACAAAAAATATTTTATAGGACTTTGCAAATTTTGTTGACCTCACACGGATTGAAGCTCACTCTAATACCAATCTGGCACAACCACGGTAGGAGGGTCCTAAGAGAGAACAATATGGACTATACAACAAGAGTAACACAATGAAAGCAACATAGAATATGGAGGAAAATGTAGATTAAAAAATTCTCATTAACATAAATCTCAGTTACATTTAGTCGGTAACATCCAAGCTTACAATTCGACTCACAAGCCTAATCAAATATGCAACATTCTAACATGCTCCTATATACGAGTTGAGCTCTTTTCAAATCAGATCAACTTAATCCCTTAGTCCACTACTAACTCTACTACCTCTTCTAATGATTGATTACAAGCTTTATACTATATCTGTGGTTCTAGAAACATTTGTGCTGGCCAAAGATCATTACATTTTCCAATGAAAGAAAATATAACGGGTGCATGAACAAGTTCGCCTAAAATTTGAATTAATCCATCAACGGGTGCATAAGATGAAGTGTGGACCTATAATGAAGGTCAGGGACACTCCAAGGAAAATTTAAAATCACATCATTAAGATCTTCAAGTCACGGGAATGATCCATGAACAATCAGATTAGCCATTAGGCTTGAAAACTATTCCAGTGTCAGTTCAAGAAACTGTCATGAAATCTGGAATCGATAACTTGCAGGAAAATGATCCAACCTCACTAAAATCTTGGAATAAGGAAAATGAACATGTCCATGATGTACGTAGAGATCCACAGGGTCTAGTGAGCAAAGATGATGAATCCACCAACATGAACTGAGAAAGAACAAGACAAGGACAAAATTGAAAGGGAAATATTTTTTTGGTTGATGCAAGATTGCCAAGAACCAAGGATGCTCCTGCATCAGTATGGCAAAGCTGCTTGAATGTATTGGTTTTATACATTCTTTAGGTGGAAGTTTTTGCAAAGGATTTTTTCAAACTTAAAGATGTTTGAGGAATATTCTAGACCATGTTCAAGCATGGTGTATGGCTCATAACTCATCTTTGGTTTTGAGGAAGCATGTACTTAAAATTTTAATGGTGTTTGCATGGGTAATGGTCGATAATTGTTTACACTACATGCAAAGGATAAATATTGTTTGTGGTAGTGTTAAGTGGTGTTGTTGATTTGGGTCCCAATTAAGTTTTGATGTGGTCCACATTCACTTCTATCCACCATGGAAGTTTTTTGGCACCGATTTAATTTGAATTTGCACATTTGAGGTGCATAGCTAACCTTGGAGAGGGTTTCAAGGCTAGGGACGGTATAAGAATGAGTTGAATTGTTAAAGGAGGTTAAGATAGATGAAAGTTAAAAGTGTATGATGCAAATTGAAGAGTTGTAAGGTGTGAAATTGAGTAGAGAAGTGTGAGATTCAAGTGTTGGACTACTAGATGTGGTGATTAGCTGTTTGCAATCATTCAAACAGACTATGAAAGTATTGGAGCTATTGTGGCGATTTTCTATAGCATTGACCTCATGTTTTCTGTGTAATATTTCTTCTCTATCTTATTTTTCTATTTTGATAGTGAGCCTTGGATGTGAGCCTTTCTAGACAATGTGTCCTATTTTGGCAATGAGCCCTTGTAATTAGTTTTGAAATTACTTATATTATGAGCTAATCCTCACTGTGGTTTTTCCCTCCTTGGTTTTTCCATGTAAACTTGGTGTTCTCTTGTGCATAGTGTTAAATTTTTTTTAGTTTGAGATATTTTATTTTTATGTTAATATTTATAACAGATTAAGGTTTTAATGAATGCATGTGGATCTGAGTGTTAATGAGGGTTTTGATGTTTTGATAAGATACAACTGAATCACCCCCCCTTTTAGTTGTCTTTTTCATTCAACAATTGGTATCAGAACGAAGTTCCATGGAGAAAATCCTAACAACTTGAGGTAGATCTTGGATGGTGAACAAGAAGGAGATCCCTATGTTTGATGACACAAACTATGCATTCTAGAAGACAAAAATGGAATTCTATTTGGTTTACCTTGGATATGATGTCTCGAGGTTCGTGAAGACTTAATATATCATACCTACAAATGGACCGAACACAAGTGATGAGATCAAGGCCTATGAAACAAATGGAAAAGTAAGGTTTATTCTCTTGAGTAGTCTTAAAAATTCTGAATTAGTGAAAGTTATGGATCTGAAAACTACTAAAGAAATTTGGGATAAGTTGGAAAGCATTTATGAAGGAGATATTATGGTCAAACAAGCTAAGATGTAGAACTTGAAAACCACATTTTTTAGAATTTGAGGGTGTCTAAATATGAAAACATTACAAGCTATATGTAGAGGGTAGATCAAGTGGTGAGCTCCATCAGAGATCTTGAAGGAAAGGTCAAAGAACCTAAAGTGGTAAAGAAAATTCTTAGAATGTTGACTAAAGCTTACAATTATAAAGTTGTTTTTATTGAAGAATCTCAAAATCTAGATTAGTATTCTAGAGATCAATTGCATGGCTCTTTAATTGCATTTGAAATGAGAGATTTTGCTACTAAAAATGGTGCAAAAGTTGAGACTACTTTTAAGGCTGCAAAAATAGAGAAGACTGAAGAACAAGATCAGCAAGATATTGATGATGTGGAGGATAACTTTGTGAGAAGGATGAGAAGAGGTACTGGTAAGTATAAAGATAAATTACCTTTCAAATGTTTTAGTTGTGGAAAAATAGGTCATTATGCTTCAAGATGTCCAAACAGAGTTGTGAATGACAAAAACAAGGAGAAAAAAGGTAATAAAATTAAGAAAATCTATTATGTTAGAGAAGATGTGAGTATTTTTTATGATGAATTTGATTGTGGAGATGTTAATGATGATGAATGCTTGTTCATGGCTTTAAACGATGAATCTATTTCTACTAACTTTGAAAAACGTGTGAAGGAAAATTCTCCAAAGAGAAAGGATAAGATTAAAGTACTTTGGTATCTTCTTTTCATGTTAGACATGATAAGAACTATTGGATCATTGACAGCCGGTACTCAAATCATATGACTAGAGACAAGAGTAAGTTTGTTAAACTTAGAGAGTATGATGGAGGACTTGTTATATTTGGAGATGATTTAGGTGCTAAGATTGAGGAGTAGGTTCAATCATTTTTTATGGAAAACATAATACTGATGATGTTTACTATGTCAAGGGTTTAAGACATAACCTCTTGAGTGTTGGATAAATGTGTAGCAGAGGATATAATCTTATGTTTCAATATGATGGATGTGAGATCATAAAAGCATTTGAAATTGTGATTTTTGTTGGAAAGAGGATAGATGAAAATGTTTATCAGCTCAAGGGTGTTGATGGCCATTATTTTATTATTAAAATTAATGAAAGTTGGTTATGGCACAAGAGGATGTGTCACATTAATTTTGATAGCTTAGTTAGAATTAGTTCAGTTCAAGTAGTAAGAGATTTTCCAAGGATTACAAATCCTATCAATTTTGTTTGCAAGGAGTGTCAAATTGGAAAGAAAACAAGAAGTTTCAAGGGTGAAGAACAATCTTCTACTAGATTATTGGAATTGGTGCATATAGACCTTTGTGGTCCTACAAGAGTGAGAAGTCTTCAAGGTGACATATATTTATTTCTTTTGATTGATGATTATTCTAGAATGACATGGGTTTCTTTTCTTAGAGAAAAATTTTAAGCCTTGTTGATGGTGTTTTTTGCACAACAACTCAGACAAAATATAATATCCTATCTCTCTTGAAAGGTAAATCTCCATCAGCAAGCCTCGAGAGATACCCCCAAGGTCTCTAATGTCAGGCCTTGAAAATGTAATTAAAAAACTCAAAGATAATGTGAAAATGATGGTAATCACAAGGGGACTTACAAATGAACAATGTTGGAAGTATAATTTCATCAGATGTAGCAATATGGTGATGCTTTGAATCCTAAAACTAAACCAAATTCAAAGAAAGATCAAAAGAGAAGGGTTGAGAGAGATCCTATTATAACTCTTAAGATCAATCACAATAATGATGAATGTTGCACATGGATAGATCCCCAATAAAACCAATCTATACTAGATCAAGGAAAATCCCACAACTACACAAAAACAATGCAATCTTCTAAGGAAATTGAAATATTTTCAAATTATGAATATTCATTCACATAACCAATAACTAGCACAACATGAACAAGCATTCACAGTTGAACTTTGCACAATATATGGCTCATACTAACTTTACACAACAACTTACAATCAGAAAATTACTAAAATTATGAGCAAGAGATTGATCAAACATCATTCACATTTCACCATCATTGTGAAAGAGCTGAAATATAACATCTAACATTTGAGAATCAAGAACAAGAAACAATAAACTATTGAAGCATAACACAAAGTTTTCCAAATCAACAACCTATTGCATTAACTTCTCTAGTATTTACATAACAATTTCCAACTCTTTCCTCTCCTCTCCTATAGCTACAAATGAGAAGGCACTGGCATTTTATAGATTTTACATTATAATTTCAATGACCAAGATTAAATCAATCCAATGGCATAAATTATACTTCTAGAAGCATCCAACAATTACATCAAGTTTGGTACATGTGATACATCATTATCCATTTAAATAATTTTGTTACAACTAGGAGCAATGAGGAGAAAAAGAAACCTACCACCTAGACATTGATAAAAAATACCATTGGAGAACAAAAGAAGCATCATATGTCTTCTCATGTTTAAAATATATCCTTCAGCTATAGACAGGTTGTGGCACAAATTCTTATGCAGGCCCCACATTTAATATTTGAGTTGAACTCTTCCAGATTTTTCTCTTGGTACAAATCCATATGCAAGTCCCCCTTTTGATTTATTTAATCCTTAAAAATAGATATCATCATTAGTAGCTCACATGTTAAAAAATGTCATCCATAAAATATCCAAATTAAACTTGAATAAAATTTTGGCCTTTTAAGAAAAAAATTCCATTTTTGGAATTTTTTTTCAATTTTATTTTCCATTTCAAGAATTTTTCATTTTTAGAAACATTTTAAAATTTCAAGAAAATTTTTTTTGGAAATTTTTTCGTTTTGAGAAAAAATTATGCTTGGGGAAAAATTCCATTTTTGGAAAATTTTGGGATTTTTGAGGGGTCTTGGATTTTTCGAAAATGGAAATTTTAGGAATTTTGATCTGTCATGGATTTCGAGAAAATCTACTAGGGCTTAGATTTTCCCAAGTTTAGTTCTCTAGGAAAATCTGAGGTAGCTAGAATTCTCCCAGGTTTAATCCTCAGGGAAAATCTGAGATAGCTAGAATTCTCCCAGGTTTAATCCTCAAGGAAAATCCAAGGTAGCTAGAATTCTCCTAGGTTTAATCCTTAGGGAAAATACGAGGTAGCTAGAATTCTCTCAGGTTTAATTCTCAAGGAAAATCCAAGGTAGCTAGAATTCTTCCAGGTTTAATCCTTAGGGAAAATATGAGTTAGCTAGAATTCTCCCAGGTTTAATTCTCAAGGAAAATTTGAGGTAGCTAGAATTTTCTGAAATCCATGGCAAGTTAAAATTCCCCAAACTCCATATCTTTTTTTCTAGAATGAATTTTTGAAAAGTTCAAAAAGCAACCTAGCCTAATTTTTTGTCCTCTATCCATGGGTACAAAAAAATTTACATATAACATTGAAAATTCACTTCAAAATACCCATTTCAAAAATTTATGACAGGTGGATTTCTCCCAAACCCTCAAGATGCCTCAAAATATTGCCTTCATCAAATCAAGTCTGGACTTAATTCCCAAAATAACCTCCCAAGAAGAGCAAAACTGAAAATTTGCTACGCCCTTAATATTAGTGTATATCGGGTTATGAATAGTCGGCTTGTGGCTATCTTAACTCTCCATTAAGTCATATTATCATTAGTATATTGTTATTTAGTTGTTTAGGCTGGCCTAAGACTTATATAGGTGTGTCTAAGTCAGCCTAGGTGATATCCTAGGCATAAATAGGTATATATAGGAGGTTGTGAGTCTTATTTCATCATCAAGTTGTGAAGTGTGTTCTCATTAGAGATATTTTGAGGTTGGCCCCCTTGAAGTGGCTTGTTATTCTCAGTTATTCTCAAGTATTTGCAGCATATTTCATATCATATTCTTCTATTGTGCAAGTTATTTCATAACAAGTGGTATCAGAGCATGATCTTAGCACCGTAGAGGCAAGGTTTTTCTCAATTTTGGAGGCGATTTTTGGAAGAGCATCTTTCAGATTTTGGCAAATTTTTTTCTATTTTTTAAAGAGTTTTTGAAGAACATATTAAAGAAGCTACAGTCTAGATTTCAAAATAATTGGAGCATAATTAAGCAAATTATTGCAGAATTAGGGTTTCTACACAATTTTTTTGGAATCTACATATCTCACACATCTTGTCAAATTGGAGTCTAATTTTTGAAGAAATACTAAAGGAGATTACAGTAAAAAATTGGGAGGAATTGGAGCAGAAATAAGAAAGTTATTGAAAAAATATTTTTTTCACAATTATCACTCTCTACACTGCAAATCTACTTATTTCTTGGAGATTTTTCTAAGTGAGTTATTTTGGCCCTAGTAAGTTACAGTAAAAAATTTAGAGAATTTAAGTTTCATTTGTGTGATTTATTTCAAAATTAGTGGTTCCCATCATGACAGGGCCTGCAACAAGGGGCAAAAAGAATGTTGTCACTCCGGGGAAGACTCCTGATAAGGATGGGGTAACAATAGAGGATATTAATCCTAATGAGGAAATCAATAAGGTCAAGGAAGAAATTTCCTCAATTAATATGGATATGTGTGACCTAAGAGGAGATATATCAGACATATGAAACATGTTAAGAACCTACATGGGTAAACCAAGAAAGGAGTTCTCAAGCGACCAAGGTGAAAATTCTAGGTCAGCTACCATTGACACAATACTCCTATGGGATCTAGGAATTTATTTCCAAAGGTGGATATGTGTAAGTTCAATGGAAAGGATCCTCTAACATGGATAAACCAAATGGAGAATTTTTTTGAAGTACACAAATCCCAAATGGACAAAAGGTCATGATGGCTTCCCTATATCTAGAACCAGATCAATTCATTTGGTATTGTTGGCTTTGCACTCATTGAAGGAAAAAGGGGCTCACCATCTCATGGTCAATTTTTATGAAGGAACTCCAAGAACAATATAGCAATAGTGTGACAGACAACTTCTTCAGCCAGCTAGCTAAACTTCAACAAACACGATTAGTTAAGGATTATATTCAGCAATTCCAAAATCTATCCTTAAGAGTGGATACAATTACGGAGGAAAACTTCAATTATTTATTCTTGGGTGGTCTCAAGGATCACATTCAACATGAGGTACGCATGTTTAGCCCTAGCTCCATAAATGAGTCTTTTATCTTAGCACGCAGGGTAGAGGAGAAGTATTCGATTCCTAAGAAGCAAGGGGCTAATGTGACAAGAGAGAAAGGATATTCAACACAACCTACTAAGTTGACTCCACAAAAAATTGAGGAGAAAAGATAAAAAGGGTTGTGTTTCAATTGTGATAGCAAATACAGTCGAGGACATAAATGTAGTGAAAAGAAATTGTTCTATATTGAAGGTCCAAGTGAGGAAGAAGAGGAGGAACCCATACTAGAGGATGAAAGGGATTCAAATGAGGAATCACATGATTCTCAACCAATCATTTCTTGTCATCCAATCTCAAGTTTCAGTGCTCCACAAACTCTCAAGGTGGTGGGGTTCTTAAAGAAACAAAAGGTAATAGTGTTGATCGACTTGGGTAGTACTCATAATTTCATCAACAAAATGTTAGCTACTCGTCTAAATCATTTTATATATCCGGCTCCAGAGTTTCAAGTTTTGATTGCAGATGGTGGTACAGTTAGTTGTTCAGGGAAGTGTCATAGCATTAAATTATCCATGGGAGATTATCAACTTGATACCCCAATGTATGTTATATCCATGGGTGCAACAAATATTGTTTTGGGAATACAATGGATTACTACATTGGGAATGATTGAGATGAACTTCCAAGAACTGTTCATGAGATTTCAATCAAACAAATGGTAAGCTCTCATCAAATGCAAAATTTTCTTAAGAAAGGAGTGGATGGATTTGTGGCCCAACAATGTTCATTAGAAGTCTCTCAATATAATGCTCCTACTCATCTAAATTTGCAAGCTATAATTGATCGTCACTCAGTTTTTCTTGGAGATATGCCTAAAGGACTTCCTCCTAAGAGTGATCATGATCATTCCATATAGTTAGTCCCAGGGAGCCAACCACCGAACATCAGGCCTTACAGGTATCCACACATACAAAAGAGTGAGATAGAAAAAATTATTGGGATGTTAGATGTAGGAATTATCAGGCATAGACAAAGTTATTACTCCTCACCTGTGGTGATGGTACGTAAGAAGGATGATACTTGGCACCTGTTTCTAGATTATAGAGTGCTCAACATGTACACCATTAAAGATAAGTTTCCTATTCCAGTCATTGATGATTTGCTAGATGAATTGAATGGAGCTATGTATTTTACCAAGTTAGATCTTAGATCTGGTTATCACCAAATTCGGATTAAGGAGGAAGATATTTGTAAGACAACATTTCAGACTCATGAGGGTTATTATGAATTTTTGGTGATGCCATTTGGTCTTACCAATGCACCATCTACATTCCAAAGTTTGATGAATTCCATTTTTAAGAAGTTCTTGAAAATTTTTGTGTTAGTATTCTTTGATGATATATTGATTTATAGCAAGACTTGGGAAGAACATTTGCAACATTTGGATCAAGCATTACAAATACTTGAAGATCATAAACTCTATGCTAAGCCATCCAAGTGTGCTTTTGGTCTTATGGAGGTGGAGTATTTGGAACACATAGTTTCACATGAAGGAGTAAAGGTGGACCCTAACAAAATTAAGGCTATCATGGAATGGCCTATTCCAAAAACCATTAAGAAACTAAGGGGTTTCTTGGGATTGAAAGGGTACTATAGAAGATTTGTGAAGAATTATGGTCGTATGGTGGCACCTCTCACCACTCTATTGAAGAAGGATTATTTTCATTGGAATGAGTCTGCCAATACAACATTTGAGAGATTGAAGGAGGCTATGTGTACAACTCCATTGCTTGCCACTCCTAACTTCACCAAGGAATTCATTGTGGAATGTGATGCTTCTGGAAATAGGATAGGAGAAGTGCTCATGCAAGAAGGTCGACCAATTGCTTTTGAGAGTCATCAATTAAAGGGTAAGAATCAACTAAAACCTATTTATGAGAAGGAAATGCTAGCAATCCTCCATGTAGTTAAACAATGGAGACCTCATCTATTGGGTAGACACTTCAATGTTAAGACAGATCATGATAGCCTAAAATATTTTTTGGAACAAAGACTTTCTTCTGAAGAGCAACAAAAATGGGTCACCAAGATGTTAGGATATGACTTTGAGATTGTATATAAGAAAGGGAAAGAAAATATTGTAGCAGATGCACTTTCAAGGAAGGATAAGAAATATGAAGCCTTATTGTGTTCCCTTTCAATATTACAAGCAAATTCAGTGGATGAAGCTAAAGCAGAGTGGAAAAATGATGTTGCGACAAGTAATTTCATCGAATAATTAAAAAGTGATCATAGTAGTTTAGATAAGTTTGTTTGGAAGGGAGATACTCTTTGGTATAAAGATAATTTGTATCTCTGCAAGAATTCCACTGTTAAACACAAGATTCTCACAGAGTTGCATGAGTCTCCAGTGGGTGGTCATTCAGGATTTTTGAATACATATCATCGATTCAAGCAAGATTTTTTTTGGGAAGGGCTAAAAGGTGATGTTCAAAAATTTGTGGCTAAATGTTTGGTTTGTCAAAGAAATAAAGGGGAGACAATTAAGACACCAGGTCTCTTGCAACCCTTATCTATTCCTAGCCAACGTTGGGAAGAGGTATCCATGGACTTCATCACAGGACTTCCCAAATCTAAAGGTCATAATGTCATCATGGTAGTAGTTGATCGCCTCACTAAATATGCACATTTCATTACATTATCACATCCTTTTACAACAAATGCAGTGGCAAAATATTTTTTGGAGAATATCCAAAAGCTACATGGTACACCTAAGGTTATTGTTAGTGATTGTGATCCTATCTTCACTAGTCACTTTTGGAAAGATTTATTCTCATGTTTGGGTACTTAAGTGGCTCATAGCTCTTCATACCACCCTCAATCAGATGGGAAAACTAAGGTTGTTAATAAGTGTTTGGAATGATATCTACTTTGTTTCACTTCAGAGAAACAATCTCAATGGGTAGATTGGCTACCACTTGCAGAATGGTGGTATAACACTTCTTTTCATAGCTCATAAAAAATGTCTCCATTTTTGGAACTTTATGGATATCATCCTCCTTCCATCACATCATTAATAAAGGTGTCACCAAGAGTTCAAGTAGTAGAAGACCACTTGCTTCATCAACAAAAATTACTTTCAGGACTCAAGGAGAATTTAGCCATGGCACAAAATTGAATGAAACAATAGGAAAACCAACATCATAGTGAAAGAAGTTTTGAAGTTGGGGATTGGGTATTTTTGAGATTGTAGCCTTATAAGAAAATCTCACTAAAACAACAAAAAAAGAAGAAGTTTTCTCCAAGGTATTATGGTCCATACCAAATCATGCAAAAGATTAGTAGTGTTGCCTACAAGCTAGAGTTGCCACCAACAACAAAGATACATCCAATTTTTCATGTTTCCTATTTGAAGAAGGTAATTGGGAATAATATTCCCACTCAAACAACACTACCAGAGCTTGATGAACAAGGAAGAATCATTTTGGAACCTGAGTTCATTCATCAAACATGCACAAAGAAGTTGAGGAATAGAACTCTCACTGAGTATCTCATCTAATGGAAGAATTTACCAGTTGAAGATGCCACATGGGAGGATGAGGAGTTCATTCAAAAGAATCCAAACTTGATTATCATTGAGGACAATGCTTCTTTGAATAAGGGGGCAAGTCATATTATCATTAGTATATTGTTATTTAGTTGTTTAGGTCAGCCTAAGACTTATATAGGCGTGTCTAAGTCAGCCTAGGTGATATCCTAGGAATAAATAGGTATATATAGGAGGTTATGAGTCTTATTTCATCATCAAGTTGTGAAGTGTGTTCTCATTAGAGATATTTGGAGGTTCCCCCCTCGAAGTGGCTTGTTATTCTCAGTTATTCTCAAGTATTTGTAGCATATTTCATATCATATTCTTCTATTGTGCAAGTTATTTCATAACAAAATTTGACCAAGCCAAGATGCAGAGATGCAAAATAAAAAAAGGGTCCTTGCCTCTGGTGGGGTGTGTGTGCAAAAATTGCACAACAAGCCCTAGATAGATTTAATGCATTTAAGGTTATGGTTGAAAATGAAATGGATCAAAAGATCAAATTTTTGAGGTCTGACAGAGGTGGAGAATTCATATCCAATGAATTTAACATGTTTTGTGAGAATCGTGGAATAAAGAGGAACTCTTCTACTCTTAGGACTCCTCGAAAAAATGGAGTGGTTGAAAGGAAAAATAGTATTCAAGAAGCTGCAAGGACTATGATGAAAGAAGCTAATCTATTGAAAGTCTACTAGAGAGAAAAAATCCTTACTATTGTTTACATACTTAATAGAGTTCAAGAAAAAGAAAATAGCACAAAGACTCCCTATGATTTGTGGTATGGAAGTATCCCTACTATCAAATACTTTAGAGTGTTTGGAAGCAAATTCTATATCAAAAAAGATGATGAAAACTTAGGAAAGTTTGATGCAAGGTCTGATGAAGGTATATTCCTTAGATATTCTTTTAAAAGAAAAGCCTGTTAGTACTACAATAAAAGATTGAGAAATATTGTTGAGAGTGCAAGTGTCAAAGTTGATGAATATTTGTAGAATCTAGTGGTGATAGATGGATATGAATCAAATGAACTTGCTTGTAGAGAAGAAGAATAAAAATCTAAGGAACAAGAAGTATAGGATGAAGAGAAAGAAGCTCTAGAAAATACCCCTAAAACCCTAAGTATGTGAAGAGGAATCATTTTGAAGAACAAATCATCAGAAAAAAGAGAAAAGGTGTGTTGACAAGAAGGAAAGTTGTTGAAGGAGAGGTAAATTTGCATCTACTTTCTAAAGTTGAACCTAAAATATTGATTTCTCACATGCAAAGATGAACATTGGATGAAAGCTATGGATGAAGAACTTAGGAAAATTAAGAAGAATGACTTGGGAACTTGTCCCAAGACCAACAAACAAAAACATAATTGGATCTAAGTGGGTGTTAAAAAAAAACTGAATGAGAATGGAGAAGTGGTAAGAAACAAGGCAAGGCTTGTGTGCAAGGGCTACTCACAAGTTGAAGGAATATACTTTGAGGAGACATTTTCTCTAGTGAATAGAATGGAACAATCAGGATGTTTTTGGATTTTGCAACACATAAGGATTTCAAAGTTTATCAGATGAATGTGAAGTCTTTTTTCTTGAATGGAGAGTTGGAAGTAGAAGTATATATGGAACAACCAAAATAATTTCAATTATCAGATAAACCTAATATGGTTTGTAGATTGAAGAAGGCATTATATGGATTGAAGCAAGCTCCTAGATCTTTGCATGCAATGTTGGATAAGTATTTGATACAACAAGGATTCAATAAAGGTACCATAGATAGCAATCTTTACTTTAATGTTGAAAAAGATCAAATCTTGATTGTAGTTGTGTATGTTGATGACATTATTTTTGGAGGCAATGAAGCTAGGTGTAAGAAGTTTGTAGAAGAGATGCAAAAAGATTTTGAGATGTCTATGTTTGGGGAGATGAATTTCTTCCTTGGGATACAAATCAATCAAATAGACAAAGGTATATTCATTTAACAATCAAAGTATGTCAAAGAGATGTTGAAGAAGTTTGGAATGGAAGACTCCAAAACCGGTATGTACTTCTATGGTTATTGGTTGCAAATTAAGTAAGAATGATGGATCCCCTAAGGCTGATTAGAGAAAGTACAAATAAATGATTAGTGAACTGCTATATCTAACTACCACTAGACTGAATATCATGCATGTAGTTTGTCTTGTGGCTAGATTTCAAGATCCTAGAGAGTCACATGTTGCAGCAGTAAGGAGGGTATTCATATACCTAAAGTGAACTACGGATCATGACTTGTGGTATCCAAAGGATACTAATTTCACATTGATTGCTTACACAAATGCAGATTGGGCTGGTTGTGTGGATGATAGAAAAAGTACAAGTGGTGGTGCATTCTTTCTTGGATGTAGATTGGGGTCATGACTAAGTATGAAAAAAGATTTAGTTTTTGTATCTACTGCAGAGGTTGAGTACATTGTAGCAGCATCTTGTTGCACACAAGTGTTATGGATGAGGAAAACATTGAAGGATATCAAAGTGGTGTATGATTAGCCTAATTCTATCTTTTGTGATAATACAAGTGCAATAAAAATTTCTAAGAATCCAGTGAGGCATTCAAGGAAAAAAAAAATTAATTAGATATCACTTTCTAAGAGAGAAGGTTGTGGATAATGAAATAAAGCTTGAATATGTGACTACAAAGGATCAAACAACTAACATATTCACTAAGGATCTTCCCAAGGATACTTTTGAGTATCTCTGAGAGAAGTTGGGGGTTATTTCCCCTCCTTCCTTGAACTATATGCATAAGGTGATGCATCAGTCTAGTGGATATCAAGATCTATCCTTTATTTTGGACTGATGTTGGTGGCTACCTCTCAAGGGGAGTAGGTAGTGGTAGATTAGTGTGTGCTCCTAAGGGGGAGTATTTAGAGTAGTAAAGGAAATGTGTTGCAGAGCAGTTGTAAGTAGGTTATGTAATGTCAAAGAGGAAGAATGATGCAAAAAAATTGTCCTTTATCATTGATGTCAAAGGGGGAGAAGAGTCGAGTGAAAAAGAATAAGTAATAAGGGAGAGAGAATCATGCGAAAAATTCATAAACACGGGTGGAGAGAAAAAGATCTTAAAGAAAGAGAAACATGTGCAAGAGAAAGTTAGTTGAAGGGAGAGTGAGTAAAGAGAAAAGAGAAAGGAAACAAGTATGTTTAGTACTATTGTGTCTTTGATGGTTTTTCACACCATGTGTTTCCATCAATGACAAAGGGGGAGACTATTGAAAGTATATGTAGATTGGTGTTTTCATTGACGCCAACAAGATTGTGTTGTCATTGGTGTCAACTATATGTGTTGAAGAAGATTGGTGTTGAAGGTGAGCAGTTGATGTTGTCTATGCTTTGATTTGTTGCATTATATTGTCATCAATTAAGATACTAGTGTTGACCTCTTGTGTTTCTTTGATAAGATTCTATATAGTGTTGAAGGTGATGTGGATGTGTCTTTAGTGCTTGGTTTCAAGTGCTTTTGAGAAAAAATGATAAAAAAGAGGAAACAAAGTGTTGGAGTGTTGTTCTAGTTTTTCTCTGCATTTCTTCTAGGTTGAAGATCTCCCTATGTAATTTGAATATGTTGGTGAGAGGGGTTTAGAAATGTTATATTCAAGAGATGGTATGCTAGATCATCGTATAGTATAATTTTTGTTCACTAGTGTGTGATTGTGCATTATAGAGGTGCCTGCGATAAATATTTTTCTCTATGTTTCTTTATAGTTATGCTTCAAATCTTGTGATTCTAAAGGTATGCTGGTGATGTTGGTAGTTTACCTTAGTCAAGAGGATTTGAGGTTTGGTAATTTGGAAGATATTTTTTCAAGTAATAGTGTATGACAGAGTTGTCTAAGTGTATTGGGTTTATAGATTCTTTAGGTGGAAGTTGTTGCGAAGGATTTTTTTGGATTTCAGGATGTTTGTAGAATATTCTAGATCATGTTCAAGTGTGGTGTATGGTTCACAAGTTGTCTTTGGGTTTGACGAAGTGTGTACTTAAAATTTTAATGGTATTTGTATGGGTAACGGTCAACCTAGTGTTTACACTACACGTGAAGGATAAATATTGTTTGTGGTAGCATGTGGTTAAGTGTTGTTGATTTGGTTCCCAATTAACTTTTGATGTGGTCCACATTCACTTCTATCCACCACATAAGTATTTTGGCACTAACATAATTTGAATTTGCACATTTGAGGTGCATATCCAACCTTGGAGAGGGTTTCAAGGTTGAGGATGGTATAAGTATAAATTGAATTGTTGAAGGATGTTAAGATAGATGAAATTGTGAAGTATGTGATGTGAATTGTAGAGTTGTATAGTGTGAAATTGAGCAGAGAAGTGTGAGATTTCAAGTGTTGGACTATTAGATGTTGTGAGTAGAAGGTTTCTGCAATCATTCAAACAAACTATGAAAGTGTTGTAACTATTATGTTTTATTTTCTATTGCATTGAGATCATGTTCTCTATGTAACATTTATTCTCTATCTTCTTTTTCTATTCTAGCAGTGAGCCTTGGCTATGAGCCTTTTTGGATAGTGTATCCTATTTTGGCAATGAGCCCTTGTAACTGATTTGAAATTACTTATATTGTGAGCTAATCCTCATCGTGGTTTTTTATCCTTGGGTTTTCCATGTAAATTTGGTGTTCTCTTTTGTATGGTGTTAAATTTTTTTAGTTTGAGTTACTTTCTTTTTATGTTAATCTTCATAATAGATTAAGGGTTTAATGAGTGCATGTGGATCTAAATGTTAATGAGGGTTTTGATGTTTTGATAAGATAAAATTGATTCACCCCCCTCTCAGTTCTCTTATTCATTCAACACTTCCAAATGTAAGCACAAAGGGAAAATGTCATTTTGTAGTTTGGATAAATAAGAAACTTGGTGAATGAAAAATTTATGCTTGTCTCAAGTGCCCTTTATTGGAATTATGGAGTGTTGCAACATGAGCATGAAGTGTGGATGGTTTGTGTTGGTTGTTCCTATGTTTTCATTGACACTGTTGGATCTCAGTTGTGTTTATAGTTTGTCCTTGATGTCAAAATCTCTTTCAGTTGGTTCTCTTTGATGATCAGTCTCAGGTTGAATCTATATGATTTATTATGGCACTTCTTTGATGTCTCTTGGATATTACAGAGAGTTATTTGTTATGGTTCAATTTCATGGTGATGAGTTTTCTGGTTCAGGTTATGAATGCTACATCTTTGACTGACAGAGTTTGAAAGATGGTTCTCCTTGCATATCACAGGTATTGGTTGTTTCTCTTTCGGGCTTACTCATATCGGAGTGAGAATGGCAGGATCTCACCGATCCTCTTTGAAATGTCTGAGTTGCCTATCGGCAAGACATTTCAAATGTCATGGCGATTGTATTTAACATTCAGACTATTTTCAGTGTAACTTTAGCATTGTCTTGGCAACTGGCTCAAGAAAGGTTATTTTGGCAAGACTTTTCTTTGGTTTTGGCGATATAAAGTACTCTCTATCAGCTTATGGTATACAGTCAGGATAAGGTCTTATTGAAAATGAAATGTTACATCGACTCACTTTAGAATGAGCATTTTGGCGAAGTGTTTTTGTCTCCCCGACTTGTGCACATGGAATGGTTCGTCGGCGTGAGTCAGATGGTCGGGCTATCGTCTTGCTGAATTCAAAATGTCTCGGTGATGGGTGCTCTTTGGGTTTCCTTCAGTGTAAGTTAAATCTCTCGATATGAGGTCTCAGCGATATTGGTTTGTCACACCGACCGGCACAGAAAAGAATCATATCAGCATGAGTGATCCCTTCGGCATAAGTATCCATCCTGTCTCAGCGAATAGTTACGAAGACTCAAAACTCTGTGGTCATCTTCATGGATTGGCATCAAATCTCTAAACGGTTACATAACAGGATATTCATCAAGTTTCTTTTTGAGCTGTTGCATTTTTGATTTAATGAATTTTCTAAGTATAGTTGCATGTAGACTTCTTTGGTTGGTATTGATTCTCTAGAAAATATTCTCTGAGATTTTAGAGGATATGATTTTCTGTTTGTGGGCTGTCATAACTTTGATGAAAATCTTTCAGTTACAATTTGAAGTCTCCTGATTCAGCGCATAAATTAAAAGCTTTCTAGATATGCATTACTCTGATTTTTAACATTATCTAGCTTCAGATTCTAAAAATAGCAAGAGAGTTTCAGAATCTTGTGAAAAATGCTTGTTGAAGATTTCTTGATAACAAGCATACTTGAAATGTATATATAAACCTATGTTGAAAATAGAAAAGGTTGGTGATTGTAATTCTCTAGTTGTAATCCTTTGGGTATATTGTAGATGTGAGAACATAAAAATATGAGCTTAACTGTAAACAAAGTGATCCTCTAATATATTATGATTGTAATTATGTAATATGTGTAAGGGGTTGGCGCTCCTTGAGATTGGTGTCTCTAAATGAGGGGTTGGCGCTCCTTGAGATTGGTGTCTCTAAATGAGGGTTTGGTGATCCTTGAGTTGGTGCTTAGAAATTAGCCTATAAGGCATTGTTAAAAGTGGTTTTTGAAGGATAAGCTAGTAAGGCAGTTTAGGAGTGGTTTTTCTACCCCAGGAGGGTTTTCCACTCGACAAATTCTCTGTCTCTTTGTTCTTCTATGTGCTCATTGTTTTTCTGTGTTGATTGTTGTTTTTGTTCATAATTGGGTTTAGTGTTGTTCTCAATTCTATTTATGAATGATTACATTCAACTCATGAATGCATTAATCAGAATAATATTGAGATCTAATCTGAGCTATGTTTTGGGAAATGCAAGATATCTCACTCAAATCATGTTTTTCATAAGTTGTCTAATAGATTGATTTTATGTTGTCATATCTTTGTGCTTTCAAATGAGATTAATCTACACTATTGTTGAAAGAAAAGGAAATCAAATTGTAAAATCTTGGTCAAATTTTTAAAAAGTGTAGACACTGATTCACCCCCCTCTCAGTGTCTGTCCATAACTCCAACAATAGCAAAAATAGTGTATTTCTACAAATACATCTAGCAGTGAGCCTTGGCTATGAGCCTTTTTGGATAGTGTATCCTATTTTGGCAATGAGCCCTTGTAACTAATTTGCAATTACTTATATTGTGAGCTAATCCTCATCATGGTTTTTTATCCTTGGGTTTTCCAAGTAAATTTGGTGTTCTCTTCTGTATGGTGTTAAATTTGTTTCAGTTTGAGTTACCTGCTTTTTATGTTAATATTCATAATAGATTAAGGGTTTAATGAGTGCATGTGGATCTACATGTTAATGAGGGTTTTGATGTTTTGATAAGATAAAATTGATTCACTCCCCTCTCAGTTCTCTTATTCATTCAACACTTCCAAATGTAAACACAAAGGGAAAATGTCATTTTGTAGTTTGGATAAATAAGAAACTTGGTGAATGAAAAATTTATGCTTGTCTCAAGTGCCCTTTATTGGAATTATGGAGTGTTGCAACATGAGCATGAAGTGTGGATGGTTTGTGTTGGTTGTTCCTATGTTTTCATTGACACATGGTGACAATTGTATGAGAAGTTTACTTTCTTTACCAAAAGTTGTTCTCTGCTGGTAATGTTCTTTTGTGATGAGCTAGTGTGTTGGTATTTGAGTCTGAAATTCACTGCATGAATAAATATGACTCTAATATCTTAACCATGTTATCATGTCTCATTTAGACAACTATATCTTGGATCTTGAGAAGTTTTGGGTTGTGAGCAAAAAAATTATCTTTGACATAATTCAACTCTATATTTTACTATTGTTCCTTGCTTGGTATATTAGTGTGAGAGACTTTGCATTTTCTTAAGGAGGACATTTTAATGTTGCAGTTTTAATGGTAGTATCTATGATGATAGTATGATGAGAAATTGATGTGATCTCATATCCAAAAGGTGTTTACTTTGAGGATTGTATGTTGGTTTGGAGATTTTGTGAATTAATTTCTAGTCTTGGCCGATCTAATGTATGCAATTCACTAAGGAGACTAGTTATGATTTATGGATGTTAGCTGACTTGGTATGATGCACTACATGGATAAAATGTTTTAAATCATATATCATGTTGACAAGAGTGTTTTGATTATTTTGTTTTCATTTAATTAGGTCAACCTAATTGATGAATAAAATATACTTGTATATATATATATATATAAGATTCCTTGAAGAGATAAAGTGGTGTGAAGTGAGTGGATGTGTGAGTGTGGAAGAAAGGTGAAAGAGGATTTGAGCCTAAATGTTTTATCAATTGAGGAACAAAGAAGATTTGTTGGGTGACTATTGTGTGAGGCAATACTTCATATTATGAGCTTCATTAGAACTAAACCCTACACATTGAAGGTGTATTCTATCAGTTCAAACCTTTTGGCAGTGAGCCACAATCTTTGTATCTTGATAGTTAGTCATCTTTTGTATTCAAGCAGTGAACCTTTTCAAGGAATACGAGTCCTGGTAATGAGCCCTATAATATCTTGTATCCGGATATAATATATTGTGAGTTAACCCTCACCATGGTTTTTCCCTTTTTGGGTTTTCCACGTAAAAATATCAGTGTTCATGTGTGTGGTTGCATTGATTTGTTTCTATTTTATGTCTTGTTGCTTTAGTCAGAATTGTGATAATAGTTAGATGGATTTTATTTGAATTTTTTTATGGAATACTGATTCACCTCCCCCTCTCAGTATTCTAGATGTTCAACAATTGGTATCAGAGCTTGGTTCCTCAGAAGGATCCTAACAACTTGAGGAAGGTCCCAAAATTTTAGTATAAGATTTTTTTCCTCCAGAAGTGATCTTTGCTAGATGTTTAGAAGAAATAGAAGATATGAATGACAAGTTGATGAAAGAAAATGAGTATATTGAAAAAATATAAAGTAAATGTGATGAAGCATGTGATCTATTGGTTAAGGTAGATGAAATTTTCTCCAGCCTACTACAACAATTGGATGAAAAGAAAAGAACTGAAGATTGTCAGAAAATTCAAATTCAAAGGAAGATGGATGAATGCACAAAGCTTGAGAAAGAAGTGAAAATCTTGAGATATGATTTGGAAAAGGTGTTGGTGTTTTCCAGTGCACCTAAGGAATCTCTAAAGAGTAGCCAAATCCTATACTCAAGAACCTTAAAATGAATGGCCAACTAACAAGATTCAGTCGAAGGCTAAATTCTTCTACACTTTAGGCTCTATGGGACCTAGGAGGGTGTTCCTATTGTGTTCATTTTGGTTCATACATTGTAGAACACATTAATTCACATATCAATTCCTATGAGGAGAAAATATACATGAATTACTAAAAGATTAGCTTATCTTTGAGAAAACTGCGACCCACTCACTAAGAACCAAGGGTTATTTCAAAATACTTTGAACACATGCCTCATGACTGATGAATTTTAAAATGAATTTGTGTTATGATCTCAAATCAATGACTAGATAACCAATTAATACACTTCTTATGTAAATATTTAACAAATAGACTAGTGCCTTGTTGAATTGGGTGTCAAAGTCATATACACAACAACCAGTAAAATAGAAATGATTTAATTCTGATAATAATGGACAACTCTCACAATACTTTGTATTATGGAGCTCACAATTTCTAAGATATGACTGCTTACCAAATCCTTTGTAAATTATCACAAATTTATGACTCTATTTAAGCATTTTAATTGATTCCTTGAATCAAAGTAGAAACAGAGACATACATTCAAACAAATATTTGAAGATGAACAAAGAGATCCTTGATATTTCATTCAAAAATTGCAACCATCTACAAAAGGAGATTACACACATTAGAATTATAGATTTGTTTCAATATCAGTCATTACTATAAAACCATTTAAGATCACTACATACATGCCTCAGAGCTAAAACAAGTCATTTACTCTATTCATTAATTTCTTTCTATACTAGGTTTTTTCTCAGACATATACCCGACTTGAAACTTAAGACTAGAACCCCTTGAAAATGAGCCATGAATTCCTTTTATAACACAAGGAGTAAACAAGATTTTGGCTCAAAATGTAATTACAATTCAGATGTATCATTTCACAATAATTTTCATTTTATTTCAAAATTACCCCAAAACAAAATCTGCAATCATTTTCCCAAAAGGGGAGGAAAAATGCATAACCATCAAAATTTTCTAATACCACCAAAAGTAACCAGTAACCATCGGTGTAACCCATCAACCCACATCTACGGTTAGTGTAGTCATCACAAAATCCAACTTCAATTGTCCATGTTTGGCATAAAAATTACCAATGCCAAAATACGAGAACAACCAGCACATACTTTCATCTTCATAACAAAATTCACTAAACTAGAAAGAAATTCCATTACACAGGACCAACACCAGCACTGGATCCATGGTATATGCACCCGCTCCGCATTGTAGCAACAATAGCAGAGGAAAATTGATCTCTTTCCTCGTTCTTGTCCTTTCTTGGTAGAGAGCCATCATGCCCACTCAGAGTCCGCACAGATATTGGAATGATTGATAGCACCTTCGTTCTTGGGGTGGAAATTGGAGTCTACATCATGAGATATCACTCATAGCTCAAATTCGTCTCTATAGCACTCTCCAAAGAACTATTTGTGATTTCAATGGGAGAATTTTGTCACTTGTATGAACCACGTCCATACCTTACCCTCCTGGAAACTCTAGATGTGACCAGGGCAGGCTCTTTTCCTTTTTCTCCTATATTCCCAGTGGCTACACTTTGGTGCAATAGCCTCCTACTACTCCTGACAGGAACAAACGAATGTTTATCGGCATGAACCTTCTCCTTTGCAACTAGAACATGTTCAAGCACATCGCATTCCTGCTCATTAATGTTATCCTACTTTTTCTTCGTATTGAACCTTGGTGACCTCCTAATTGGGACTCTAATAGCAACAAACTTACTTATTTTTATACTTGGCAGGCTTCTTGAGCTTGCAATCAAACACTATTTACTCAACTCAAATTCAAAAAATTACTAACTATTGAATGCAAGTGATGAAATTAGCAGTCATTCATCTTGTATTTATCGAGCAACGAAATGATAACAACCATCATTTCTTAAAGAAAAACGCGTAGAATGGTGGCAATTTGTTAGCATGCATATTATCACCATTTATTTCCCAAGTGCATGGAAATATACATATCATGCTTCATGATTATCGACAATTAAGTCACCATATGCACAAAGATCAATTTAATTGCTCCTGCAAAGAGCATACCATTAATGCTTGCTAGTTGCAAAACTAAATGACTATCACATATCTTTTTGTTGATTTTGAAAGTTAGTCGTCGATCCTTTGATGAGATGGTAGATCAAAGGGCTCACATTGAGCTGACTGAGTTTGAATTTCAACAATTCTTCATTCATTTGTCTCTGGACAATGGCATCTGTCGGTGAGTTTCACCCATTTCATGAGCTGGTGGATTAATCCACATATCAAGATCTCACCACTCTTATAGCCTTTAACGAGCATTCACCTTTTCTCCACAAGCTGGCGGGGAATGATAGAGATTATCCCTTGTGCTTGATCTTCACCGTTGATTTGGAACCATAGGTGGTAAGCTCAACAGTAGAGACTAGGCCCCAAATTTGTATAAGGACACACATCCTCATCTTGTGATCCTCACACTGCGTAACTAGTCGGCATTTAACATCCGTGATCTGGTAGGGTATGGCCAAGATCATTTCCCACAGTCACAGATCTCTAAACCTACACATATGACAAAGTTAGCATTAAAGAAGGGGCCATTGTTAGGCCAACGATGGTTTAACCCTCAAGGATGAATGACTTAAGCTTAAGTCATTTAGGAAATTTTTTATTGGCCCAACATTAGGAAAAAATTAAGGTGGGAAACACACTAGATGATTGGCGCTCTAAACCAAAGGGGTTGGTGGCCAAATGCATATGATGGCTCAAATGACAACTCAAAAAATGAGAAACTGACGGGGCAAGTCAACATGTAATTAGAAGAACAGAGGGTTTTCTAGGCCAAAACCCTATCCAAGCCATGGGGACAAGGGCATTATATGCTAATTAAGTCCATGGGCTACTCAGAAATCACAAATTTTGGGGAGCTCCATCAAAAGGCAAGAAGTTTTGAAGACAAATTTAAGGTAAGCTTTGTAATGCTTGATGAGTTCATTATTTCTCAAAGACCAACAATGGATAAAAGTGGTTTAGGGTTTGAATAAGGTCATAGCTCTAAATCGAAGCAATCTACTAACAAAAAGACTCAGTGCAAAGAAGGATGAATAAAAAATATAAGAAGAAATTCCAAAAGAACTCCCATCAAACAACCTGTTGCTAAAAGGTATTTATCTTTCAATTGTGTTTGTCATTCCTACAAGAAATTTAGTCATAAGACAAAGGACTACAAAATTAAAATGAATGATACTTTTTGATTCTTCGGAAAATGTTTTAAGTGCAAAAAGGTTGGACATAAAGCTAGTCTGTGTGAGAATAGATTGAATAAAAGAAAGAATGGAAGGAAGAATGTTATTTTTTGTAAGTGCAAAAATTTAGAACAACCTATTAATAACTACAGAAGAAGAAAAAATAATTATCTGGTGAAGAAGTATGAAAAAATCATCGATCCAGAAGAAGCAAGAAAAGAGATGAAAATGATCTGAAGAAAGGAAGGAGAATTCAAGCAAGTTGAATAAGAATCATTAGTCTTATCTGTGCTGACCTTCGGTACAGATACACTTGTTAATTTTTGAGTCTAGCAATAACCAAGGGGGAGCAATTATCAAAAAAATTAATAAACCCCCTCATCGATACTTATGTCACATCATGACATAAGTATATTTAATGTGGTAATTGTTAATAAATATTTAACTAGCTCCCTTTGGGTGTATTTTCCCCTATACATCGGCTCGTGCATCACAAGTGATCAACTCAGCCTATTATCTAAGTTATGCTCTCCCACTCCATGTATCTACTCCTCGCAACCCTGAGTTTCTGCATTCCTTTCGCATCCCGAGGAACCCCGCTATGCTTCCACGTGTCGTGGTTGCAGGATACTTTTGACCATTCTTTCTTGCTACCTCATCAAGCTCCACTCGAGTACCACAAAGCACTCATTCCCAAAAAGGTTTGGCAGGCCCCACAATGGTTATCTACAGTATACTCTTGCTATGTGTTTTCTATTTGTAAATCTTTCAGCGTAGAGATGAAGTAACAACCGCGGGCAGCGAAATGCTACAATGCATCTCTTTTACACTTGGATGGTGATCGTTCCGTCCATTATTGATGAAGTGCTCTACCCATTCGACATGTGTAGCATTAATGCAAGTCCTCAGCAACAAAAGAGAAAGGTTCATGCAGGCAGCAAAAGGCTGCCACGTGCCTAGTCTACAAACCTCATATTCGAGTGATAGAGTAGACGAACTGAATGATGCTATTGGCCATTGCGTGTTATAATCATTTGCACAGGATAGTGACACTTGTCTGATTAAGCCTTGTCAGGACCACCGCCATCATTTGTAGAGGATGCACCTGTGCCTGGAATGACTGGATGCTTGGTTTCAAATCGTTTCTATTGCAATAGCTTTGGAAATATTCTGATTTTTGTATCATTGCTAGGGGATTGCAAAATATTTTTTTTTGCTGCTCTCTGAAGCGGTGGGGGTTTTTCCTGCTATATATACTTTTCTCTATTGTGAGAAAAATGGCTAGAATTTGGGGAGAAACACTAGTTTCGGTTAAAGACACTAGGCCTTTTTTGCTATTTTATTTTATTGCAAAGACTCTCAGACTGTGCCAATTGTTCGGCCTTTCTATTTTTTCGTGCTATTTGATCAAACTGTAAACTGTGCTTTTTATTGTCTGGACATTTCATTTGAGAACTTCTATATATGTTGAATGCAACTTTGCTGACGTAGACCATGTCTAATGACTCTTCCTGGCAGTAGGGATGTATGCAATATTATTTTATGTCAATGAATGGATTGTCTATGCTGTAATCTTCTGTTTGTAATTTTTTGGAACACTACAAACACCATTCAGGCCCTTAGATCTATGATTTATCACACCTATCATTAAGTCTTGGTGCATTGCCTTAGGTTAGACTTTATTTTATTATATATGTTTCCTTTTCTCTTTCCAAACCCCCATTATAGGAGTTGGCTTCTCTAAAAACCTGGAGGTCACTCAGTTTAGCGCAAAAAGGTCCCCATAAATTGAGTTTTCCATAAGACACTGTTACCTCAGAAAATTTTGGTGTCAACAATTTGTTCTTTTTTTGGCATGCTCGGTGGGACCCGAACTTAAATGAATTTATGTTTTAGAAGGGTGTATGAGCCATCGGCCTATAACTAGATCCCAAACTGTAGGCAACCCCAATTTGCTAGTACCTCCACTAGGAACAGTGCAAACCGCAAATCAGTTGGTAACCATTCCACTCCTACCACCTGTTTCTCTAACCATGTTGTCGGCCACCAACAAAAATTATGTGGCATGGGATACTGGAAGTCCCCTAGCTGCCCCAGTAGCACCCATTGTCTGGGGCGCTATCCTGATTTCAGCTATGAAAGCTATACCCAAGTTTATCAGAGATGGCTCAAGAACACCCACAACACATTTGTAGGATGTGGCGGATGTGTGTCTGGTACACAAGATTACAGTGCAAAATGTAGCTTTGAGGCTTCTTTCCACATCTTTTAAAGGTAAGGCGCTAGATTGGTACCAAACACTATCACCTAGCACTATTCGCACCTGGGACGGACTCAGAGATCTACTCTATGAGAGGTTCTCAAATGACGGAGATCGTTCTTCACTGTATTATCAACTATCGGTCATAAAATGAGTCCCCCAGGAGGTTCTAACGGACTTTAATGCTCGATTTCACACAAATTGGCAGAGGATCCCTATTACTATACGCTTGACTCCTAAGTTGGCGTTCATATTTTATCTAAAGTCCATCAATTCTAACATTTCTATGATGATCAAATCTTTGGGAGGAGATACTCTACCAGATGCTTATAGTGTCGCTGTCAAAGTCGAGAATCATTTGATAGATTGCGGAAAGTTTCCTCCTCAACCTATTATGCCGATATTACCTAAAATTTCAATTCTCGCACAAGAAGTCATGTCAACTAGTGTGTCTGCAACTCCCCAGTCTATGTACACATATGCAGTAGCCCCACAAAATGTAGCCTCTACATCGGGTTCATCCAAAGATGAAATGAGTGACCTTAAGGAGATGTTGTGTACCATGGAAAATGATATAACACTCTTAAGTGGAACTAATCAACGCCTTTGAAGCCTGCCTATCAAAACTATCAAGGTAGGCGGTCCTCATATCAGCAAAATCAGTATCAGGGTGTGCCTCGCACTAATCTGCCAGCTCTGACCACAAACCAAATGGTGTATGTGCCTACTTCACTGGCGAGCGCATTTCCAAGCTTGAGTAGGGAATTAACCACAGGGCAGAACAATCTTATTGATGATTTCAATCCATGGTTCTTCCTTGCAGCGATGCACATATGCCCCAACACTATTCACGTGGCAACTTACAACAAAAAGGTGGCGAAGAAATGTATCCAAGGCACGGCAACATATCCTAAAGGTTATATATATGCCTCACCACAAATGGAGAGTGTGGTTCTTAGCGCGCAAATACAAGGAATGTCTTTAGAACAAGAATCTGATATTGCTCTTGATCACACACTTTTTTCTTGGATGGAGGAAGAAGAAACGGTGTTTGCTAATGATATTTTTATATCCAAAACACCGCAAGTACAATTTGATTATAACACATGCTCAAATAGAAGATTTATCGATGATTTGGTTGTTCCACATCTGACTACCCCACAACTCAAAGGTGCTTCCAATCATATTCATGTCACTTCTACCATCCCATCACCATCTCAACCATGGAAGGAAATTATTACAGAAAGAACCAAAGAGAAAAAAACCTCTGAGTTTGTCACCTTTTAATGTGGTAGAACAATTGAAGAATTCATCCACTAATGTGTCTCTATGGGACATTCTAGATATCCCAAAGAAAAAGATGCTATTACAGAAGGCGCTTCAAGAAGAGGTCAACACGACACCAACAGAGTTGTTTTCCAGTGCAGAGGTTGTTAATCAAATACTACTAGCTAAAGTCTTTACAAACAATACAAAGGAATCCCCTATTGAGGTTAGAGATAAGTTAAAACCCCAACCCTTCTTCTTGAATTTTATTATAGGAAATAAGTTATTGCACAATGTTATGATTGATTTTGGTGCTAGCACTACGGTTATTCCTAAACAAATAGCCGAAGCTTTAGGACTCAGTTATGAACCTATGAAAAGGGGGTTAATGCAGCTTGATGGGAACAAAGTTGAAACCATAGGTGTCATCAAAGCACTTCCTTTAACTTTATTTTCTTGCCCTAGTATCACGGTGCCACAAGACACTGTGATCATAGATGTTCCTCCTATGTTTGGTCTCTGTCTATCTTGAGAATTTACTTCAAAGGTGGGAAAATACATGTCCTTGGATTGGTCACATCAGATACTCAAAATCAAGCATGGTGCAAAAATGAAGATAGAGTCGGAGGCTTTGCATTCTGAACATGTAGCAAATGAAGCCTTGATCAATTTTGAAGCCGCGCATACCTCTATCACCAAGCAAGAAATGTATTGTGTTGAATTACTGGAGGGAGAAAAGGTGAGTAGAGACCAGAATGACAAAGAAGATGCTCTATTGACTGATCAAATGGACAATGATCCTTTCAAAAATTATCATGCTACAGGATTGGGCACCTATGTAATTTATGATGAAGACCAAGTATTCCCAAAGGTTGCCAAAGAGTTTGAAGGTAGCCAAGCAAGCGAGCTATGGACGTTGTACTTTGACAGAGCAAGAAGAATAGTGGGTGTTGGAGCGGGGATATATCTAATATCCCTAGAAAATGAAAAATTGTTAATGTCTTTCTATTTTGATTTCGCCTGCTCAAACAATGAGGCTGAATATGAAAGATTAGTTCAAGGTTTAAGCCTTGCAGAACGAATGGGCATTAAGCAATTAATGGTGTTCAAAGATTCTGAACTGGTAGTCAACCAAGTCTGAGGAGTTTTTGTGGAAAGGAATGTCTACATGAGATCCTATTGACACCAAGTCAGGGACCTAGTTGATGGTTTTGAAGCTTTCAACATCCAGACTATTCCCCGAGGACAAAATAGCGATGCAGATCACATGGTCATGATTGGTGCTCAGTTTGATCCAGCCTCTAACCTTATACATAATGAACATTCAGTACGAGTACTAGTCCGACTAGCGATTCCTAACAATGATCAGAGTTGGAAAGTTTTTGAAAGTGATGAACACATCGCCTCATTCATCCAATAGTCAGGGGAATTCGATGATTAGCTTCAACCAAAGATTGCCGAAGCTTATGAAGGACAGATTATGCAGCTCAAATCTAACAAGCTTCTGAAAGGATTGGTTACTCTAAAAAAAAATTCAAGTGTGATGATGCAAGAAATGATAGGCAGAAGTTTGTACTAGACAAAATTGATTATGTGGACCTTCGAGTCTTAGATGGTCAGAATCTTCAAGTCGAGAAAGACGTCCCACACCATGATAAAGAAAGACCCATTAGTTTATGTGAAAAAAATGTAGTAGTGGCCTGGTCCTATGATGATCTAGAAGGATATGATCCTGATATCATTCAGCACATGATTGAGCTGACATAAGGTGTAAAACCAGTCTGACAAAAGCAAAGGCCAATAAACCCTAAAATTGAAGTGCTAATGGCACAAGAGTTAACTAAGCTAATTGAGTCGCACATTATCTTCTCAATCAAGCATAGTACTTGGGTATCCAATCTGGTCTCGATCCAAAAGAAGAATGGAGATATCCATTTGTGTGTGGACTTCTGAGACCTAAACAGAGCATCCCTGAAGGACCACTATCCACTGCCTTCTATGGAGTCAATATTATAAATGGTTGTAGGATCGAAAATGTTTTCTCTATTGGACAGTTTCTCTAGTTACAATCAAATCCGAGTTAAAGAAGAGGATTAGCACAAGACCATGTTCACCACAAAGTGGGGAAAATTTGCATATGCCAAAATGCCTTTTGGTTTATCCAATGCAGGGGGAACATTCCAATGGGCGATGGACATCACATTCAGCCAACTAATCAATAAGTTTATTCTAATTTATTTGGATGATCTTACAGTGTTTTCTAAATCTAAGGATGATCATTTTGATCACTTAGAAATAGTTTTTCAAAAGTTCCAAGAGTTTGGGGTTTCCCTAAATCTGAAGAAATACATATTCTGAGTACCGCAAGGCAAGCTATTAGGACATGTGGTATCTAAGGAAGGAATTTCAATCGATCCTAAATGGGTGAAGGCTATCAAGGAACTTCCCCTTCACATGAATAAGAAAGGTGTCCAGTCCTTCCTAGGCAAAGTAAATTTTGTTAGCAGGTTTATTTTTGACTTTGCAGGAATAATTAAGCCGATCACCCTAATTTTTAAGAAGTAAGAAATGAATCAAAGGGGTAAATTCCACATTTTGATTTTGTGATGGAGTCTTGGCTTTGAGTATGTACGTACTCATCTTCTTCCTCCTCAAGTTGCTGATTTGGATATACATTTCGTTGCAAGTTTTGATTGACACCTTCATGTGGTCTGGAATTGTGTTGATCATATTGATAGTCTTGATAGCTTACCAGCCTTTGTCCAGGAGGGACTAGATAAGCATTTACTTGCTTTGATGGTTGTGGTGAATAAATGTTCTACTATGCATGATATGCATTTCTCCCATTGTGAAGATTCCCAATTGTATTATGAGGTGCTTGAGGGGTCCAACACCTGCCTGCATTTATGTATTCATTCTTATTACAAAATTCTCTTGATTGTAACAGTTGTTGGTTCAATTGTAGTGTTTCTTTCTCCAATTGCAGCCATTGCTTTTTCAATTCTTCAATTTCTCTTATCGACTACTACCTTATAAAATATTCCTTTGTTCCATACACAAATTTTCTATCCATTCTTCATCAATTTTTTACCAGATTCGCCACCTAATTTTCCAAAAGTAGGAAAATGATTCTTTTAAAATTATTTTTTATTTTTCCCCAGCGGAATCACTTTTTTCTGAAAATTCTCAAATTATGAATCTTTCTTCAATGACTCTATATGATGATCTTCAACCAGATATCCTACAATAATTTCTTCCCTAGCAGAATCACTAATTTGTTAGCTCTCAAAATGCAAGTTTGAACCACGAGAGGTTGCCAAGCTCCCACAATGTTTCAGGGTAATAGACAAGGCCAAATGATTTGAACCTTCTTCTATTTAGGTGCTGCTAGACCTATGTGGGTATACCTATTTGAATAAAGTAGACTTGACCTCTGTTCATTTCCTAAAGCAATTTACCCACACAGGCAAGTGGGAGTTGATAAATGAGTTTTATTTTGGTATAAATTGTATAAGCAATATCAAGGCTAAATATAATGTGTTCATATGAAAAAATGAATGAAACTAAATAGCTGAATAGCAGAGACTAGTACCTTATTAGGTGTATGGAGTCAAATGAAAATTTGAAAAGAGTAACTTCTTTCTGGCAGAAACTCAAATTGTTTGGCATATAAGTTTTAAGTTTATAACTGGTATAAACATGCAAGAATGCAATTACCAAGTTCTTCTTAATAATCCAAATGAGATTCCCTAATTACTATGATTGACTAAAAGGATTTAATCTCTCCTTGAAAGAACCAATTAATCCAACCATACAAATACAACAAGTGTGCACTGATAAACTGAAAAATATCCTTGATATATCAGTTTAAATAATTAGAAAACATCAACCTTGGAGACAACTTCAACAATACTTTTAATTAACACAACAAACAATTGATACCAGAAAAATGTCACCACATCAAATGAATTCAATTGAAATCTCCATCGTTTCAAACATGCATCATAGTCTCAGACCAAGACATTTTGTATCCTACTATATATTTTATTCCATCTCTACCCTCCATTGAAAAAAATGAGCATTTATAAATCGGCCATATGAAAATTTGCATCCATTTGTATTCAAATATGGGGCGATCCATTTGTTCGGGTCTTTTCGAAGTTCATTAGACACCTACTGAGACAGCTTGCCACTTCCCCGACACTCCAAGTCTCTTCGACTTCCAATAGATTATATATCACTATGTTGTCCTGCAGTCCTACCGATGTTTCGAGTCTCACCAATAGCTTATAGATCATATGTTGCTATGGTTTCATGCAGTCACATCGACGTCTTGAGCCTCCCCGACACTCTGATTCTTCAATCTTGAGTATCGTTGTGACTTTAGGGATTGGAAAACATTCCTTCTGACTACTCAAGTTTTACCGAGATGTTTCCTTCAATTTTCTTTCTGATCACCGAAACAAAATGTTTCTCATACTGATAAAGCTATATTCGGTATGAATTCCATACCTCTCTCTGATGATGCCAATCTCGCCGATGAACCTTGTTATTGGCAAGACAATGAATATTGCCAAGTCCTATTACCAATATAATCCCGTCATAGCGACATTGAGAGTTGGCAGGACTTCCATGAACTCACCCCAATACGTCGTCAGAATCCACCTTCATTGTATCGGAAAAACTGAATGAATGCTTTGGGACATTTCACCGATGACTTAGGTCTCTCTGACAATCATTTTGTGCTTCATTGGTATAACACACATGTGCTCATTATGACTTATATCGATGAATATTTTCTCGCCGATAGGATCCTCTGGTCACTGAGACAATGAACTACGTCCTGCCGATGTGTATCCACAAATGTAATCTGATCGAGAAGACATTCCCGACCTCTTGCCGATAGACTAGAAAAGACACACGTAAGTATGAAATGCTTTATGGATCGGTGAGACCTACATCATGTTACACCAATATGGTTTATACATTCAAATATTCAAGGATAGATGAATTCTATGGGACCAAATGACAAAATATGGGAAAAAATGTTATGCAAAGCGAATTTTTGTACTTATGGTACATGAATTTTTGGGAACTAATGGGTATATGCAGCCATGAAAATTTTCAAATTTTATAGTTCTAACACCATGGTTGAGTAGGAACCTTCTGTCCCTTCACAAATTTTGACCTCTAACTTGAAGAGTCATAGAAACTTCCTTGCGCACGAATGCAAGTGCCGACGAAAGGCTCTCTTGGCTGAGTAGACCGTCTCAAAAAGGAAGGAGGAAGAAATGATCGCTCTGCTTTAGTGCCTCCTACAATGTATTCTTCCTCCCTTCCTCCTACTTCTATCTAGTCTAGTCCTATATTGCTCTCGGCCTCTGTTGCAAGTACAAATGTGCCTAACCCTAAATGGGTACAGGTGTTCATCGCTCATTTAGTGGAGTTGACTTTGATGATGTCCATTATGGATATCCAACCTTTCCCAAAGCCTGTGGATATGGTTAATACCTTGGTCATATCTGTTGTGGTTCTTTCCTCCTCTTCCTCCACACCTCTAGCCTCATCCATGGGGATCTGATCTCCTCCGATGAAGAAAGAGGTGGAGAGTGGTCCTTCTAACAACAAAGGACTTAAGAGAATCTCACCTTCTTCACAAGGTGGCCCTATGATGACTTGTCATGTCCTAGTGACAGAACCAATCCTGGCTTCCCCTGAGTTCGTCACCACTCCCGAGTCACTCGGAAAGCCTAGTAGTGAATCTCAGGCCCAACCTATCCCATCCATTGAAGTTAGACATAATGCTCCTGTGGGGTGCATGTTTAACTTTGTGGATGAAGTTTTGGCCTTGTCAATGATCTTCACAAAATTGTTGACTTTGACTCCTCAAGAGATTGATGGAGAGGACCTCAAGGGACCCTCTTCCTTGGCCCTTTTTGTGGGAGGGTCGAATGCTCCTCCTCTTAACATCCCACAATTGTAGGCTTGTCATCCTTCCCCTTATGAAGATTTAGATTAGGAAGCAAACAACCTCTTGGCTGATCAATGTTAGAAGGAGGCCCCTTTTCTTGATCTTGTGTGTGTGTGCATGTGTTTTGTAATGTGTTCCCCCCATACTCATGCTATGTGTTCCTAGATGACCCTCATCACCCCCATTGGTGCTTCGATACATGCATGTTTTTTTTTTTTCATAAACCTTATTCTATTTGTATCATCATTCTTCCATGTTTGTGCTTGATTTTTGATAAATTGGGGATGATGCAAAACATTGGGGGAATTTAGGTTTCCCTTCAATATTGACTCAATTTTTAATTTTTACTGTCTTCTCGTGCAATCTTCCTAGTCTGGTTGGGGATTGATGATCTTTCTCCTTACATTGTGGTTACCTATTATTATGAGCTTGGACAAATCTGACCCCACTAAACCAAATCCCCCTGTTCCCTTTGTCTATATTCTTTTCTCTTTCTTTTGTTATCCCTTTATCTTTCTCTCTTCTTTGCTTGAGTTTTCCCTTTCATGTGTGACAACACCTTCTCTTTAACATTTCAATTTTTAGAAAATGCATTCATTGTCAACAAATATTTTCTAAAAAATATGCAAAAACTTTTTCTTTGGAATCACATTCTCAACTTGGAACCCTAACGTAATGTGTTTCCTTCATCACGAGTTCGTAAAGTAAGGCCTTGAAGGCCTTCCTCTAAAGTGGGGACAACTTTGAACTTCCCTACATGCAGGGGCATATCCTTCCTTTTGAATTCCTTGATGAAGTGAACATATTTTGAAAGGATTCCTTAATGATGGATCACTCTGAGAAAAGAAGAACAACTACTTTCGAATTGTGTGTCCCTTGAGTGGACCCCTTTTCATGACAGGTTCCTAAGGGACCCTTTGAAATTCTTTATCCCGAATGGATTCTTTTGTGTCTATCCTAGGGGTAGCCTGACTAGACTTATTCCATTCCCCTTTTCATGTCTAGCTCAGGGGCATCTTGACTAGACTTGCTTCATATCTTCATGTCTAGCTTGGGGGAAACCTGACTAGACCTCACCTTTCAAACAACGCATCCCTTACGTGGACCCCTCTCCTTTTGAAGGATTCCTAAGGGACCCCTTTGAAAGACTTATGAATCATCAACAGTCTGTGTGACTGTCCACTTACTTGCCTACTTGGCCACTTTTTTACTCTGCGGAGTCTGCTTCCTTGGGGTGTCCTTCATGCTAGAGTCTTTAGGGGATACCTTCCTTGCAAGTCTATGGGCCTTTAAGGCACTTACTTCATGGGGCTTCCTTCATGCAAGAGATCTTGGGGGTTTCCTCCTTACAGGTCCATGAGCCTATAAGACGCTTTATTTTTCCCAACTTCATAGTTCTGAGCAACTATGGAGTCCTTTTCTTTCCTTTGACCTTCAGGTTCGCTAGATCACAGTCTTCTTCCTCAATGGTTTAGGTATATGTTTTGAACCCTAATATTTTTTGATCTACTTTCCCAAGCACTCATCAATATTTGTGCTCGCTAAAGTGGGGGAAAATATATAAGAGTGAATTTGCACCCCATGTGCAAATCCCATTTTTTCCTTTATCCACCTTAGAAAACCAAGTTTAGAGGCTTAATTCCACCTAAGCCCACTACTTGCATCCCACTTGGCACCTTTTTTGAGTGTCGGTGGAGGATTTTCTATTGGGGACGCTTGCGTGATGTGCAAACATTTGCATAGTGCACTTACATCCCTGACATATTTATGTGGTTGAACCTACAGAGGCATTACTCTTCTCATTGGAAGTGAAGTTGTAATGCCTCTTCAGCTGACTGACTTGAATATGACTATTTTTCTCCATACCTTCTTCATATTCATTCTTCCAACCTGCATTCCAACTCTTCACAACTTCAAGCTTCCATTCACACACTCTCACATTCACTTTCAAGCATTCGAGCATTCCATTGCAGCCAAAGCAACACTCCATCACTTCGATAGAGCAATTTTGGGACCACACCATTACAATAGAGGCTCGATTACTCTCATATTCTCCCCCAAGAAGCCTTGAGTTCTCTTGGTGGAGGAGGTAAGATTCCCTCTCCTCTCCTCTCCTCTATCACTTGGTTGAGTAGCATAACACTGTTTTGTAGTGCTTCTTTGCTCTTTACTACATTATTTCCTTTATCTTGTCTTCTTGGATTTTTTTAGAAGTGGAAACACCTAAATGGGGGTCTAACTGAGGTAGGCCCCTATACAACCACCCAAAATTTTCCTCTCTTATTGTGTTTAGGAGTATGTGATTCACAAGGGATTAGTTGGCGAACGAATTCTTTGCTAAGATCTCATTATTCTCTTCCTTCTTGCATATTTGCTTTATAATATTACAGAGTATTTCATTTATTTAATCACATCATTTTGTCCCTCTAGTTAATCAACTAAGTCGTTACCTAGTTATATTGGTTTGACCGTGTCTTCACTGTTGTCTGGTCGTATGAACACCAATGCACTTTTGAGATAGCAACGTGCTACGTTGACGTCCAAAGATCGCACTTTTGTCCTCAAATAGAGAACTTCCTAAGGCATAGTGTTAGACCTAAAAACTGGCTCACCTAGCTGTTTCTTGTGTTTCGAGTCTGCAGAGTAATTGAGAGACCTCAAGGTCCTCGTTACTCTCACCTCGTATTTCCAAACATTACATTTAGCTAAGGTAAGTTAGGGAAACCTCTCGCATCTTGACCCTTCATGACCTGGGGTCATACATATGGTGGTCCCACTCTCTTACAGGGACACACATAACACCATTATAAACCTTCTTCCAAATCCATAAGACCTGAAACAAAACAGCAGAGGATTGTGGATCAAATGCATTTCTCCTAGTCCACAGATAACCAACTCTATTAGATTAGCTCACAAACCAATGACCACAACTTTCACTCTTCATCAAACTAGAAGTTATAATCTAGGATATATCACCAAATGATGTCCTTAGACAACACTTCAAATCCACACCAACATAGGGTCAATATAGAAGAAATGTGGAGCACATATTGGAACACAGTCGACACTAATAACAACACATATATGTTGACATCAATGATAACATCGATTAGACACATATTTGCAACAAAATATGTGTCCTAGGTTTAGGGACCTAGGACCCATTCGCCCATGGGAAAATGGGTCCTCCCTAGATCTTAGGAACTAAATTTAAATTATGTTTTTGGTGGGATTTTAATGTCTCTAAGTGTATATCAAATGCTAGTTTGTGATATTTGAATTTCAAGAAATTGAGGATACATACCTATAAATATAAGGTTATTTCACTATGTTTCACTTAAGAATTTATATCAAAGAAATCTAGAATTTTTGTGTGACTTCATAAGAGAAAATCAAGAGAATTTTGGATAACTTCAAAGGCATTCAAAGGATAATTTATTAGAGTTTTATTGCACCACTCTAGATCTAATTTTCATATCAAAGTCTTCTTGCATCATGCATGTTTGTGGAGATAACATTGTGATGTAGGTTTCATGATCAAATCAAGTACTCAAAGAATTATTTCAATCAAGATTCAAGATCAAGATCCATATCCATTTCAGCCATTTCATGCAAGTTGCAGAACTTCATTCAAGGACTTATTCAAAGGTTTTTTGAGTGGTAACATTGCTTTGTTCATTCTTCATTCTCCTTCATGCTTTTATTCATTTCAAGGTTTGATTACCAAAATAAGGTTTGACCAAGGAAAACCCCCATTCAAAAAAAAAACATTTTTTCCTCTTATGTTGTGTTTGTATATCTAGGTGGAAGAAAGCTTGAAGATATTTTGAAGAGAAAAATTGAAGAAGTTGTCAAAATTGCAAAAGTTGTTATAAAAGTTGTCATCTCATGGAAAATAAGATCTCAAAGTTGTTTTAGAATTTTGGACACTGAAACCTAGAGAATCTAGAAGTATAGAGATATAATTAGATGCTTTTAAAAGTTGTAAAAAAACTCTAACAAAAGACCCATTTGCCCCTGGATGAATGAGTCCTAGATCAGCTTCAAAAATTAGCTTTTGGTGAAAGGTACACTAAGATCTTCCCTTATTTGATCTACAATTTGATTGTAGGTTATGTTAGTATTGAGTTTAAAATTGTTGTTTCAAGTGTTATATTGCATTTTGGTGTTAGTTTACTATTTTTTTAGTTTTTCTCCCCAAAATGTTGATTGACCTTGACCCTCGTCCTTCAGTCATAAGGAAATCTGAAGATTGCCACTTTGACTTGATTCACCTACGGGTTGATAATCATTTCACTGTGTGGATCTCAATTCCTAATAAAATAAAGGAGAATAGGTCCCTCATCATACCATATTTGGCTCAACCTCTATTGAAAACCTATTTTCTAATGTTTCATTCTAGTGAACCTGACTTTTGAGCATTGTAATTTTCTAATTTTGGAGTCCATTTTTCACCCTAGATCTAGATTTTGCATTAATTTGTATTGCATTGCATTGATTTTCATTTCATTTAGGGTTCTAACTTGCATTCACTTGCATCTCATTTAGGGTTTTAGGATTGCATTTTTGCATTCTTTAAAATATAAAAGATCAAAAAAATTAGTCATTTCACATTGTGTTTACATAACATTGCATCATCATTCATTTACATTTGAAAATTGAATCAAAATTTCATATCAAATTAGGTCTCCCAGGTTGTCCTTTAGCATTGTTTTGCACTTACATTTAGACTTAATTTTACAGAAAATTCAAATTGTAACCACCTATCTCAATCTAGAATATGAAAACCATAAGAATCAACTCAAAAATCTATAAATTCATTTTTTAAAACCTTAAACTAGAACCCATTCTCCCAAGGGTGAATGAGTCCCTGATTAGGGATTTATCCTATATTTTTAGGCATCAAAATATCTATTTTTGTATTCTATTTTGCAATGTTTTAGTCTGTTGTTTCAATTTGCATAATTTTTATTTTTTGAAATTGATCATATTAAGGTCAAATTGTCAAAATTAGTGCACTGCTTCAATTCAAAATTGCATTTAAACATCATTTTTAGGTTTTTTCATAGTGTAATTAAAAACTTATCTTGTTTAGAATATGAAAATTTCTCTCTTTTTACATATTTGCATTGCATTGATTGTTAGTTGCATTCATCTAGTGCTTATCCTCCATTTTGGGTCCACCTAGGTTTGTGAAACTTTTATGAGCTTCACAACTTGGTGTCCTATTGCCAATACTATTGTGAGATGTAGTTTGAGACTCATGTCATCCCATGATACATTAGTCACTATGGATCTAGGGCTCTCTAATTCTTTCACTCATAGTGTTGACACTAGTCAACCCACTATGGATCATACCTTTGACACTTCATTCCCTATGACCTCCTTACCAACAACCAATGTTACTAATGTTGAAAAAATGGTTGGTAATTCCCCTCAAGAGAACATCAAAAAGATCAATAAATAATTAGAATGTTTACAAGACCTTTTGAGTGTTAGTTTTAGGATAAAAAATGAAATAATTAGAAACAAAAAATAATAAACAATAGAACACAACACTTTTACCTTGGGAACACCCTCCTACTCGAGGGAGAAAAACCCAACAAAAATATATATCTCTTATATATAGATATCAAATGAACAAGAGTAGAAATTTTCTTTACAATTTGGCCAAACACTAGGTTGATTTGATGCACTGATAATAGTACCTCTCTAAATGTAGATAGACAAGAAACAATGAAATATTGATCTTCTTGAAAGCAAAATATCGATCTGATGTATGATCACAAACTCCTATTGTAAGTAATGCGAACTTGTCTTGATAATTATTGAATTTCCAAATGGAAGTGAGACACCATGTATTTATTCACTTCAATATGTCTTTTCATGAAGGGTTGACTTCTTTCACCAAGAGATATGACTTTACAAAATGAGGTGTCACTTCTCCAAAGTCGTCCTCATTGAATATATTGCAAATTTATAGGAGAAAGAAATCTCTCGCCACTACTTACATCAACACTCCCTCTTAGCTAACGTGATATCGTCATGGATTCACTCAACATGACATCCACCATGGCTATTCCCATGTGTGGAAAGGAACATGTGCACAAGTTCCCATCATGGAGTCACTCAACATGATGTCATCATGAAGTCTCTCAGCATGACGTCCAACATGGCTACTCCCATGTGTGGATAAACACAAGTACAAAATGATTCATCATGGAGTAGCTCAATGTGATGTTGTCATGGATTCTCTCAACATGAAATCCACCATGGCTACTCCCAAAGGGTGGAAAGAACCTCATCTCTGTCTTAGAGATGGACAAGGGCTTTCACCTCAAATTTCTTGGTCTTAGAGAAAAATGCATTAACAAGGGCTTTCGCCTCATACTTCACCATCACAGAGAAATATATACTAACAAGGGCTTTCACCTCGTACTTCTCCATCATAGAGAAATATGCACTAATAAGGGATTTCACCTCATACTTCTCCATCACAGAGAAATATACATTAACAAGGGCTTTCACCTCATACTTCTTTGTCATAGAGAAATATACATTAACAAGGGCTTTTCATGATGACATGACTCCCTTTGAAGCTCCAAGTACTTGCATCAACCTCCTAACCTCCTCATCCAAGGTTTCCTCTGATGGTTTGTCACACTCCCTTTGAATGTTATTTCCTCCTCTTTGAAGAAACTGATCACAATCTACATGGGTTCTTCCTCTTGAAGAGATGTCTCTAGTGAAGTTTATCTCTTCAACCTGTGTGAATTCCTCATAGGATGCCTCAAGCTCTTCCTCCCTTGAATTCCTTAGGCAGTCTCTCATCATCCTTTTGCTCCTCGATCCGTCCTAGAAGCATTATAGAGAGATTACTAATAGTTCATAGATTCAACCTCCCCCAAAGAGAAATATCTGAATCAATGCTAGAAGCATTCACTATTCCCAATGTTATAGCATGAATTAATATATACATAAAAATTCATGAACATTATTCAAACATGAAATACTTATCTCATAGAAATTAGAATCTCCTACATTGATGTCAAGTAAATATTTTGTCACTACTCCAGTTCCAATTTAATCACCTGTAATCCTATTCTTTTCCATATTTGATTCTTCCATGCCAAAATCACTAGCACAATCCTCCATAAGTCCTTAGACATATACGTTCTAATTGAACTCAATCCATCAATGATATTAAATTTCCTAACCTAGCAACAACACCATGTAGGATGTGCTTGATCACATTAAACTCCATATATATATAGAGTTAACATGAGGGGCCCACCAATTCCTGCTGAAAGGTAACGCTTAGATAGAGACTTCTGAAGATACATGGCTTCACATGAGTGTTATCCATAACCAAAAATAATCTTTCACAGTGGCAGCAATCCCAACTTTCCTCCAACACAATCCATTCTCTCTATAATTCTTCATGATATTGCTAGACCTTTATTAATATTTGGCACCATTCTCATTTTTGTGAAGACATCATAAGGGTCAATGTTGAAGGCATAGGGTATTGGTCGTAACAAAGTGTTGAGAGGACAACTATGAGGTATAATTCGATGAAATCTTGTAATATCATTAAAGAAATAACTCATTCTAGGAATCATATTAGCCAAGGGACAAGGAATCCCCATGGTAACATAATTTTGTTCCATCCCACTTATATCAATTGGTTGTCCCAAAATTTTTGGTACATCCTCTATTACTTCTTCACTTGAACCTATAGCCAAGTGTGCAACCTCATTTACTAACTCATCCTCTAATTCCTCTCCATGTTGTTTAATCACTACCATGGCCAAGGAGGCTAGACTGTGTTGCCCACTAAATTCTTATGGTTCATCAACCCATACTTTATTATATTCGGTAGGTTTAGCAGGAGGATAAAAAAATAAACGTTTACTATCTGGACCATGTGAAATGGTCATTCCTCCTTCTCAACAATCAATTTTAGCAGCGACAGTAGCCAACCATGGTCTTCCCAAAATTATTGGATAACTATCTTTAGGTGTAAGTGATTGTATTATTTGAAAGTCAATTGGATATTCCCATCCATCAACTTTAATGAGAACATTTTTTATAACACCTTTTGGAATGGCTATAGACTGATTTTCCATCTATAAGACTATAGTTGTAGGACTTAAATCAGTAAGACTTAATTTTTCCATTACATCCACCGTCATTACATTAATAGTTGCTCCCAAATCCACCAATGCATTAGGTATTGCTACCTCATTAATTGTAATAGTAATCAATGGACTCCCAGGATCATCATATTTTGGAGCAATAGTCTTTCCAGACAAAAATTCAGCTAAATAACCATCAATGTGCATAGTGTTTATTTTCTTTGGTTTCCTTCCTGGAGTTCTAATACACAGTTGTTAGATCAACTAATTTAACTCAGGAATTTCCTTTATTGCCTGCAGCAAAGGAACCTCTATTTGCAATTGTTTAATTTCATGAATTAATGCAGTTTCAAAAGCTAATGTCATTTTTAGAGTATCTTTCAGAATTGTTGATTTCAGATGCTCAAGAAATGGTGCTTGAATTTTCTCCTTTGAAGGGATATCTTTACTAAACTCATTCAAAGACTAACCTCCCTCCTCTTGAGGTAAATCAATAGCTCCTGCTACTAAAGACTCAATAATATTCATGGGTACAGTAGTATCTTTCTCAAAATTTTGAGAAATAGGTCCGTCCACTACTTCCTCAATAGTGGGCGATTGAATTATTCTTCCAGAATGTAACTGAACATTTCCACAATGAATTGCATTAAACCCTGTGACATTATCTTGCTTATTACTATATACCGGAGTATTCTGTCAATTGTTCTTAGGATTGGGAAGTGGTTGTGCTGGAAGTTGAGGTTGATTTACCTGCTTAGTCTGAGGAATATTATGAGGTGGTGGTAGCAAATTATGTTGTTGATCCCTCCTAGGACCAGTATAAAATTGATTATGTCCTTGATTCCATTGGGGAGCAATGTGTTGTGGGTACCATTGTTGTTGTGACTAGTTTGGCCACTACTGAGTTCCCCATGATTGACTTGCCCATTTAGGAGATCCCCAATAAGGAGTTCCCCAAGTAGGTTGTGGAAGATAGGGTTGATTCCAAGATGGAGGCCATTGATTACCAGCCTAGTTATTTTGGGGTCTCCATGCAAGATTGGAATTCTACCCATAAGAAAAATTACCTCCCTAGTGTTGATTTAGCACATTTATTTCTTCTTCAACCTGAGCAGCTTTTTTCTTAGTATTCTTAAGATCAGTAAGAAGCTCACATTGATTGGTAGGGTGGCTTTGCTCACAAAGTTGACAAACATTAACCTTGTCTAAAGGGAACTCATGTAAAAGATGTTTATTTTGACACCTAGGACAATAGATTGACAAAGTCTCAGGGTTACGTGTCTTTGCTTGTATACCATCCAACATAGTGTTCAATTGGACAAGTATGTCTATCTTAAAGTTTTCTATTTCTTCTCGGAGGTCTACCTATCTCTTTTTTCCCTTTGAAAATATTTTTTTTTTAGATTCCTCCACAAGTATGTGAAAAATTGCGACACAAATCACATATGTCTTCAAGGTTTAACTGAGACATGTCACCTTTTCCCATTAAATCAAGACTTCTTGCATCATCATCGAGTCCTTTAAGAAATGTAGTCTTGAGAATCTCAACACTAATTGTTGTTTCTCCACATTGTTTAGATAAGAAATGAAACCTATCCAAATAGTCCTCTAGACTCTCATCCTCATTCTGCCTAAGTTTAAACAACTCTTCCTTATGATCACTCACCCTACAATAACTTTGATATTTATTCAAGAACACAGTCTCCATTTCTTCCCAAGATGTAATACTTCCAGATAGTAGTCCCATAAACCAATGCATGGTTGAATCCTTCAAAGTAGAAGGAAACAACTTCAATTTCTGGTTGTCATTTTTATAGTCATAGGTTTGACAAAGGACCTTAAATTCAAAGAGAAATTGGTCTGGGTCTTCTGAAGGTAAACCACGAAAGGTTGGAAGGAAAGCTAGAGAGATGTTTTTCATCGTTGTATCATCATTCGCATCGAGAGAATTAGGATACGTGAATGTTCTAGTTAGTTGAGGATCATTGTTATTATGGTTGGCATCATTATGGTTAGCTTCTGCCCTTCGATCTCTGATGGTGTTTAGAGGAATATGCTCCTCAAAAATAATTTTGTCGACAACAAGTTTCTCTACAGGATGATCTTCTGGGAGATAGTGGAAAGCCTTAGGTGGGTTAGGCTCAAGTAATTCGCCAGCAGAATGGTCTTCTGAGCCTTGGGCCTCCCTATGTATAACTGGGACGTATTTTGGGGGGTATTTGGTATAAATCATCCATGAGGGCCTCTTTTCCTAACCATGCAAAAAAGGAAGCCAAAGATTGTATTTTTGGCCTAAAAGAGGTATTCTAGGCATCTTCTAATAACACTTAAGCAAAAGAAGTTAAGGGGTCCCCGACAATAGCACCAAAAAGTGATAGGTTGTCGTTAGGTCCCATTACTTTAGAATATAATACTCAATTTCTCGACCGGGTAGTGTTCAAGGAAATTTGCAATAGAAGAAGTCTAGAGTATCTCCCTCAGGTTTCCTAACTTTTAAGAACAACTTAAGATTAATTCTAACTTCAAAAAGTCTAACTATAAAACTGCAAAGTAATTTATTCCTAAGAAAATAGAAAAAGTTTGAACTGAAAGCGTAAGAAAACTAATTTAAAAATCATAATAACTAAATTGAAAAGCACAAAAACGACTAAACTAAGAAGCTAGAAAATTATAAGAGTAGAAAAACTTATATCAATCCATAAAAAAATTTCTTAACAATAAAGATTCTAACAGTGAATAACAAAAACTGCGGAAGTGAAAAGATAACAAGAACTAAAATTTCATAACAGTAAACTTAATGATTCTCTACATAACAACATTATAATACAATAAAACACTTATCTACTCAAGTCAAGTGGCCAGCTCGTGGGTTATCACATTCATTCTCAACTCACATTCATAGCTATTTTAGAGACACTTTTGTCAATCATAGTTATCATCCATGACTCATAACTCAGAATTTTAGATAACAATCTCTTTATTCATAAACCTCAAAAACATTCTGGCAGTATAACATTACTTTTCACTATATATCTTACATCTAGAGATCATATCTTTTATAGAGAAACTATAACTACATCATATATTTCAGATGGTGTGGATAACCATTGAAAAATATCTAGAATAGATCTATGGATAACTTGTATATCTTTAAACTCATTACATAGTATTTAAGAGGCTCAAGGCGAGCCATAAAGTCTTTAATTCAAAGGATAATAGAAATAACAACTTTAAGAACAACTACATCTTTGGTCCATCACCCTAAAGTTCCAGAGCATATTTCCAGCATATATCTTCAGCCTGTTTTGGAGCACGTTCCAGCTAGATGCTTCAATCTGCAACTTTGATTTACCAATTATTATCTACAAAACACTTAAAATAACCCATGAAATATGTATTGGAAAATACTTCAAGAAATCAAAAGAAATAAATTTTATACAATTCTCACTAAAATTAAGCAATTATTTCTCCTAAAATTTAATTAATTGGCAAAGGATAGAGATTTTGCATGTATAAACCAGGTCTTTATGGTATTATCATGATGAGGATATTTTTACCTCATCATTTCCTCCCCTTCCTAATTCTTGGTAGGTCCTCCTATCCCCTTATTATAACTCTTCCCTCTACTCCCTTCTTCATATTTTGCACTGATATCATACAAATCTTTTACTATAATATCAAAGTTTACAGGGGAATTGTGGAAGCCTCCATGAAAAGAAACTCCCTATTTCCATTCATTGAAAATTCTATCATCCTGATCTATATTAATATGAAATGTTGGGGCTGGATATAGCAATAAAGTAGGTTTATACCTCATTCCTATCCATTTTTTTCTGAGATCTCCTAAAATTTTGGCCAAGGCATCAGCTCTTCTGAAGGACCATCTAATACTAAGAGGAGAGATCACTTCTCTTTTCTTTATATATATAGGCAGTGGAGTGTATCTCTCTTCACATGCATGCTAAGCCTTTCCAACCAATTTTTCCCCTGTTCTATGAAATGATTATAAAAAACTCGAAGGTTATCATCATACCTTTCCTTCATTTTCTCATCCAGCAAAAGAACTACAAATTTCTTTTTAAAAGTTATTGGTCTACTATTTGGAGATCTCATTTGAAGTCCTATACTTTTCTTTGCTTGAACATATTCTTTATTACGTTCTTGACAATGGATTTGATTCCACATAGTAGAAAATAAAGATCTTAATTGCACTTCCCCCACAAAAAGATTAACAAATAAATCAGTATGCTTTTCTAACAAAATATCATGGGTAAAGAATTCATAGAGCATATCTTTCTCTTTAGGCTTTGAGTCTGCAATTTTTTTAATTAATTCTTTATCATTAGGTTCATAAGGCTAGTCATTGTAAATTCTAAGCAATTTCCATCTAAAACAATTTTCATTCAAAAACATTGAATACAATCTAGATGGCCTTCCACAGGATAAAAGAAATTCAAATATTTGACATGCATCCTATTTCCCCTTATAAGCTTTATGAAATGCTTCTCTTAATAAAACCATTTCCATTTTCAGTCTATTATTCTCAACTTGTGCATTCCTTAGGAAATAGCACCATTCCATCCATTTCGTTAATAATGGAGGAATTTTAATTTGGAACCATTCAGTTACCGTTGGCTCGGTTTGAACTTCTTTGGATTCCATCATTGGTTTACTTGTGCTTTCCTACAAGTCCTGCTCTAATTCTATAATATTATTAAGAGAAGTATTTAATTCTTCGTTCTATCTTTCCTTTTCCTCTTCAAAGGCTGAAAACATGAGCATAAAATTTCCTTTTAAATTCTGAATTTCTTTATTTAATCCATCTCTGTGTATCCTATTTTCCTCATTACAATTCTGAATTTGTATTTGCAACTCAGTAATAGATGTATCTTTTCCCTGCATTTCCAACTTTAAATCCTCAATTTCTTGATCCCTTTTATTTATTACAGTCTTATACACCATTATTTCCTCTTGTTGTAATTCCATCTTTTCCTTATTTTCATGCAACTGATTTCTTAACTCTTCTATCTCTAATTTCAATTTTTCCAATTCTATGTTAATACTTTCAGTTTCAACAATTTCAACAGCTTTATTAATAACTGGAGACAAATTTCCTAACATACTATCATCAACCTCCATAGGAAGTGGAGATTGTCCCCTTTCTATTTCATGTTTTTCTTGTTCTACAACTTCTTCTTTAGAAACTAAGTGAAAATGTACTTCTTCAATAGACATTTCTTTTTCTGAGGATTGGTGAATTGACTCCTCAATTTCCAAGTTTTTCTTTTGCTTTTTAGATAATTTTGACCTATTCTCTTTACTCTATGTTGGGGTTTTTGCAAATCCAGAGGATAATATTTTACTCTGCCTTAAAGGAGGAGTATCCTGATAATTTAAAATAGTTGGATCATTTAGAAGAATAGTTCTTCTTTTCCTCTTCTTAACATGATGAGTATCCACATTTGGATTCATTATCTCTACATCTTCTATATGGGCCAAAGTTTCAAACTCATCATTTCTAAATTCTGGCACTTCCTCACCAACTATGGTAGGAATTTGGGGTTCAGGAGCCTTAGGGTCTTCGAGGGAAGTTACTCTAGAAGGTGAAGCAACTTTTTTTGAATATTCTCCTAATTCTAACTTCCTTCCTGATGTAGGCATATCAAACTTCCCCCAAAAAAATTCCTATTTACTTTTAGGTTTCTTACGGAAATGATATTTACAAATCAATTAAATTAACCCATGATGTTTTAATGGTCCTGAACCAGTTTTATATCTTTCTATTGAAGAATTAATAGAATCATTCAAGAAATGAGGTAAATTAACCCTTAGAGTAGGGTTTTCCTTCCCATGCCGCAAATGTGTTAACATGCGGAATGTTGGTCCTACCATAGTAGTGAGTTGACCTTCACAAGTAAAATATCTAATAATCCATGCAACAACAGTACCCCAAGGTTCTAAGATAGAAGCTCATTGAAACCCCTTATTTTTTCCCCTAATACTGACAACTATCATGGGCTGAGGATCTCCCTGTCTAAGAAATAATTCTGATAATTTCTGATATGTGGTTTGTGTTGTTTCAGATATTTTAATGCCAGAATCTTCAAACCTTGAAATAGAAGAGATAATTTTTGAACTCACCTTGAAACACTTCCCATGTAGAATCACCTAACCATTAGAGTAATTTTCTGCGAATGCATTCACCATCTTTTCATTATACCCTTCAAAATTCCTGACAAAATCCAACCATCCCACTTCTTCAAACAGCTGAGAGATGTTACTTAACCCCAACAATTTTTCTGCAGAAACCGACTCAGATTTCTTCTTTGTACCACCCATTTTTTTCTTGCTTACCACCCTACTGAAAAAAATTAAATAATGCCAAAGACTTGTGCACTAATATTTTTAAAAATATGATCAGACTGCAATCATTTACTCTACTCTTGCCTGGAGCTTGCTGTGTAATAATTTCAATTTGCATGAAAGGCTGCAAAAAGAGTAGTGTAATTAACAATTAATCTCCAAGTGGCTCAATTTACTAAATTGGGAAAGGATACTCTTGCCAATCAATCATATTTTATTTGAAAATAACTACTTATTTAAAGCAAAAATTTGTACTTACTTCCATTCCATGATCGCTTGAAGATCTTATACCTCAACTGATTTGACAAGATGATGCAAGGGTATTGGCTGAGGTGATGGTATAATTATTATGACATGAATGAGGAAGCTCATGGATGATGAAGTCATTAATGAAGAAAGACTATTACAACGGCTTTTATTTATAATGGAAAAATAAGGTGTGTGTACCAATGTACGATAATCAAAACATCGAGGAAGATTTGAAAAAAAAAATTAGAAAGGAGTTGGCAAAATGAAAAATGAATAAGTTTTGGAGCATGCGTAAAGCATGCATTCAGACAAAGAAAGTGGTTAAAGTTCTAGAGCATGTGTAAGGCATGCATTGGGAGCTTAGAAAATGGATAAGTTCTGGAGCATCACCGAAAGATGTAGCAGAAATTGTAACCGAATGAAAGTTCCGGAGCATCGTCAAAAGATGCAGTCAGAGCAGCAACTAGATGAAAGTTTTGGAGCATCGTCGAAAGATGTAGCCGAAGCAACAACCAAATGAAAGTTATGGGGAATCATCGAAAGATACAGTCGGAGCAGCAACTAGATGAAAGTTTTGGAGCATCATCAAAAGATGCAGCCGAAGCAGCAACTAGATGAAAGTTTCAGAGCATCATCAAAAGATGCAGCCGGAGCAGCAACTATATGAAAGTTTCAGAGCATCATCGAAAGATTCAGTCGGAGCAGCAACCAGAGAGAAGAAAATGATGAACACCACCTAACTCGAACTCTAGGAGTTATATCATTCCACAAGAACATCCTTCCAACATGGTAGGCTGAAGAGCGGGTTCTGGAGCATCGGTCGTTTAGACCATCAAGTTTTGGAGGACTAGCCAGCTGAATGATCAAGTTCCAGAGCATCTTGGAATGGTGCTCCGGAAGTTGTTATTCCTTTATGAGAGGTCCTACAAAATGAAAACACGTGCTAAGTTCAAAAATTTATGAAAAATGATTTGAAAACAAATTGGGTACACATGTCTTTTTATTACAAATTTTCATCAAAATTATATATATATATATATATATTTAGATAACATATAAACATTAAATCAAATAGACTCTGCCTTGGCAGAGTCAATGCATTAGATCTCTCCTTGCATTTCTACCAGCTTTGTAAATTCTTCTTTATTAACTGGTTTATGGTAGATACGTAGGCGATGACCATTAACTAAGAGAGTTCATAAATCACCATCAATAGGTTTTAATTGAACTGTGTCATTGGAAAAAACTTCAAAAATTTCATATTGCCCCAGCCAATGAGTTCTGAGTTTTCCTTTATGGTCTTTATATCTTGAATCGAATAGCAAGGCCTAGTCACCATTATGAAATTCTCTCTTTAATATATTTTTCATGCAAAACTTTTCGTTGATGTTGAACTAGTTCAATTTGATGAACAACATCCAAACGAAGCTTATCCAACTCATTTAACTGTAAAACTCATTCTATTTGAGCTCGTTTCAAATCTAGACCTAACTCCATAGCTGTACATAGGGTCTGAAGTTCAAATTCAATGGGAAGGAGAGGTTTCTTTCCAAAAACAACCTCATAGGGACTGAATCCAGTTGTAGATTTCCATGTTGTATTGTACACCCAAAAGGCTTCAGGCAATTTCCTAGCCCAATCTCTTATTCTTGAAGAGACAATTTTTGTCAATATGTTTTCTAACTCCCTATTAGTCACCTCTACTTGACCATTTGCTTGAGGGTGATAAGGGGATGACTTCTTATGGCTCACCTGAAAATGGTCAATAAATGCTAGGAGAACTTTAGACATAAATTGGGGTCCCTGATCTGTAACGATAGTTTGGGGGGCTCCAAATCGATGAAAATTTTTGTTATAGAGAAAATCAACAACTTGCTCTTCTCTAGCAACTCATAAAGCTTGAACTTCTGCCCATTTTTTTAGATAATCGATACAAAATAATATGTATTCTTTCCCTTGAGAGGAAGGATCTATGGGGCTGATAAAATCTAACCCCCATTTTTTGAATGGTTCCAAAGTTACCTGAGGTTGCAAGGGAATTTCTGTAGAAGTAGTTGGTCTTCCTACTCTTTGACATTCATCACAATGACAAACATAATTTTTAACATATTTATGCATTGAAGGCCAATAATATCCAACACCTAAAAATTTATGAGAATTTTTTTTTGCAAAATAATGACCCCCTAAAGGATCATCGTGACAGGCCCTCAGAATACTATAAGTTTCATTAGCCCAGACACATCTTCTCAAAACCATATCAAGTCCACAACAAAATAAAATCCCATTAATCCATTTAAATGGTGCACACTCTTTAATAAGTCACTTAATTTTTTTTGATGTAAATTCAGGAGGTACTTTAGAAGTAGCTAAATAGTTAGCAATATCAGCAAACCAAGGAACCTTTATAGAGATAGCAAACAATTTTTCATTTGGGAACTCATCTTGTACAAGTGCTCGATCACCCTCTTCTTGTTTGATTCGAGATAAAAAGTCTACCACCTCGTTAAATTTCCCTAGCTTGTCAAGTATTGTCACATTGAACTCTTGAAGGAGTAGTAACCATCTCATTATTCAACCATTAACTACATGTTTATTCATTAAATGTTTTAGAGTTGAGTGATCTGTATAAACTGTAACTTTATATCCTATAATATAATGACATAACTTTTTGATGGCATGAACCACAACTAAGAATTCTTTTTCTATTGTCATGTAGTTTCTCTCAGCAGATGTTAGGTTTTTGCTAATAAAATATATAGCATATTTACCCCATCCTCATCTTCTTGCCCTAATATTGCACCAATTGCATCATCTAAAGCATCAGCATAAATGTGAAAGGGAAGACTCTAATTTGGTCCACATAGTACATGAGTAGAGAAAAGCTTTTCTTTTATCATTTCAAATGATTTTTGACACTCAAACATCTAATTAAACTCCACATCTTTTTGGAGGAGAGAAAACATAGGGGCTGCTATCTTATTGAAGCTTTCTATGAACCTTCTATAATATCCAGCATGTCCAAGAAAACTTTGAACATCTTTTTGTGTTTAAGGTACATTCAATTGTTGAATGACTTCAATTTTTTTAGGATCAACTTTTATTCCTTTTGAGGAAATGTGATGGCCTAAGACTATTCATTGTTCCACCATTATTAAACACTTTTTGTGGCTAAGGGACAGTCAGTTTTCCTCACAAACCTCCAAAACCCTATCCAGGTTTTGAATATCTTCATCATAGGTTGACCCATATACTATGAAATCATCCATATAAACCTCTACACAATCATTGACAAACCAAGGAACCTTTATAGAGATAGCAAACAAATTTTCATCTAGGAACTCATCTTGTACAGGTGCTCGATCACCCTCTTCTTGTTTGATTCGAGATAAAAATTCTACCACCTCGTTAAATTTCCCTAGTTTGTCAAGTATTGTCACATTGAACTCTTGAAGGGGTAGTAACCATCTCATTATTCGACCATTAACTATAGGTTTATTCATTAAATATTTTACAGTTGAGTGATTTGTATAAACTATAACTTTATATCCTGTAATATAATGATGAAACTTTTTGATGGCATGAACCACAATTAAGAATTCTTTTTCTATTGTCATGTAGTTTCTCTCTGCAGATGTTAGGTTTTTGCTAATAAAATGTATAGCATATTTACCCCCATCCTCATATTCTTGCCCTAATACTGCACCAATTGCATCATTTAAAGCATCAGCATAAATGTGAAAGGGAAGAATCCAATTTGGTCCACGTAGTACAGGAGCAGAGACAAGATTTTCTTTTATCATTTCAAATGATTTTTGACACTCAAACATCCAATTAAACTCCACATCTTTTTGGAGAGAAAACATAGGGGCTGCTATCTTACTGAACCTTTCTATGAACCTTCTATAATATCTAGCATGTCCAAGAAAACTTTGAACATATTTTTGTGTTTGAGGTACATTCAATTGTTGAATGACTTCAATTTTTTTATGATCAACTTTTATTCCTTCCGAGGAAATGTGATGGCCTAAGACTATTCCTTGTTCCACCATTATTAAACACTTTTGTTGCTAAGGGACAGTCGGTTTTCCTCACAAACCTCCAAAACCCTATCCAAGTTTTGAATATCTTCATCATAGGTTGACCCATATACTATGAAATCATCCATATAAACCTCTACACAATCATTGACAAGTGCTGCAAATATTGCCAAGATGGCCCTCTAAAAAGTTGTTGGAGCATTACAAAGTCCAAAAGGAAGAACTTGGTATGCATATGTACCCCAAGGACAAGTAAACATTGTCTTATCTTGGTCTTCTGGTGCTACTTGAATCTAGTTGTAACCACTAAATCCATCTAAGAAAGAAAAATATTTCCTCCCAGCCAAATTGTCCAAAACCTGGTCAACGAATGGTAAGGGAAAATAATCTCTAAAGGTGGCTTTATTGAGTTCTCTATAATCCACAAAAATTCTCCACTTACCATTTTTCTTTGGTACAACTACCATAGGTGACACCCACTTACTATCTGAGATAGGATAAATGAATCCTGCACGAAGAATTTTCTCAATCTCAATTTTGAAAAGATTCTTTAATGCGGGGTTGAGTCTCTTTTGTGGTTGATGAACATGTCTCATATTAGGATCAGTATAAATGTGATGAGTACAAACAATTAGGTGAATCCCCCTCATGTCTGTATAGTCCCAAGCAAAATATTTAGACCTTTTTACCAGCACATTAAATAATTTATCCTCTTGTATTTTTGTCAACTAACTATTGACATTCACAATTTTTCTTGGTAGCAACATAATTTTTTTTGTTCCTGGATAGGCCGAAGTGACAGTATGTATTGGTCGTAACAAAGTGTTGAGAGGACAACTATGAGGTATAAGTCGGTGAAATCTTGTAATATCATCAAAGAAATAACTCGTTCTAGGAATCATATTAGGCAAGGGTTAAGGCATCCCCATGGTAACATAATTTTGTTCCATCCCACTTGTATCAATCGGTTGTCCCAAAATTTATGGTACATCCTCTATTACTTCTTCACTCGAACCTATATCCAAGTGTGCAACCTCATTTACTAACTCATCCTCTAATTCCTCTCCATGTTGTTTAATCACTACCATGGCCAAGGAGGCTAGACTGTCTTGCCCACTAAATTCTTCTAGTTCATCAACCTAGACTTTATTATATTCGATAGGTTTAGTAGGAGGATATAAAAATAAACGTTTACTATTTGGACCATGTGAAATGGTCATTCCTCCTTCTCGACAATTAATTTTAGCAGTGACAGTAGCCAACCATGGTCTTCCCAAAATTATTGGATAACTATATTTAGGTGTAAGTGATTGGATTATTTGAAAGTCAACTAGATATTCCCATCCATCAACTTTAACAAGAACATTTTTTATAACACCTTTTGGAATGGCTATAGACTGATTTTCCATCTGTAAGACTGTAGTTGTAGGACTTAAATCAGTAAGACTTAATTTTTCCATTACATCCACCATCATTACATTAATAGATGCTCCCAAATCCACTAATGCATTAGGTATTGCTACCTCATTAATTGTAATAGTAATCAGTGGACTCCCAGGATCATCATATTTTGGAGCAATAGTCTTTCCAGTAAAAAAATTAGCTAAATAACCATCAATGTGCACAGTTTTTATTTTCTTTGGTTTCCTTCTTGGAGTTCTAATACACAGTTGTTTGATCAATTGATTTAACTCAGGAATTTCCTTTATTGCCTGTAGCAAAGGAACCTCTATTTACAATTGTTTAATTTCCTAAATTAATGCAGTTTTAGAAGCTAATGTCATTTCCAAAGTATCTTTCAAAATTGTTGATTTCAGATGCTTCAGAAATGGTGCTTTAGTTTTCTCCTTTGAAGGGATATCTTTACTAAACTTAGTCAAAGACTAACCTCCCTTCTCTCGAGGTAAATCAACAGCTCCTACTGCTAAAGACTCAGTAATATTCACGAGTAGGGTAGTATCTCTCTCAAGATTTTGAGAAATAGGTTTGTCCACTACTTCCTCAATAGTGGGCGATTGAAGTGTCCTTCTGGAATGTAACTGAACATTTCCACAATGAATTGCATTAAGCCCTGTGATATTATCTTGCTCAGTATTATATACCAAAGTATTCTATCAATTGTTCTTAGGATTGGGAAGTGGTTGTGCTAGAAGTTGAGGTTGATTTACCTACTCAGTCTAAGGAAGATTATGAGGTGATGGTAACAAATTTTGTAGTTGATTCCTCCTAGGACCAGTATAAAATTAATTTTGTCCTTGATTCCATTAGGCAACAATGTGTTGTGGGTACCATTGTTGTTGTGACTGGTTTGGCCATTGATGAGTTCCCCATGATTGACTTGACCATTCAAGATATCCCAAATAAGGAGTTCCCCAAGTAGGCTATGGAAGATAGGGCCGATTCCAAGATGGAGGCCATTGATTACCAACCCAGTTATTCTGGGGTCTCCATGGAGGATTGAAATTCTTCCCATAAGAAAAATTACCTCCCTGGCGTTGATTTAGCACCTTTATTTTTTCTTCAACCTTAGCAATTTTTTTCTTAGTATTCTTAAGATCAGTAAGAAGCTCACATTGATTGGTAGGGTGGCTTTGCTCACAAAGTTGACAAACATTAACCTTGTCTAAAGGGCACTCACGTAAAAGATGTTTATTTCAACACCTAGGACAATAGATTGAAAAAGTCTTAGGGTTACATTTCTTTGCTTGTATACCATCCAACGTAGTGTTCAATTGGACAAGTATGTTTGTCTTAAGATTTTCTATTTCTTCTCGGAGCTTACCTATCTCGAGTTATTCCCTTTGGAAAGATTTGTTTTTCGGATTCCACCATGAGTACGTGAAAAATTGTGACACAAATCACATATGTCTTCAAGGTTTAACTAAGACATGTCACCTTTTCCCATTAAATCAAGACTTCTTCTTGCATCATCATCGAGTCCTTTATGAAATATAATCTTGAGAATCTCAACACTAATTGTCGTTTCTCCACATCATTTATATAAGAAAAGAAACCTATCCAAATAGTCCTCTAGACTCTCATCCTCATTCTTCCTAAGTTTAAATAGCTCTTCCTTATGATCAATCACCCTGCAATAACTTTGATATTTATTCAAGAACATAGTCTCCATTTCTTCCCAATATGTAATACTTCTAGACGGTAGTCCCATAAACCAACGCATGGTTGAATCCTTCAAAGTAGAAGGAAACAATTTCAGCTTCTAGTTGTCATTTTTATAGTCATAGGTTTGAAAAAGGACCTTAAATTCAAAGAGATATTGGTATGGGTCTTCCAAAGGTAAACCACGAAAGGTTGGAAGGAAAGATGGAGAGATGTTTTTCATCATTGTATCATCATCTGCATCCAGAGCAATAGGATAAGTGAATGTTCTAGGTAGTTGAGGATCATTGTTATTATGGTTGGCATCATTATGGTTAGCTTCTTCCCTCCAATCTCCCATGATGTTTAGAGGAATATGCTCCTCAAAAATAATTTCATCAACAATAGGTTGCACTACAAGATCCTCTTTTGGGAGATAGTGGAAAGCCTCAGGTGGGTTAGGATCAAGTAATTCATCAGCAGAATGGTCTTCTGAACCTTGGGCCTCCCTATGTATAATTGGGACATATTTTGGGGGGATATTTGGTATAAATCATCTATGAGGGCCTCTTTTCCTGACCATGCAAAAAAGGAAGCCAAAGATAGTATTTTTGGCCTAAAAGAGGTATTCTAGGCATCTTCTATTAACACTTAAGCAAAATAAGCTAAGGGGTCCCCGACAACAGCACCAAAAAGTGATAGGTTGTTGTTAGGTCCCATTACTTTAGAATATAATATTCAATTTCTCGACCGGGTAGTGTTCAAGGAAATCTACAATAGAAGAAGTCTGGAGTATCTCCCTCAGGTTTCCTAACTTTTAAGAACAACTTAAGATTAATTCTAACTTCAAACTGTCTAACTATAAAACTATAAAGTAATTTATTCCTAAGAAAATAGAAAATGCTTGAACTAGAAGCATGAGAAAACTAATTTAAAAATCATAATAACTAAATTGAAAAGCACAACAACGATTAAACTAAGAAGCTGGAAAATTATAAGAGTAGAAAAACTTATAGCAATCCATAAAACATTTTCTTAACAATAAAGATTCTAATAGTGAATAACAGAAACTACGGAAGTGAAAAGATAACAAGAACTAAAATTTCATAACAGTAAACTTAATGATTCTCTACATAACAACATTATAATAAAAGAAAACACTTATCTACTCAAGTCGAGTGGCCAGCTCATGGGCTATCACATTCATTCTCAGCTCACATTTACAGTTATTTCAGAAACACTTCTATCAATCATAGTTATCATCCATGACTCATAACTCAGAATTTTAGATAGCAATATTTTTATTCATAAACCTCGGAAACATTCTGACAGTATAACATTAGTTTTTACTATATATCTTACTTCTAGAGATCATATCTTTTATAGAGAAACTATAACTACATCATATATTTTAGATGGTGTGGATAACCATTGAAAAATACCTAGAACAGATCTACAAATAACTCATATATCTTTAAACCCATTACACAGTATTTAAGAGGCTCAAGTCGAGCCATAAAGTCTTTAATTCAAAGGATAACAGAAATAACAACTTTAAGAACAACTACATCTTTGGTCCATCACCCTGAAGTTCCGAAGCATATTTCCAACGTATATCTTTAGCCTGTTCTGGAGCACGTGCCAGCTGGATGCTTTAATTTGCAACTTTGATTGACCAATTATTATCTACAAAACACTTAAAACAACCCATTAAATCTGTATTGGAAAAATACTTCAAGAAATCAAAAGAAATAAAGTTTATACAATTTCTCACTAAAATTAAGCAATTATTTCTCCTAAAATTTAATTAACTGGCAGAGGATAGATATTTTGCATGTATAAACCAAATTTTTATGGTATTATCATGATGAGGTTATTTTTACCTCATCACTGAGCTATTGAACATGTTGGCCACAAGAGAAGAATAACAAAGGGACCTTACTACAAGCAAATATTGAATCATCAAACTTATCAGATCTAGCAATATGGTGATACTTCAAATCCTAAATCTTACCCAGATGATAAAAGAAATAGCAAAAGATAAGGGTTTCAAAGAGACTTCTAAGATTAACACTAATCCTAAGATTAATAGTGCAAATGACCAAATACTTTAAATGAACCAATCCCTCATAAACTAATTCCTGGTTGACCCAGATAAATTTGAAATCTTACAGAAATAGTGTAATCTTCTAAGGCATGTAAGATTTTCAAATCATGAACATTCATCCAAAACAATCCTAGTGCTTGAATCTAATTTATTTTGAGTCTCTCATTAGTCGTCCATTGGTTTTCAACATTCCTAGAGGAAAATTGGTGAAGATTGGTGATGCCCTAAATTTAACCATCAATTTTCTAAGCTCAAAACCCAAAATTCACCATTAACATAGGGGAGTTAGCTTAGACTTAGATTTATCAGCTTATTAAACATAAAAATGGGTCATTTGAAATAGGCCTAAGTGAGTTTCACCTGAATGGAACTGAAATCACACATTTACACCTCACTCATGGCCGACAATCAGTCAAGCTCGAAAACCCTAAAATCAAACCAAGCTAAAGCAATCATACACGCCGAGCCAGGTTCAGAGATGAAGTTGGCACTATCAAACTTAAAAGGATTACCTAAGGGGTGCATCTTCTATACCTCTAGAAATTATGAAACACTTGCACAACCCTAGCTTTAAAATGCTTGGTTCCAAACATGTAAAATCCAGGCTCCACGCATACTCAAAACATCAAAAAATCACTCTCATCCAACATTTGAAAGTAAGGAAATGAATACATACCATTGATGAGATGAATGCAATTATTTTCAATGATTGGTAACCAAATTTGATGCCCCATCAAATAGTAGCAACAATGGTCACGCTCAGGAAATTCACCACCAAACTCACGAATGCAAAAAGTCTACACGTCAAATGAAGCCTAGCCCTCAAGATAAAACCCCCCTAGATCAAGAGAAGACAAATGATAAAATCTTAATGGCATAAGAATTACCCAAAATTGACTAAATACATGCCGCAGAAATCGTACAATCAAGCATTAATGCCACTGACAAGAAAACCCAAAATGAAACCCGAGAATTTGGAGTGCAGGAATTTTGGAGAAATCTGGTCAACATAGAATTTCATGGACCAGAATCCCTAGATCATAGCGTAAGTTCCTCCTTGTCAGGTTTTCAAGGAAACCAAAGAATTCCGCCAGAGGAGGAGAATCCTGAAATCAAAGGAAAACCCAGAAATGTCTTAAAACTTAATATTTTCAACAAATAACCTAAAGGGATCAGTGCAAGAAAGATAAAAATTAAAGCACATGCCTAAGCAAGCAAATCCTCAAAACCAAAGGGCCAAAGTACCAGAAATTAGAGCAAAAAAAAGGGGGTCCCTACTTTCATTGGGGTGTGTGTGAAAACTGCACAACAAATGGTGACTCCACTAGGGAAATGCTCAAGAGCATTTCAGTGACAAATAGGAATCAAGAACCTAGAATCTCTAGTTTTAGTCCTTGCATCAGGTCACTAATTTAGTAGAGCTTCAAGATTTAGAGATAGACAAACCTTTCTTGTACCATGGTCAAAGTGTGTGCATATATATTCATATCCCTTTCCTTAGTTGCAACAGGGGCCAAATTTAGTCTGACTAGGTTATGTAAATATTCTAACTCTAAAAGAATCTTGGATAGAGCCTCGCTGCCAGTCAGGCGTCTATAGCCCCAATGAGGTTATCATTGTAGTCCTCCCAAGTATAGCTCTACTACCATCCAAGCATCCAAAGCCTAGGTAGAGATACTTGGATGCCCTTGATAGGTTGGATTTTTCTTTTGATTTTCAATATCTTTTTTTTTCTTTCTTTTAATATTTCTTTTCTTTTCACTTTTTTCATTTCAACCTATGAACAATGAAGTTCACACTCAGGGTTGAGAACCACAGTGGCACTGAAGTAGAAATAAGATTTTTCACCTAACCAGACTTCATAAGGACCCCTTGCTCCTTTGGAATTTAAAAGATCTGTGTAAAGATATAAGACCCAAATAAATTCCAGATTTTAATCTAACCCATGAATTATTAGTAAGGAAAATCAGATGAGGAAAATAATTCTCCTAACGTCAATACCTCAGGAAAGAATGTAGATACACTTTAAAAATTTACAATTACAGTCCAATTAAGATGTACTAAGAAACAGACAACAGAAACAGAGTATTTTACAATCACACATGAACACCAGATATACGTGGGAAAAACCTTATAGGAGAAAAACCCACCACACCAAGAGAAATCACTTTGTATTACAATAATGAAATTACATACAAATTCCAGACTTATCTTTCTGGTGTCATTATACAGCAGCATTCACCATTAACATTCTTGTACAGGAATCTTCACGTTATAGTCCACAAAATTCATCCACTAATACAATCACTCAACAACCTATTAATTCAACCAACCAATTACAAACTGTAATCACGGAGTATATCCATGTCAAAATCTATCTGTAGAACTTCCTCACAGAACTGTCACAACTGACTATCTTCCAACTGTTCCCATTCGGCTCCTCCTATTCGTCCACGAGACTCCACATAGGATGGTCTTACTCGGTCAACAAAATTTGCAATGTACTGGCATCTCAGTGAGACACTAACAGTGTCTCACCGATGCCACATAGACTTCATATCAATATCGCCAAGAGACTCTATTATTGCTAAGACATTCTATCGAGCTCCATGAGTTACACCGAATCACCAAGCAGTTGCCTAGACCTAACGCATTCGCCAGGAGACCATAGCAAGTCACCAAAGGTATACCGAAGACACAAGTCATATCAAGCTCCAAAGGATAGTTGACAAGACATACCGATATCGCCAAGAGGTTTCTCTGAGACATAAAGGCTACCCCAAAGTGTTCACTCATCACCAAGACATTTCCCTTTGTTGAGAGAACATACTGACCTCCATATGTTACCCTGAAGACTCTTCATCATCGGCAAGACTCATCAAAGTTGCTAGGACTTCTTACCGAAACCTCTGTGTTCCACTGATGACAAACATTCACCAAGAGCTACACTGAAGACTTCAAAAGATGTTCCTGTCGGTGAGACCTTCAACATTCACTGGGACTTCTTAGCGAGAACCCTTAGCTATCCTGAAGCCCATGGTCACCAAGAGTCTCCCCAAAATACAATTGAATGGCCTGTCAGCTAGAGGTCTCCCGAGTGCTATGAGGTCATAACGAATACAATATGTCATAGCGATAGACTTCACAATGCAACCTTTCGGCAAGACATTTGCAAGGTCACAACAACCTGTACAAACCAAAATGAATCAAGCTGCTAATCGGCCAAACAATGAAGATGTCACACCAACTTGTCTCTAATGGAGGTTTCAGCTTGTATAGTTTGAGGCACATATTTCCAACAATCTCCCACTTGACGAAGATCATACAGGAACCTCCATATCACATCATAACTTACTGAAAATCATGGGCACTAAGGCCTAATGAACTGGCACACCACCTAAACTTATTTGTGCTCACTGGCTTCGTCAATGAATCTGCAACATTCTCCAGAGTATCAACCTTTTCCAAACTGACCTTTCCATCCTCAACCATATCTCGTACAAAGTGGTACTGTACATCAATATGTTTTGTCCTAGCATGGAAAGTAGGGTTCTTTGCCAGACAAATTGCACTCTGACTGTCACATAAAATAGTTATTTCACTTGCATCAAAACCAATGTTAGAACACAAATGTTTCAACCAAACTGCTTCTTTACAAGCATGAGTAGCTGCCATGTATTCAGCCTCCATAGTGGAAAAAGCGTCTATAGCATGCCGCTTGCTCATCCAACTCACTGCACCACCATTCATCATGAATATGTATCCACTGGTGGATCTCCTACTATCAATGTCCCCTGCCCAATCAGAATCTACATAACCACGAATGCTGAGAGTCCTCTGTGATTCAACCGAATTCCCATGGTAACACAAAGCGAAATCTAAAGTACCCTTCAAATATCTAAACACTCTCTTCACAGTATCCCAATGCATTCTTCTTGGATTAGCCATAAATTGACTAAGTACTCCCACTACTTGGGCAATGTTTGGCCTTGTATAGACCATTGCATACATAAGACTACCTACTGCACTAGCATAAGGTACACTGGTCATGTCCTCCATCTTAGTAGGAGATTTTGGATAGTCCTCAATAGATAGCTTTGTTCCATGCATGACTGGGACCACTAGCTATTTGCAATCATTCATACAAAATCTCTCAAGAATAGTTCTGATATACTTACTCTGACTGAGCCATAGTTTTCTATTCTTCCTGTCCCTGGTTATCTCCATCCCTAGAATATACCTTGTTGCAGCAAGATCCTTCATTTTGAACTTAGCAGACAACTGAGACTTAAGATTAGAAATCATTAGCTTTCTATTTCCTATGAACAACATATCATCAACATAGAGAGCAATGACTAATACTTGATCACTTTCAACTTTATAATATACACAGTGATCAGATTTTGATCTCACAAATCCCAAAGATAATACAAAAGTATCAAACTTCTGGTACCACATTCTAGGTGATTGCTTTAACCCATACAGAGACTTCTTTAATTTGCATACTAGTTTTTCTTTACCTTTCTCAACAAAGTGCTCAAGGTGGTACATATAGATTTCTTCTTCAAGATCACCATGAAGAAACGTTGTCTTCACATCCATCTGTTCGACCTCTAAGTCATAAGTTGTTGCAAGTGACAAAAGAAATCTAATGGACGTCAGCTTTGCTACAGGAGAAAATATTTCCCCATAATCGATTCCCTCTATCTAGGAATAACCCTTTGCAACCAGTCTTGCTTTGTACTTTTCTACACTACCATCCAGACCAATCTTTTTCTTAAATACCCATTTGTAGCCAACAACTTTTTTGCCTTTAGGCAAGGGCACCAGACTCCAGGTTTCATTCTTATCTAAAGATGACATCTCTTCTTCCATGGCTTCCAACCAAGAATCTGAATCAGACATTTTAATTGCCTCTTTTACAATCCTAGGCTCATCAGTACTAAAAATCAAAGCATAGGCATAAGTAGAATCAATCAATGAGAACCCATACCTATCTAGTTGTTTTCTTTCTCGGGTTGACCTCCTCCCTTGTTGAGGCTAAGGTTCTTCTTCTTCAGAACTTTCAGAACTGCTCGATCTCTCCTCAGTTTTAGGTACATTTTGAATTTCCAATTCCTCTTTCTCAGGTGTAGGAGGAATTATTGCTACATCCTTATTGTTCTCTGACTTTTTCTCTGACTGCAGATCCAAAGTGGAAGGTTTCAGCTCACGAAAGATTACACTTCTGTTGTATACAACCTTCTTTGTATCAGGATTCCAAAGCTTGTATCCTTTTATGACAACGCTATAGCCAATGAAAATACATTTGACAACCTTGTTCTCCAATTTAGATCTTTTCATCTGATACATGAGCATATGCCTCACAGCCAAAAACACGAACATGTCTAACTAAGGGATTCTTACCAGACCACACTTCCAAAAGTGTTTTCTCAACAAGAGAAAAATTTGGAGAATAATTAATTAAATAACATGCAGTAGATACAGCCTCAGCCCAGAAATTCTCCTCCAAGCCAGCACTACTCAGCATACTTCATGCTCTCTCCATCACTGTCCTATTGAACCTTTCTACAACTCCATTCTACTGTGGAGTATAAGGTGTAGTCTTATGTCTTTTGATTCCATGGTCTTTACAATATATTTCAAATTCATCAGAACAAAATTCACCACCATTATCAGTCCTTAAGCATTTTATTTTTCTACCAATCTAATTTTTAACAAGGTTCTTAAATTTCTTAAATCGACTGAACACTTCTGATTTACTTTTCAAAAAATAAATAAATGTTCTTTTTGAATAATCATCAATGAATGACACATAGTATCTTGATTTAGACAAGGAAGGAACATCTACTAGACCAAACACATCCAAATGAATATAGTCTAACAAACCAGAAGATTTATGAGGACTGGAATAAAATGAAACATGATGATGCTTTCCATATATACAGTGTTCACATAATTCAAATTCAAGATTACAATCTTTGAGCCCCTCAACCAGGTTTTTATTCTTCAAGGTTTTTAAACCTTTTTCTCCTATGTGGCCTAACCTATGATGCCAAAGCATAGTATTCTCTATAGGAAGTTTTACTTCCATAGAGTTTACAAAATTAGGGATATTTCCCTCTTTACCTCCACGAGCAGCTTTCAATGACTTTCTAGAGACACTGTTACATTGAACAGCTTGTGCATCTAGCTTGTACAGGGTACCAATTCGAGCACCTCTAGCCAGCACCATTGAACCTCTAGTCATGTTGCAGCCATTTCCATAGAACATAACTTGTACTCCAATATCATTCAGCATACTTACAGACAATAGATTTCAAGCCAGACCTGGTATGTGCATAACATTATTGATTCCTGTTACTCTGCCATCGGGGAATTCTATCCTAACTCTTCCATGGCCAACAATCTCCAAAGTTGAATCACTTTCTAGGTACACCTTTCCACCATCGTATTCTTCATACTTTGTGAATCATTCTCTATGAGATGTCATGTGGAACGATGCTCCAGAATCAATCAGCCAGACATCATTTGATGCCTGTGTAGCCAAGGCTGCAATGATGGCATCACCATCACTATGAGAAGAACCATTATCAGAAGAACCCTTCTTCTTTTTCTCCTCTTTACAATCCTTTCAGACATGACTAGGTTGCCCATAGTTCTAGCACTTCACCTTGGACTTCTTGCCAGGAGACTTTGATCTCTCCTCTTATTTCAATTTTGATTTCTTGTCCTTCTTCTTGCCCTTCTCTTTCAGTCTTCCTTTGACAGCAAGAGCTTCCTTTGCCATCTCAGAAGATTTCCTTCTCATCTCTTCTAACAACAAAGATGCAACATCTTCCATCTTGAAACTGGATGTTGTACTCCCAATTGCCATCACCAGATGATCCCATGAGTCTGGAAAAGAACACAATAGAAGCATACAACGATCCTCTTCTTCAGTCTTCACACCAATAGATGTCAATTGAGAAAGTAGCATATTAAATGCGTTCAAATGATTAGCTACAGATCCTCCTTCCTGCATTCTCAAAGAGTATAGTTTCTTCCTCAGGAATAGTTTATTCACCAAGGACTTCCCCTGATAAATAGACACTAGTATCTTCCACAAGGAAGATGCAGTCTTCTCCTCATGCACATTCAGAAGCACTGAGTCTGCCAAACAGAGCCTTATCAGCCCCTTAGACTTCCTATCTACAAGGTCCCAATCTTCTTTCTTCATGCCTGTAGGTTTCACTCCAGCCACAGCAATCCAAAGATCACAGTCAACAAGAAGATCCTACATCTTGAGTTTCCACAACTCAAAGTTACTGCCATTGAATTTCTCTATTTCAAAATTTCCATTTGTACTAGCCATCTTAAACTATAATTAGAAATTGACAAACTCTACAAGACTCCCACTGAATAGAATTGACTCAAAAAACCCAATGTACCCACAAGGATAACACAACTGGCCAGGCTCTGATACCACTTGTAAGGAAAATCAGATGCGAAAAAAATTCTCCTAATGTCAATACCTCAAGAAAGAATGTAGATACACTTTAAACATTTACAATTACAGTCCAATTAAGATGTACTAAGAAACAGACAACAGAAACAGAGTATTTGACAATCACACATGAACACCAGATATACATGGGAAAACCCTTACGGGAGAAAAACCCACCACACCAAGAGAAATCACTTTGTATTACAATAATGAAATTACATACAAATTCCAAACTTATCTTTCTAGTGTCATTATACAACAGCATTCACCATTAACATTCTTGTACATGAATCTTCATGTTATAGTCCACAGAATTCATCCACTGATACAATCACTCAACAACCTGTTGATTCAACCAACTGATTACAAACTGTAATCACAGAGTATATCCATGTCAAAATATGTCTGTAGAACTTCCTCATAGAACCGTCACAACTGACTATCTTCCAACTATTCCCATTTGGCTCCTCCTATTCATCCACGAGACTCCACATAGGACGGTCTTACTTGGTCAACAAAATTCACAATGTACTGGCATCTTGGTGAGACACTAACAGTGTCTTGCCGATGCCACATAGACTTCATATCGATATCGCCAAGAGACTCTGTTATCGCTAAGACGTTCTATCGAGCTCCATGAGTTACACCAAATCACCAAGTAGTTGCCCAGACCTAACACATTCGCCAAGAGACCATAGCAAGTCACCAAAGGTATACCGAAGACACAAGTCATATCGAGCTCCAAAGGATAGTCAGCAAGACATACCGATATCGCCAAGAGGTTTCTCCGAGACATAAAGGTTACCCTGAAGTGTTCACCCATCGCCAAGACATTTCCCTTCACTGAGAGAACATACTGATCTCCTTATGTTACCTCGAAGACTCTTCATCATTGGCAAGACTCATCAAAGTCACCGGGACTTCTTACTGAGACCTCTGTGTTCTACCGATGACAAACATTTGCCAAGAGCTACACCAAAGACTTCAAAAGATGTTCTTGTCGATAAGACCTTCAATGTTTGTTGGGACTTCTTAGAACCCTTAGCTATCCTGAAGCCCATGGTCGCCAAGAGTCTCCCCATAATACGATTGAATGGCCTGTCGACTAGAGGTCTCTCGAGCGCTATGAGGTCATAATGAATACACTATGTCACAGTGATAGACTTCACAATGCAACCTTTTGGCAAGACATTTGCAAGTCACAACGACCTGTACAAACCAGAATGAATCAAGCTGCTAGTCAGCTAGACAATGAAGATGTCACATTGACTTGTCTCTAATGGAGGTTTCAGCCTGTATAGTTTGAGGCACATATTTCCAACATTATCCACTCATGGCACTTAATACATGTGACACCAATATAGGACATTAACCAACTGACTCCAAAAGGATGATTGAAGTTTGTAAGAGAAATATTTAGAATAGTCCCAGATAATAAATGTGTGTCATGCAAATGCAGCATACCCAAAAGAAAGTAGGAAAACCTGAAAGCAAAGCAAAGAAAAACCAAACCAAACCAAAAGAAAACCAAAAGCAACAAACTGAAAGGAAACCTACCCTAACCAAAACAAAACAAACCAAGAAGAAAAGAAAACCTAAGCTAACTATGTAAAAGAAAAGAGTTGTAAATTTCTCAAGATTGGAAATAATGCTTCAGGTATTTCCCATTGACAGGTAGTGGGATATCCTCTCCAGTGAGAGTTTTCAGGTGAAACACATTATCTCCCAGAATCTTTGAAATCTGATAAGGGCCAAGCCATATTTTGTTGAATTTACCATGCTCTCCCTAACGATCATGATATTTATCCTAGTAGAGAGCCAAGTCAGAGATTCGAAAAGCTTTAACCTTAGCTCTCCTGTTAAACCATATTTTGACTACACTCTAATGCTTAGCAAAAATTTTGAGGTCTTCATCTTTTTTTTCTTCAAGGTGTAATAGTTCAACAAGTTGAGCTTCTCGTTTATCCCCCTCATCATAATATTCATTAATAAACTAAAAGGTGGGGATTTTTAACTAGATGGGAAACATAGGTTCTAGCCCATAAACCAGATGGTAAGGGGAAGTTCCTATGGAAGTCTTATGTCTTGTATGATCTGCCCAAAGAGAAAACCAAAGCTAGGTATGCCAGTCCTTCTAGGGTTTCTTTCTAACAGCTTACAGATAACTTTCAAGAGGTTTTTGTTAGAGGACTCAGCCAGACCATTACCCTGGGGGTAATAATTGGATGAAAATTTAATTATAATTCCATGATCAAAGGCCTAGCTAGAGAATTTCAATGATCCAAATGCATGACCATTATCACAAACCAAAGACATAGGACATCCAAAGCGAATGATAATACCTGATTCAATGAAATTGATTACCACTTCAGAAGTACATTGTTTGCATGCAAGAGCCTTAGTCCATCTTGTGAAATAATCCATAACAGTGAGAATATACATGTGGCCTATAGAAGAAGGTGGATTGATTGGACCTATGAAGTCCATTCCCCATTGTGCGAAAGGTTTTACCTCGAAAACTAGTTGAAGTGGGAGTGTTGCATTCTTTTCTCTGGTGGCTATGGTTTGACATACATGGCAAGTTCTGACATGATTATGTGTGTCTTTGAATAATGTGGGCCAATAATAACTAGCTCTCATAATTTTATTTATAGTGGAAGGTGAAAATCCATGGCTAGTGCCATATCTATCATGAAATTCTTCCATAACCCTTTCAACTTCTTGCTTTCCCAAGCATCTCAAGTAGACACCTTCATGGTTCTTTTTGTATAGAACAACTCCCTTTAGAATGAAACTGCCACTCTTCAAGCACAATTCTTTCCTTTGTACAACATTAAGATGATTTGGACACTATTGATTCAAAATATAGTAAATGATATTGGCATACTAGTCCCCTAGAGAAACGTCTTCAAGATTATAATGATGGGCTGCAAGTGAAGGAAGGCATAAAAAGATCTAGCAATATGGTGATACTTCAAATCCTAAATCTTACCTAGATAATAAAAGAAATAACAAAAGATAAGGGTTTTAAAGAGACTTCTAAGATTAAAACTAATCCTAAGATTAACAGTGCAAATGACCAAATACTTAAAATGGACCAATCCCTCATAAACTAATTCTTGCTTGACCCAGATAAATTTGCAATCTTACATAAATAATGCAATCTTCTAAGGCACGTAAGATTTTTCAGATCATGAACTTACATCCAAAACAATCCTATTGCAATTGAAATGAACAAACATTCATGACTGAACTAAGCACAATGAATATCAAACTCTAGGCTAACTTTGCAAAGCAACCAACAATCATCTCTCTACAAAAAGTATGGACTAGAGATTGCTGCAACACTTCAAGCATTAAATCATACACCATTAAGTCATCTAACATTAAATCTAACATATATTAACTAAGCTTAAGCAATTTTAAAAGATAGAATCATAGGAACCATGCCAAATAAACAAACACAAGAAGGACATCAAATCACAATGCCTTTACTTGCATTAAATCATCCAAAGTACCAATAGTTCCAGTGTTATGTTACAACACTTGCTTGAAAATAACCTAACTACTAACTTCTTGCTCTAATACTTAATTCACTCCAATATAAAACTATCTAGCCCTTTCAAATGAGGAAATATCCCTATTTATAGAGATTTCATCTTATGTCGGCCCAAATAGGGTTACAAAATAATAGGCCCCAAAAACAAGTTAGCCAAGAATTCAAAATAAAGTAAATGTGCATTAAATGCATGTGTTCCATTTAGGACAGCCTGGGATCTCCAACATGGTTTGATCCAATGCATGTGAAGGATGAAGAGGAATAATGGGGAAGCACAAATTCTGATGAGGCATTGTATTAACTACTCTCCCCTTTGTCTTTATCTTGCTCCACTTTATCCTACACCATCAAAAATACCTTCTCCAAGTCGGCTATAGGTGGAATAACTAACACCTTAATTTTCCTCTCAATGGACTTAATGTCCTCTCTTGACTACTTAACGACCTTTTCCCAATCCACCTTTAGGGTTTGATACTTATCCATCACTGCAATGTATGTGGCTACATCATCTAACTAGTGTTCAGTAACTAGGTCCTCATTGATTGGAGAATATACATCACGCCACCATTTTCTCAATTGCTCCAAGTTCAGATGCTTTGGTGTAAACCTTTTTCTACCTGTAATAACTTCAAAGAAGGAAATGCACTTGTTGTAGATTTCAGTCAGGGCATTCTTAATTTTCTTTCCTTTCTTATATACTTTCTTCAAAACCCTTTGCCTTATTTGCAAAGCTTCTTACCATTCCCAAGGTTTTTCAACTTTGGAAGGAGGAATAATTCCATCACTTACCAGTTTGTCTTCAGTGTATTCCATGATGGTCTTAGTCTTTTGTAACAAGAGATCAAAATCCTCCTTATCTTGAGCCAGTACATTCTTCAACCACTCTATTGATATTATTGCATCTCCACCAGTTGACATGATATCTTTAATGGCCCTATCTCCTTTGGCTTCCACTCCCTGCAACTAGTTCAGTGTTGCATGTGTAGTAGTTTTCATCTTCTCCAACTCAATTATTATCTCCTGTGGTAGAAAACTTGCAACAAATGATGAGGAGCTAATGGATTGCAAGGGTTTCATTAAATCCTACAGATACCTCTTTAGTTTTTCATTCTCCTTCTTCAAATCTTTCCTAGCTTGCACTTCTTTCTTCAATATGCTCAAGATAGCAGCACTGGAGCCTTCAAATTCCTCAACTTCCTGTATCATGGAGGTGGGTCCCAAGTTGATACTTTGCACACAATAATCTCTACCAGTCACTTCATCCTTATTCTTGTATGATACAGGGGTGGCAATGTGAATTACCCTATTATTAGCTTCATCCCTCTCAATCCTGGTGATAACCTTGGCTTTCTTCTTTGCTTTTCCTTTTCCTATGTTTTCTAGTAATTCATCCCAGTTGGGAGGAGTATCATCCACCATAATTTTTTTACTCTTTAATTCCTTGTCAAGCCAAGTAGGAACAGTGGAATCTGACTGCACATTACCTTGTCCAACCACATCCTGCTGCCCCCTGGAGAAATCCACATTTGGATTTTGCTCATCAAGAAATTCTTCAGTTTTATCTTCACTTCCCTTTTCTATATTCCTATCCTCTTCCCCATCATGTTCTTCTTCTTCATGCACTGGTGAAGGGATCTTGATTGGAACTTCCTCTCTTTGTGGAGGTCTATCTTCTTCATTTCCTGAAGGTGAATCCTCATAAATCACCAAAGGGGACTACAATATCTTTTCTATCTCTGCCTTTGTATTGTAGAGTTCACCTTCTCAAAAATTCTTCTCCTCCTTGATCTTGGTGATCCTCTGCATCTTTAGATTGCTCTGATGCATCATGAAAGTTATGAAAAGGATGGGCATCATCATGTTGTTTTGTTGCAGGAGTAGCTAAGGGTTCATCTTTCTTTGGTGCAATATCCTTGGGAGGAGTTCTTGATCTTCTTGTGTACACCTATTTTTTCTCTCCTAAACTTTCCACACTCACTACTGGTGGGCTAGTTTCATCCCCTTCCTTAGAAGATTCCTTCTTCTTTTGAGACAATCTCACTATTCTTCTTCTCTTAGGCACAAAAGTGCTACCTTCTTTTCCTTCTTCCTCAGCTTCTTCTTTTGTAGATTTCTTTGTCTTTGAAATATGTTTTCTTTTCTTTGAAATAGGTCTTCTATGCTTCTCTTCTTCTTCTATTTGAGAATACTTAATCTTTATCTTGAAAGGAGAGCTCACCTTAGCCTTACCCTTAGGGTCCTTCTCAGTTGACTCTTCAGAATTAGAATGAGACTCCAAGTCTCCCATTAGGTCATAGGTGCATTGCACACCTTCACTCTCTAACTCCCAAATCTTGTGCCTCATCCATAACTTGGTGTACTTGATTACTAGAGTCATGATTTGCTCTAGTTCTATCTTCTCTTCCTCTACCCAGTCTATCTCTCCTATTGGTTTATCTTTCACAGGCTCATAGTCATGACTCTGAATCAAATCTCCATCATCTTCAATTTGGCCAAGAATGGCCTTTATTTTGTACAGTCGAACCAAGTTCACTAGAAACCTGGAGAGCTTCTTTCTCCTAACCTCAAATTCATCCTTACTATTAGCCCAATAATCTTCTACATCATCCTTATGGTTGTATTCCTTACTATCCTTTCTTTGTGCCTCACCAATCCTATCAAATTTGTATCTCTTGGAATGGAAAGAGAGACCCAAAGTGCTCATTTCCTCCTCAAAATAATGGGCTGAATTAATAGAGGGGAAAGCTTCATTACTACCTACCCTCAAAGTAAAATCACCACCAAACCCAGTTTTATGCTTTTCTTTCTTAACAATTGCATCAAAATACATATTTGTCTTGTGACTTCTAGAAGTATGATGTGATCTGTGGCATATCTAGGAAGTTTGTATGGAGCCCTCTGGCAACCATCTATTCTAATGTACAAGAAGGTAGGGAACTAGATAAACCAAGCTCCAAACCTCTTGATTAGTTCCTTGGCATTGTTTGAGATTTGGACATGCTCTGCACCCTGTAATAACCTAGTGATGTACATGGTGAATGCATCATTCACCCTCCTATAACTTGTGATATCCAAGTGTAATTGTGGGTACACTTCATAAATCACATCCTACCCAAACACACCCCTTGTGCTTAGCCCCTTGTATGGATGGAACCTTGTGAGTGCATAGACCAAGTAAGAGGTCATTGTGAAGGTCTTTGTTTTCAAGACATTGCACATATAATGACTGCCCAATGGTAGTCAATATTCTGCTTCATCCTCATAATGACATGGAACATCCAATTTTCAAATACTCCTGCACTCTTCAATCCCACCACCCTACTGAGGCGTATGATAGCATCATAGTATTCCCTTTTGATTTTTTCTTTGAATAGTTGCTTGGGCAACTTGGAGAAGTGATGACCTACTATGATTTGATGATGTCTTCATCATAATACTTCTTCGCTATGTCCATATGAAAACCCACCACATGAGACCTATCAGGCATGTCAAAGGTTTGGGCTATAGACATAGGGTTAAGATTTGCCACTATTCTCCCTTGAGGACCAACTATCCTGTGTGTGCCCTTGTCATAATGTCTGGCACATTCAAGAACCAACTTGTAGCATTGAATTGTAGGAGGGAATCCAACTACATGGGCCAATCCTAACTCCAATATTCTTCTAGCCAACAAGGGAAGGTTTTGTGTTGCCATCCTTGCCTTGAATTCCTCATAATCCCATTGTGCTACATTTGTATCTGTGACCTCTGACCAGATGGAAGTCAACTTGCTTTCTAGGATCCTACTCTTTATATCCATTTTGACCCTCTCTTCCTTCAAGATAGCAAACCCTTTAGCACTTGGATCTGTCTGCTTGTCCTTGGTCTTCCCGACTATTGTCTTACTTGATTCAACCTACATCTAGTAGAAAAAACCATAATAAATCCTTTTATAATATTAGAATCAAGGTTAGTCACCCATGAACAACATATTCATCATTGAACCAGCTCAAAATCATGACAAAAATCCCTCAAATCAATCATAAAACATAATAATTTTAAATCCAAGATTTTGAGCTACTCGGAGAAAACTGGCCAAAGAGGAATTCTGGGAAATTCCAAGCTAAGCAGATTTTAACGATAAAACATGATTATCCAAAATTGATCATCATAAAACGAAGGAAAAAATATGTAACACACTTTCAAATGATTCAAATCAAGCATGAGATACTAAACCCATAACATTGCATTCATTAACTTTCAAATCCTCCATACTGTGACATCATTTCAGGAAAATCCTCCCCGGAAGGAAATCCTCAAGGTATGCAAAATTCTAGGCTTTTGCACACATCCGGGAAAACAAGGAGGCATAGGAGAAATCGGGAAATTCTGAGGGTGTGGGAATTCCATGAAGGTCTTGAAATTCCAAAAACTACCACTTCTTATGATTTCACCTAGAACAAAGGAATGATTACAAATTTTGAGATTTTTGGGCTCGAATCTAATTTATTTTGAGTCTCTCATCAGTCATCCATTGGTTTTCAACATTCCTAGAGGAAAATTGGTGAATATTGGTGATGCCCTAAATTTAACCATCAATTTTCTAAGCTCAAAACCCAAAATTCACCATTAACGCAGGGGAGTTAGCTCAAACTTAGATTTCTCAGCTTATTAAACATAAAAATGGGTCGTTTGAAATAGGCCTAAGTGAGTTTCACCTGAATGGAACCGAAATCACACGTTTACACCTCACTCATGCCCAAAAATCAATCAAGCTCTAAAAACCTAAAATCAAACCAAGATAAAGAAATCATACATGTCGAGCCAAGTTCGGAGATGAAGTTGTCACTGTCAAACTTAAAAGGATTGCCTAAGGGGTGCATCTTCTAGACCTCTAGAAATTATGAAATGTTTGCACAACCCTAGATTTAAAATGCTCAGTGTCAAACATGTAAAATCTAGGCTCCAAGCATACTCAAAACGTCAAAGAATCACTCTCATCCAAAATTTGAAAGTAAGGCAACAAATACATACCATTGATGAGATGAATGCAATTATGTTCAATGAATGGTAACCAAATTTGACCCCTAGCAAATAGCAGCAACAATGGTCACACTTAGGAAATTCACTGCCAAACTCACGAATGCAAAAATTATACATGTCAAATGAAACCTAGCACTCAAGATCAAACCCCCCTAGATCAACATAAGACAAATGATAAAATCTCAATGACACAAGAATTCCCCAAAACTGACTAAATTCATGCCACAAAAATCATACAATCCAAAATGAAACCCAGGAATTCGACTAAATGCATTAATGCCACTGACAAGACAATCCAAAACAAAACCTGGGAATTCGATGAAGTGTAGGAATTTTAGAGAAATTTGGTTGACACAGAATCCCGCGAAGGACCAAAATCCCTGAATCACAGTGTAAGTTCCTCCTCATCAGGTTTTCAAGGAAACCAGGGAATTCCACCAAAGGAGGAGAATCCCAAAATCAAAGGAAAACCCAAAAATTTCTTAAAACTTAATATTTTCAACAAATAACCTAAAGGGATTAGTACAAGTAAGATAAACATTCAAGCATGTGCCTAGGAAAAAAAATTCTCAAAACCAAAGGGCCAAAGCACTAGAAATTAGAGAAAAAAAAGGGGGTCCCTACTTTCAGTGGGGCATGTGTGTGAAAACTGTACAAGCCTGTAAATTGCTAACCTTCTTCATGTCTCCATTTGTGTCCAGGAGCATACTATAGTCTTGTCCAATTTTAACCAGTTCACTCTCAATTTCGTCAAGTTTATCTTTGTACTTCCCTGTCACATGGGGCCACTTTAGACAGTAGTTGAAGATGTTATTTTCAAAATCGATGCATTGTCTTAATTCACACATCATCTTCTTCAATTTTGAGAGAGATAACCTAAACTACATTTTTAGATGAGAAATTATCTCTTCTTCTTTTCTTTCCAAGGGCACAGATTCCATAGCTACCTTCACACCCTCAAGAATTTCATCTAGGATAATATTTTGTAAGCTCCCCAACTCCACATTATTGTCCACAAAGAATCTTGCTAAAGTGTTTTCAATAAGGTCCTACTCAAAAGATGGTTTGTCTAACCACATTTCAGACACCTTTTGCATGCCATTTTCTCTGTGAATGATCTCTAATATTTTATATTTAAACAAAGCTCTTCCTCATCACTTTCCAAACCAACAACTTCCAATTCAACTAGTTTTGGAGGATCTCACAGAATATACTCTTCAAAAGATTCACCCTCTATGTCCACAACCACTTGACTTATTTTTGGCTTTTCAGTCTCTACAGGCCTGGGTGTTGAAGAAGTCACACCATCTGAAACTCTTTTCCTTTTATGCTATTTATCTCCCTTCCCAGAAGATGATCCAATCTTAGTTATTCTTGCTGGAAGTGGAGCACCACCTTCTCCAAAACTCATTAATACTTTTCTAAATAAACTATCATATACTTGTTCATAGTTCTCAAAAGAGTTGTAATGATTGGATATTTGTTTGCAAATGGGTATATTCCCTATCCATACCACATTATCTTTTAATGGTAGAAAATTCAAAAAATACATTAAAATGCATGTTTCCAAGGTACCAAACTTGAAGGAATAGTTAATTTCCCTAGTCAACTGGACATTTTCCATCAGTTGTTCTTTCAACAGGCTACACAAGTCAAAGTTCTCACCTTCAATTATCATCTTATGAGCAATATAAGTGACACCAGCCGAAGTTGATCCCTCACGATTCCTAAAATAGATTTTATATGAAATTCCATAAGCCACATACTTGGTCAAGCGGTCCTTAATTGATGAAATTATCAATGCCCTTTGATCTCCCCTGATTCTAGTTAGGGCTTTGACTTCCACATTTTTGACTGACTTTTTCTTTGGAATGTCACCAACTTTACATAGTCCAGTTAAATCCTCGATCACGTCCTTGGTGATTTGATATGGTTTGTCCAATGTAATGGTGTCACCATCCAATTTATTCAAGAAAATTCGAACAATATCTATATTAAAAAAATGAGGGAACTCACACCAAATATCTATATTTTTGTGTTTAGATCCTTCAAGCCTTTAGAAATCTAAGAATGACAACAAATTTCATTCATCCCTAACCTTCTGACTATTATACTCATCTAGGGTTACAACACCTTTGATTTGCTTCATGATTATATTTTGAACAGACAACCATAGAATCCACAAAGATAATTATTAGCATAAATACCTTAAGATTTGCTACCCAAAATCCTTTCGATCCTTTGAGATAAGCAGAAAAATGCCAATGAGCTTGTTCTTCTTCAATAAAATGTGTAGAAAATGAGGTTCAAAATTCCCTTATATAAATTTTCTAACTTTCACTTTTTGATGCATTAAATGTGTTTCCCTAGAAGTTTTGGTGACAATACAGATTCATATAGCAGGAGAAAGATTTAGTTGCAAATCATTCCAATTTCTTTCAGTTCATCATATGAATCCCAATACTTCCTTTTGAGAGTGACTCAACGACTGACAACATCCACTAATCTGACACTTGCAATACATAGGGGGTATAAGAGATTTTTCATGAAAAACTCCCCCTAGGCTATTGGCCTGACATTAGTTACTTGAAGGGCTACCGATGGAGGCTTCCAGTGTAGGCTTATTCCCATCATTGGATTCGGTTTTTCTCACCCATTTCTTTTTCATCTAATATTTTATCTCTTCCATAGAATCTTTTGTCTTACCTTTGTTGTCTTTTTGCGAAATCCTTCTTTGATAATCTGGACTCCTTTTGTTCATATTTCTGTTTCAGTAGAATTTTGTTGTATGACCAGGATTGTTACAATTAAATCATACCGGACCTCTCTATCTATACCAGTCTCTCCATTGATTTCCACTTTCCCTGCACTGATTAGCAATATGTCCAAATCTTCCATAGGCATAGCATCTAATGTTACTTGTATTAACAATTATTCTTCTACATTCTAATGCTTTATGACCAAACTTCTTGCATTGAAAACATTGACCAGGAAATGGTAAAAATCTAGGACTTATCTTTCTACACTAAGAAGCCATGTGTCCAAATTTATTACAAGAAAAGCAATATCCATTAAATCTTTGAGCATTAGGTTGCTTTACTGAATATCCTCTTCCTTTGTTCTTCTTTTCAAAATTCTTTTGATTAGATCTGGAACATTCTCCTTCTTCATATCCAAGACCTTGCTTATCATTTGTCTTTTTCAATTTTAGTTATTTCTCCAAGCTTGGTGGAGCTCATCTTAAATTTTTCTTTGAGTTCATTTGTAGTAGCCAGCTCATTTGTGAGAATTACTAACTGTCTCTCAAGCTCTTGCTCGTTGCTTCTGGATTTTTGTAGTTCCATTTCCAGCTAAATGAATCCACTGTTAATTTTGATGCATTCCTCAGTTTTATCCTTCAAGGATTGGGCTAGATTTTCCTCATTCTTCTTTCTTTGCTCAATTTCTTTGGTAAACCTCATCACCACTGATTCCATTTGAAGTTTTAGGGTTGCATTATCCTTAGCCAAATTTTCACATTCTCATGTTATCTCTTTTAGGTTTTGATTTAAATGCACATCATTTGAGCCTTTATTTTGTTTTTGCTTCAGCTGATCACATAGCTCCTTCCTCTTTTCTCTTGAATCACTTATCTTTCTTTTCAGTGATTGAATGAATTTTTCAGCATCAGCAAGACTTGCTTTGAGTTCCATGACTTTTGTTTTGGATTGATCAATATCATCAAGTGCCACCATCAGTTGTTGTTGAAGACCACTAGCATCCATTGTAATCACTGGATCCACCTCAAGTTGTTAGGCTTTAGAAGAGGTACCTTGCTCTGATACTAATTGTTGGATGTAGGGAACACAGAGGTGGGGGTGAATCAGTGTTCAATAGATTTTATTAGTCATATCAAATTTAAAAACCATCTATAGCAAGATATGAACTTTATGCAGTAATAGTAGCATAAGATAGATAAGAACATGCACACATAATAATGAACACCATAACACCAGAAATTTTTATGTGGAAACCCTATTAAGGGAAAACCCACAATGGAGATTAATCCACAAAGTTTTTACTCTATTAAAAGTAAATATAAAAGGGGAATGCACTTGCATTCAAGCTCACTGCCTAGAGCTCATTGCTCAAAAAAATAGAGGCCCACTGCCTACAATACATATGATAGAATGTTGCTACAAAATTTGAACTAATGGGACAACATCTTCAAATTCTAGAGTTTAGTTCCAATGAAGCACACAATTTTCTCTTTGATCACACTCTTTTCATGCTCTATTTTGCACTTCAACAGAAACCTTCTTGCAACACATACAATAACTTGCTTGATGATTTTTTGATGTAGGATCATAGTACTATATAGACTTTTCACATAGATACCACACACACACTTGCTACACACACAATTTCACACTTACACCAAAGATGAAGTATTGATCTTCTTTATATGTCTGCTATCATCAATTTCACTATATGTCGGCTTGAAGAAAAATATAATAGCTTTCCTTGTGTTGGTCCAAAATCATAAGTCATAATTTAGTGTGCACATACATAAGTCAGCTAAACTCATAGTAGGGACACAAAAAAGGTTCAAACATAAGAAAATAACCAAAAATTTACTCCATATACATCTGCAATATAAGATATTGAACATGTTGGCCACAAGAGAAGAATAGACAATGGGTTATACCACTGAACCTCTTAATTCGAACTATGATAGCTGCAATGCCACAAAACTTCTTTAGAAAAGTAAGATATGTGCTGGGAAACCTTCCTTGCAGATCCACATAAAAAAATGATGATCCGGTGAGGTGATTGAATCAATAGACTAACCGGATGTCTTGTTCAACCGGTAAACTACAGAAACATAGATCTTTTACCGGTACGATCATAACTGATATTGTGGACCAAACTGAAGACTTAGTTTCCATCAATGACAACACAGGAAGCCAAAAATCACATCCACAACCATCATATGCCAACAGTCACTTCTCCAAAGTCGGCCTCATTGAATATATTGCAAATTTATAGGAGAAAGAAATCTCTCGCCACTACTTACATCAATAGTGAGAAAACATATTTCTAGAAATGACATTCCTATCATAGGGAATATATGAAAGATGCTTAAGCATGAACAAGGAATAGAGTCTATATGCAACCTGATCCATATCATTAAAAATAATTTTCCCTATCCCTAACCAACATTTAATACCATTCCCATGCATGAAAGAGATACAATAAAAGAATACACAATTACTAATACATCCCTACTTGAAAAAGGGAAGGGTATGATGTTAGAAGATCCAATTGACCATGACTACAATTATATTGATCCTAATAGGAAAGGTGTTTTATTTCACAAGATCATTTCCAAAGACCAAATAATACCTCATAAGGATCCTAGGGTTACCTTAGATCCTCCAACTTTAAATCAATCAAATATGAAACCAAAGAGTAAACTGCATCAACTTTACAAATCCAAGAAACAAAAGAAGTTTGATCCTGTTGAGGGACTATTGAAAATATCCAAGACTAAGAATTATTTTTACACTCGTTTACATTAGAGATTAATTAAGCTACCTCCTAAACCTAAACAATTAACACCACAAAAAAGTGATCAAAATGAACCATATTGTGCCTATCATAGATTTTTTAGACACCACACAGATAATTTTCGTGGTTTATAGGAATTATTGAATAAATTTAAATCCACTAGGGATCCAAATCGACTAAAATTACATGCACTTTTCTCCTTGCCATGTGATAGTTGTAGGATCATAGCATACTCGCTATTACATGTTTTACATACTTTGCAAATCATTCCTATATTGTAAGGATCTCTTTCCCATCACTCATTTCAGATCATCCTTGTTCTACACTTAGTGGGGGCAAGGGGTTAGATAGCCTTGTCCTAGTTTGGCACTTGATGTTGTCCATTTGGCTAGTTTCCACCTTCCACATATACTGGACAAGATTGGGATGCAAACAACTTGCTAATAGGTTGACTCACATGTGCCTTGCTAGTCTTATCTTTGTTTTATTTTTCATGTTCTTTGTGTGATTGAATGTGCGTAAAGTGATCCCTTATATTGTTTTGTTTAATGTTTCTTCATGTTCATTCCTCTATTTATACTTGCATTCTTCTATATGTTGTAAATCATTTATATTTTATTTTTCTTATGTTTTCCTTTTGGGGATGATGCAAGGCATCGAGACATTTAGGTCTCTTCCATGTTGACCCAAAATATTTTATCTAATTCACTCTCTATGTGTCATTCTTCCTTGATCCATGATTTATTTTGGGAATGATAGTGTTTTTGAGATCTATAATATCATTGTAGAAAAGTAATACTGAACTTAAATCCATGATCCCTTATGTGTTATTTTTGGATTTTTTGTTGGGGGAAACCCCTCTTTTTCATGGCCTAGCTTCATTTCGAAACATATGACATGGAATAGGGCTTTTTGAATAAGCTCTCACATCTCCTTTATTTTTAGCATAGATCATTTGCTACTTTAAAGTAATTTCTCATAGTATGGTGTTTAGCAATTTCTTTAAAGTGGGGGAATACATTGACATTATCATTTTTTTAAAATTTGACTATATTTTATGTTTCATAGTGTGATCTTATTACTTCTTGTGATGCCTCTTTTTCTTGGTGGTATCATTGGGTTTGATGTCTTCTAGGAGTGTGACCTTTCTTGGCATGACTTTCCTCTTAGTGGTGATGCTCCGCATTGCATTCCCTAAGTTGTGAATATTTTATCCTAGGCTTGTCCTCTCTTGGAGACATTAGGCATGATGTTCCTTAAGACCTTACATGAACTAAGAAAAATCCCTTTGAACATGTCTATTTTTATTTTGTTAATAAGTTTTAGCATAACACAACTTGTTAACCTTATGAAGCTTGAAGTTTATATTTTTGTGGTACCTTATTGAGGTTATCAAAGGTGTAACTTTGGTATGGTTAGTGTGATGAGAAGCCTATAGATCTAGCATGACTTTCTCATTGTAAGGTGAGAGCCTGTAGACTTGGCATAACTTATCACTTAGCCACTCTTTGGGGGCTCACCTAGTGGATAGCATGAAGTTCCATTAGCTTATGTGAGTGTGTGTTGTTGTTTGCATAGTAGAAAATGAGTATCACTTATGAATTTTTTTGGACAAATAGCTGAGGCTTGATCCACATTGAGTTGGAAAAATAGTCAAGTCTTAATCCACCCTTTTTGTTTTATTTTTTTTCCTTTTCTTTTAGTCTTTGGCATTGTATGATTATCTTTTCATTGTCTACTTTAGTGTGAATTTGATGCAAGGTCATCCTCTCACTAAAGTGGGGGCTAAATGTAGTGTAGGAAAATATATCCCTTTACATTTTCACTCTTGTTTGGGCCCTCCTAGTTCAATTGGACTTAATTTTTCCTTAATTTAGTCTTGTAAAATGTATTTATTTATAAATTCTCACTTATTTAGGGCTCCTTTAATTAATTGAGCTTAATTATTCCTTAATTTACCCTTTAATTCATTTCCCAAGCCTAATTAAGCATTTTCTGAAGGGGAAACCCGACATTCATTAATGCCTAAACATAACACTTTACATGGAGCAATGTATGTCCTTGGTTTAGGGACTTGAGACCCATTCACCAATGGGTGAATGAGTCCTCCCTAGACCTTAGGACCTAAATTTAAATTATGTTTTTGGTGGGATTTTAATGTCTCTAAGTGTATATTTAGATTCCAGCTTGTGATATTTTAATTTCAGGAAATTGAGGATACATACCTATAAATATAAGGTTATTTCACTATGTTTCACCTAAGAATTTTTATCAAAGAAATCTAGAATTTTTGTGTGAATTTATAAGAGAAATTCAAGATAATTTTGGAAAAATTCAAAGGCATTCAAAGGCATATTTATCAGATTTTTATTGCAGCAATCAAGATCTAATTTTCATATCAAAGTCTTCTTGCATCATGCATGTTTGTGGAGCTAACATTGTGATGTAGGTTTCATGATCAAACCAAGTACTCAAAGAATTATTTCAAGCAATATTCAAGATCAAGATCCACATCCATTTTAGCCTTTTCATGCAATTTTTATACCTTCATTCAAGGACTTATTCAATGGTTTGTTGAATGGTAACATTGCTTTGTTTATTCTTCATTCCCTCTTTCATGCTTTTATTCATTTCAAGGTTTGATTACCAAAATGGAGTTTGACCAAGGAAAGCCCCAATTCACCAAAAACAAACAATTTTTCCCTCCTATGTTGTGTTTGTAGATCTAGGTGGAAGAAAGCTTGAAGATATTTTGAAGAGAAAAATTGAAGAATTTTTTGAAGTTTCAAAAGTTATTATAAAAGTTGTCATCTCACGACAAGTAAGATCCCAAAATTGTTTCATATTTTCCAACACTAAAACTTGAAGAATCTAGAAGTGCAAAGATAGGACCAGAGGCTCTCAAAAGATGCAAAAAAACCCTAACAAAGGACCCATTCTGCCCTGGGTGAATGAGTCCCAGATCGACTTCAAAAACTAACTTTTGGTGAAAGGTACACTCAAATTTTCCCTTCTCATATCTATAATTTGATTGTAGGTTTTGTCAGTATTGAGTTTAAAATTGTTGTTTCAAGTGTTAGATTGCATTTTGGCATTTACTATTTTTAGTTTATCTCCCCAAAGTGTTGTTTGACCTTGACCCTTGTCCTTCAGTCATAAGGAAATTTGAAGATTCCCACTTTGACTTGATTCACTAAGGGTTGATAATTATTTAATTGTGTGAATCTCACTTCCTAATTAAATAAATGAGAATAGGTCACTCATCATACCATATTTGACTCACCCCTTATTAAAAACCTATTTTTCTTCATTTCAATTGTAGATGTCTAAATTTGGACACTTAATTTATCCAAATTCATCCCCTTTCGTCTTATTTTCATTAATTAAGTAATACTGCTATTATTTAATTAATATCTTTAATTCTGCCAAATCCCTAAGGTATTTAATCAATAATACCTTATCTCTTTAATCCTCCTTCTATCAATTTAATTCTCTTCATGTCACATCCTCCATCATTTTTATCTTATCTTAATCCTTCTTAATCCCATCATTAGATGTGCACATGCCTAATCCTTGATTAGGATGTGTCACATCCTCCAACTTTTGCAAGTTGGCCTCTAATCTCTCTTAGCCACCTAACCATCCTCTAATCCTTCACTAACTAGCCTAATCAACCTCTCAAGGAATTTTTAATTCCTTTTATTCTTCAAGGAATATTAAATTCCTTTTCTCTTCCCCATATCCTTTATGACATGTGTCCTTGGTCAACCTTATTAAAGGCTTTCTCCTTTTTGACAAGGCATCTCCCTTCCCCATGTGAATTTTTAATTCACCTTTTAATCCCAAGGCACCCAAAAGGAATTTTTAATTCCTTCACTTCTTCCCACATGTCCTTCACTTATTCTTTATTCTTTCCCATCTCCCCATGAGGATATTTGAGGAATTTTTAATTCCCCACTTGTCCTCTCACCCACATGGGGACAAGCACCTCCTTTATGAGGAGATCTTGTCTAATCCCAAGGTACTTTGTACCCCCCTCCATGTCATGTACTTCTCCTTCCACCTCATGTCCACTTCACCTTTTAGGGCTATCTCACATGCCACATGTCAAGATGTGAGGGCTTGTGAGTTCTCAACTCACCTGAGCCCTATATCTTAATATTTGGTGGCTTAATCTTGGCCATCCATCTCCTCTAGAAATTCTCAAAATTCTTATAAATACCCCCTTTTTTTCTCTCATTTTAGGGGAGATCATTTTGCTAGCCAAACTCTTGCAATTTTATTTCTCAACTTACACTTAGCCATTTTCTTGTTTTCATCCACTTGCACTCATCCTCACAACTTCATTTAGCTTGCATCTACTTGCCATCCAAGGAGCATACACATCAAAGATTGAAGGGCCAACCAAAGGATCGATTCGACGCAAGGTATAAGGTTCCATTTTGTTGCTTTCATCTTGTGTTGTTTCCAACTTAGGCTAATCTTGAGGTGTAGGTTGTTTTGGTGTTTATTTGCACTCTTTTACTTGTTGCTCTTTTTCTAACGCTCACATTTGACCTATCACATCAATAATAATAATATATTACAAAATGCTAGTATTGTAAACTGGCTAGAACTGTGAGAGGTACATTAGGTGAACCAGTCTATTGACTAGGCTTATACAACTAGTTGATTACAATTCAAAATTGAGAGGAGCATCATTGATGAACATAATGATGCATAACTATTACATTTCAAGATACTAGTATATCTGTTTACATTGCTATGAAAGACTATTCATGAACAAAAGAGATAAAATAAGGTTACTATTCCTCCATGTATGATCCACCCACATAATTCTCACCTTGGCATTCAAAAGAGGATGTTTCCACTTGAACCAATTAAGGGAATTGATGAGGAGTAGCAGCAACAACATTTGGGTGGCCAACATGATTTAGCAGGAACAAGATAATATAGAAATTTTCCTTGAGTTTGGCATTTTTTTACATTTGTTTTCCTATTGTTTTCTCATATTTATTTTGACATATATTCTCATGATAGTTTGACCAAAAAATACATAGTATGAGAAAAATGTAATGATAGAAAAAACATGCCTTACAATTTCATATTTTACTTTAGACTCACTTTAATTTGGTTAATCTTTATATATTAAAAACATACAACTAATACATTTTTAGTTGAATCTAAGCCTTATTTATTCCTATATTCAATTATTTCTAGATAATTTTCTTGTCATTTTATTATTTTAAATTTTAAAATGTCTAATTTTAATAGATTATTAAATCCTCGACTCTTTTTATCCAAAGTACATTGTACATGCTTATATTAATTACCTTAGATTTATGAAAAAAGGGTTATCCCTCCTCTCAATACTTGGTTAATACCTAAACCTTTAAAATATAAATTCCCTTTCAAAACATATAAAAAAATATTTAGTAATTTATTTTCGATCTAAAATTCATTTTAAATGTTTATTCTAATTTTTTTAAGTTTTTAATTATAATATATTATAAGTTCACTATTTATTGTTTCTTAATTTTTAAAGTTTGGAATTATTTAATCCTAATATTAATATAGTTTATAATTCTATAAATATATAGGAAATTCTCTTTATAATTATCTTTATACAGTCATCTACTATTTATTTATTTAATAAATTATTATTAATTTATTACTAAAAGTAATATATCTTTTATTTACATTACTTTTATTAATAATTTCTATTATATAAATTAATTTTTTTAATTTTTTATTATTTATAATTTAATTAATAAATTATTTGGTATTTAAAATATTTTATTAATTTAATATTAATAAAATATTTTTTAATGGCTATGTCACTTTTATTTAAAAAAATATATATTAATAATTTTTTAAAATTATTAAAATTTATTAATGAAGGGTGGGGGGCTTAGCTTGATAAGATAAAACCTTTGCACTTCTATTTATAATTATTTTTTAACTATTTTTATCCATATTAAAAATTAATACAACTTCATTTGTGATTATTATTTAATGTCTTAATTTATTATTCTTATTATTCTCTTTCATTCCTTGAAAACCATTATCACTTCAAAACTTATGACTATGGTCAATATACTTTAAGAATATTTTTTTTCTACTTTATTTAGACCTTGATTTAAATTATTTAAATAACATGTATTGCAATTTAATTGATTTTCTCTAAACATCTCTTATTAAGCTTTTCTTTTAAAACTTGTTAATTGGCACCTTATTAATCAGTTATCTAATAATTTTTAATAAAAATATTTAAATTATTAAATTTAAAATAGTAACTCATATGAAGATCTTAGACTAAGTGACTGCAACTATAAAGTGAGACCATTAAAGTTGTCCACCTTTAATTTTATTTTTTTACTTTATTTATGTTAAAAAATAAATTAAAATTTCATTAATTATTATTTGTATATCTTAATTTATTGCTTGTCCTTTTTATCTTAAAATAATTCTCACTTTATATCTCTTAATTATTGTTAATGTACTTTACAAAATATTTTTATCCCAAATCATGTGCTAGTCTATCTTATACTACTTTTCAATTAATATAATTTTTATATAGTTAAAGTTACCTCCTTTCCATGATGATACTTATCTATGTGATACCCATATCTTAATTACCCATTATGACTTCACTTGTGATATTCTTGAGTTGTATATCTTGAAAGTCTTTACAATTTGACATATATTTGATATTCATGAATCATATATCTAAAAAATATATTATTGATTGCATACTTTACAACCTAATCTCATTTTATTAATCATTCCTGTCACTTAGTAAAAGTTGTGTTTTGTGCATTTCAAAAAGTCAATGCCACTTAACCTAAAATGTGTATTTTTATATGTCAATATCCCATTCCACTCAAATATTAATGCTCATGATTTTTATAAACTTAAAACAATAACTTCAAAATGTATGATACGTTTTTTAAGTAAAAGTGGCAGGATCACTATAAAGATTATATTGATACAAAAGGAGTTTTTATGTAGCTAAAAATTGGAGAAAATGGAGAAAAATCACATTCTTCAGTAGAGAACAAACCACATATCTAATCAGTGCCACTTTCAATGAGCTGACAAGATTAAAAGGACAGAGGGAAGTAATTACATGAGAATCATCAGGAGCATGCTTGAGTAGAAAATGAACTGCATTAAACACATTTTAAGCATTATAGTATAGAGAATCATCCACAATATGTTGTAGATAATTGATACAAGAAGTAAAATCAAACAAATTATCACCTACTAAGCCATAGGCCATTGAGCACAAAATAGAGAGTTGAGCATAATAAAAAAGGAGTGAATCTCGATCAAGAAATCTACCCACTGTTGAGGACCCAAAATTGAAATCATAAGTTTCCAAAGCCATTGAAAGAGAAAAGAGTGAACATAAATGAGGCTAAAGATAAGTACTAGCCAAGAATTTAACCATGTCTGCACAAAATGTATGATACTTAAGAATTATATATCTTAGAATTTCTATTGATTATGTACCTTGAGACCTAGTCCCATTACACTAACCATACCCATGTCTACCAGTGATAATCATGTACTTAATATCAAATCTAAGGCCACCCAACTTATGATACTTGTGAATTGCATACCTTAAATTTTAGTGTGATTCCACTAAGTTTTTTGTGATTCATGTATCTTAAAATAAAATTATCAATCCAATTATGATTTTTTATATCTTTAAACTCAACAAGCTACTCCATATGCTATTTATAAAGCCTCATTTAATGATGCGCCTATGATTTTCCTATCTTAAAAGTGATATTTTATAATAATATAATTAGATTTATTAAATAAATCTCATTAAAATAACTATACTGTGACAACATTGTAAATAAATAGTAAATATAATTGAAGAAAGAAAATGTCTCTAATAAATAAAGAAAAAACATTAGTACTAAATAAGTTAATAAATTAGTGTAGCAATAACTTCAAAATATTTAACATCTTGACCATTATCTCATCCATATTCTTGTAAATTGGTAATACTATTGGAGGCCCAAATGATCTTAAGACTATTCATTCTAGTATGCACAATTAAGGTCAAATTGCACCATTTTTACCACTCAACAAATCAAACATGGTATGGTTCATCGCAACAACACCAAAATCAATAGAGACCTTAAATAAATTTTATAAACTAAAAAATATCTATATTAATTATGTTACTTTCTTTTCAATCCTAATCCATTGGATTTAAATTTAGCAGGGTTTCTTCAATATGAAGTTTCCTATTTTTCTCTTTTGTATTTTTTTAATATTTTTATATGTTACATCCATTCATTAATTTTATAAAAATAAATTAAGTAATATTATTATCATGAATATGTTTCATAATAAAATATACTCTACAAGATTCATTAAAATGCACATTGGGTATTCCTTATTCACTCTCGTCACAATGAGAATTTTATTATTTATTTTATAATTGCATTCTTGGATATTTGACATTAACATTGAATGGATTATAAGCTTTATATTTGTTAACTATAGATTCTTTATTTTTCTATAGATTTTATTGGTGGTTCCTTGAAATAAAAAATAAAAAAGACAAGGAACTATTTTATTACAATTCTACCTACTTTGAGATTTCCATAATAAAAAAAATGAATTTATTTTCTAAATGAATAGATATACCCATAGACAAGAGACAAGAACCTAATAAAAATTCCTTATAATATGTATATGCCTTTTATGGCTAACAAAAACCACAAAACTTAAAACTTGTTTGACATAAATTCTCACTAATATCATGTCTTGAAGTGATGTCTTGAAGTGATGCATGGGCATTTGGATTCTTCTAACAATATTGTATCAATAAAAATAAAATAAATGATAGTTGAAAATATTTTTTTTCTTTGAATTTTTTTTTTGGATAAATGACATAAAGGGATGAGTGATAGAGCTCAAGATATTGTTCCAAATGATTTTGACAAAAATAGAAAATAAAAAGTAACCTCTTTGACAATGACATGTTTCACTTTGGAAGCATTAATGACACTAAAAAATGTATCATATAAATTAATAAAAATATCTTCTCACTCTCTTCTAAAATTAGCATAAAAATGGATTTAGTTGTAGTTTTAAGAACTAATAGCTTATTCAAGATAGAACATAGAATCTATATATTAATTTTTTATTAGAATTATATTTTCAATCTAAAACTGTTAACGTTTCTTAATATTTTTTAGAATGTAGAGTGTAATGTATTTTAATTTTATGTAGAATTAGCTTTGGAGTATTCCAAATCAATTTTAGCTATCTCTATAGTAGCTTTAGAGTGTTCCAATTTTATCGTATCCAACTCCAAATTATTCAATAATATTGTTAAATCAATTCTACAGTATTTCAAAACTATTCCAACTAGCTCTAGAGTATTCTAGATTGTTATAGGATCAACTTTGGAGCATTCTAGATTTTTATAGAAAATACTTAAAAGTATTCTAGTCAAATTCAAAGTATTTTAGATTTCTCCCAAATTACTTAGTTGGCTCTAAAAAATGTTGCAAGTCAACAATAGTATTTTTTATGACATGACATAACTCTAGAGAAAAATCAAGATCAATGTGTGAATTACATTAAGACTTCTAAGAAAGGAGGATAATGGTGTACTAGGTATGATCTCAAATGAACAAGTAAAAGTGTGATTTGATCAAATACATGATTTTAACGAGATTTCAAAAATTTATTCCAAAAGGTTGAAGATGAATTATTATTATATTTAAAATTAAGAAATAGATAAGGAGTAAGAAGATATCAACCTTTTCTCTTAAAAGGTCATGGATGATTTTTCATTTAGTAATGAGATAATAAAGAATGTTATTCCTCCAAAATAGGAGTATGTAGAGAATAAAGGAATTTGTTCTTTTAGCATAGAAGTAGGGCGTATAAGTATAGAGACTAATTGATTTTTTTACTTTATCATAGGAGTGGGAGAGATAAGTGTAGAGAACAAAGAAATTTGTTCTTCTATCATAGGATTAAAAAAACTGAAGACCTATTTTAGTGGGATGTTGTAATGCCCCGTCATAATAACCTAAGGAATGTTGCAATTGTGTATAATAGTGAAATAATTTTTTATTTTTTTAAATAATATTATTAAGTTAATTAGTTGCATACATTCACTAAGTTACACGACATTACACTACTTGAGTTTCCATGGACGACTTTAGTATTTCGCATTGCACATATTTAATTAACATAAACATTAAAGATAAACATTGCATAACATTTGAAATACCATTCAAGATAACATAAAGTACATATACGTTTCCTTACATTGCATTTGATAAAATAATACAATACTCATCCATCTGATGAGATAGTTCAATAATAATTACATTTTACAATGTTCACCTCATATACAATTGAGGGATGTTTTACAACACAAATTTTACAATAATGCAATAAAGAAAATACATCAGTATCCAAGTACGATCTCTCCATCCATTAAGCTCTTGTGCCATGATCATAAGCTGGGGACCCAACAGAGTAAGGTACACGTTCCACCCAACCATGTGGTACTCGTAGGTCCAACCCCCGTGCTAGGAGATAGTAATATAGTTACCTAGACATAACCTATTAACCCTAGACACAAGTACATAACTAATTGATGGTTACATTGCTTCCAGATTTAAGACAATCAAATGTTACTAAGTACACAAGGTAGACTGTTATTTTAGGAGGAGTGCCATCACAATATTGCAAAGGTTTTCCTAGGTTCCGGCCCCCAACTTGGGTTACCCTGGTAACCTCTTACAAAACCCGGCCCCTTTTGTATACTATTGTGGAATCGAATGTATTTTGAAGAAACAAGACATCAATTTGCCATTCCAGGCCTTCTCATCTTATACTCAAGACTGAACTAGCTCAAGAGTCATTAAGTGAGGCATAAACATCTTGTTAAAGATTTTAATTCTAACTACTGTGTTGTTTAGTTATCACTGACTTACTAACTCTTTGTAAGTTACCCTGACACCACTTTGTGTGTCGGCCCTTACAAAAAGCCACTCCCCTAAACATAACAAAGGAATCTAAGTTTTCTTGACTAAGGTTTACAAGGTGCACAAAATTCAATCACATAACAACAAATGACACACAATGGTCATTAAAACTTTTACTCATAAACCAGGTATCAATATACCATATTCCAAAATGTGCACAACCCAAGTCAACATCAAGAAACACATATGAACAATAACATTACCCTTTCTATACAATTCGTTCTGGAAGACTAATACATCTAAGACTTTCCCAATTTTCCCAAATAGAACATGACTAAAAGAAAATTTGAAAATAAACGTCTATATTAGGATATACTAAATCCAACCAATCAGAATATGATGTACAATATTAAACAACTAGAGTTTAATTTATTTTCCATTCAATACCAAAAATGAAATCTATGCTTTGCTTAATTTCATAAATATTTATTATAATGAAATTTATAAATACTTTAGAATAAAAGTCCATTCCAAGCACAAATATCATAATCAAGATAAATTAATTATTAAAATATCAATATCTAGATATTTAATAAATTATTCCTTTTAAATATCTCATTTAAGCATGATAACTCTTCAAATAGTATTTTAAACATTTAAATAAATATATATATAATTATAAATATTATATATATACATTTTATATATAATATATATTATATTATTAATATACATTATATATATCACATATATACATAATAAATATAATATATATATATATTTATTAATACTATAATTAACAATTAACAAAATTGCAAATTTAAAAAAAAATGCAATAAAAACATAACACACATTAGAAGTTGGGGCAAAATCCCTAACTCTGCGCACTGTGGGTAGGGCTGCCTTCGTAGCCCGCCCCACACGCTTGGCTATGGAGGCTGAGCCGAGCGCTGCCCGCAAGGGTGGCCCTGGGCTCGGCCCTCGCCGCCGTGCCCCTGCAGGGATGGCTGCGGGTAGCCCCGCCTCACATAGGGCTTCGGCCCTCTAAAGTTTAATACATTTAAAAAAAAAAAAAAAAAAAAAATCACAAAAATAAAACAGGCGAGTTTATGTTTAATATCTGACTACGGATATTTAAATTTCGTTTCCCAAAACTTTCTGAATCCCTACTCGCCCGTACGGCGAATTCAATTAAATAATCATAAGATTAAAATAAGTTTCTTTCATAATTCAATATATATATATATATATATATATATATATATATATATATATATATATATATATATATATATATATATTTATACAAACTAACAGGGTTTTCATACAAAGAATTTTAGAAAATTCTACAGAAGTTCAATGGGGTTTCAAAGGGAAATAGGGAAATTTCACAGTACGCATAAAATTTTATTTTCTAGATGAATTCAATAATTTCCTTTCACACAAACTCATTTTTCCAGAAAGAAAAGAAATTCAATAAATCCCTTTCAGAGAATAAACAGTAAAGGATTCTTCCGAAAAACACAGAGGATTTAAATTAAAGAAATTTCTTTCATAGATATTCTTTTCAAAACAACAAATTAAAACCACAAGAAGAATATCTGATATCCCGAAGCTTTAGAAATTGGTTTGGTGATGAGAGCCTGTGTTGCTTGTAGCTTCCAATTCCTTTCCCGAGAAACAAAACCCAAATAGTAAACCAGAGATTTTCCACAAATTTGCAACAAAATACCAATAACCATAAACAAAAAACTTTTTAACAGAGCTCTATTATTTTATTCCGTGAAGAATACTGATAACCCTTCTATTTTTCCAGATCCCAGATAATATCCGTGAACAACCTTAACCAAAAATCATAAATGCACTGGCACACTTGTCGAGAAGTACAAAATATCTTCTCAACAACTTCTCGGCCATCTTGCCTTTCAAGATTTGCATGATTTAATTAATTAATTTTAAATTAACAATTTTAAATTGCAAATATATTTAATAATAAAATATGCCATTTCCAAATAATATTTAAATTTCAATAAATCTATACACACACAATTTAAAACAATTTTAATTTAATTAATTAATTAATTTAATTAAATAAATTTAATCTTAATGATCAAATCATTTAACCAAACAAACTAATTAATTAATTAAATAAAAGTAAATCTTATTTTTCCAACAATTAAAAATTAATTGCAATAACAATATATTAAAGAATATTAAACTATCATTAAAATTGACAAATTTATCTTTCAAGCAATTAGTCCAAACAGAAAAAGACAAGACAATCTATGACTTTGAACTAAAACAGACGATGTACTATGACCGGGTTATAGACTAGACTAGGATGAACCGAACTACTACCTCTCAATCAACATATCTGTTGAGTCTTGACACGCTCAAACCTGAGTAACTAGGTGGAGTCGGTGTCATGTACCTGCAATCTTGCAACCAAGCAATAACATGCAAATATATATAATCCATTGTATAGGCACACCATGCGGAGAAAATCACGAACATCATAGGGCACTCGCAAGTGAGTGATGCAATTCTGTTCTCCACACCAATACACGTCCAATTAGACTAACGAATTAAATAACTGTTAGTCCATCATAACATATATATAGCAATAACATCTAAAAGAAAACATCTACGCTATCTTAAAGCATATCAGAAATCAAATATCACCATACAATGTATCATCATGTCACAAAGTAAATCCACTGTCGCTCAAAACCAGCGATCAAAATATCCAAACCAAGTACCAAACTCTAATAGTATGAAAACATGCAACAGAAAACATAAGCATAAATTGAGGGGTACTACAGATGCTTTCCACTAAATTAGCGATTTGGTTGAAAATATTTAATATATAAATCTACCTCTCAACTCTAGAAAGAGAATTTTTTTTAAGTATTAAAATATAGTAAATTTAAAGATAGAGGCACGAAATGAAGCTCTGCAACGGTCATGGTGGTTTGCAACGGTCGGAAAGGTTTCGGCACGGGGGCAGGGGGTGAGGGACCCAATGTGAATAGATAAGGGAATCTTGAACATGTCTGGAGGAAGGAACGATGGGCCCGTCCACAGTCCATGGCCTCGAATGGTCGCTTTCAGGAGGGACCATGTCACGGGCAATCACAAAAAACTGCAGGCCCTAAAAGGGGAAGGTACAGGCATGGACAATACTATAATGAAGAATTTCATAGTCCTAGACAGCAGTAGGATTCAAAAATGGGTCAATTTGCTCCTCTGCGAATGGATAGGCATGCTTCCAAAAAGATTTCCAATGCGAGATATGGAAAAGGGGTAATGGAATGGAAAAAGAAATTGCACTGGCCAAGGAATGGAAGGAAGTACAGGAAGAGAGATCGAAGGGGGGAAAAGGAAACCCTAGCCCTTCCTGGCCCAAAGATTCAGCAAACGGCAGAACCAAAGTGGTTATTAGTTCTTCGAAAATGCAAAAGGAAATCTTGCGGCTAGAACAGTTAGGTCTATTCAGTAAATGGTTTGGAAAGGCTCTGAACTGGGAATATTTAGAGAAATGGTGGAAAGAATGTTGGGGTGTGGAACTGCAATTCAAAATGCTTCAAAATGACTTCTTTATGGTACTATGCCCAACCAGAAACATCAGAGACCAGATTGTTCGGGGGGTCTGGGTTTTAGATGGCTGTGGTTTCTACCTAAGAAATTGGTCAGTGGGTTTTGATCCATTGACATATGTATTGGAAAGTCATCAAGATTGGTATAGTCTACCAAATCTTCCTCTAGAATATTGGGCTCCATCTATTCTAGAGGAAATAGGAAATCATTTGGGCACCTTTGTCTGTGCAGAAGAAAGAAAAACAGCCAGGAAAAACCAAACTTATGTGCGCATTTGTGTGGAAAATAAGGTTGAAAGAACAATCTGGAGTGAGATTGAATTGATAACGGACTATGGGACCAAGATTCAAAAGTTAGAGAGGGATTCGCTTATGCACAACAGCCTGGTTCGTACCCTGGCTTGCAGGGTTAACAACAAAGAAGCAGGAAAAGCAGCATCGTTGGAAACTCCTACTCCTTTAGTGAATCTTCGCACTTCCGCCCGATCTCCTGATGAAACCCTACCTCTGTCAACGGGTGTGCTGAATAATCCACATCCTGTAGCCAACCTAAACTCACCTGAAGCAAATCAAAAGCAACTATTGCCGGTCAATATGGAAGGTGTTTCTCCTAAGAGGTTATCGAATTCTATTTCAGAGGAGGGTGGCGACATTTGGACAGCTCAGGCTAACCAAAAGGGGAGAGAGATGCAATTCGAGGAGATTGAAGACAAAATCTCAGAAACCCTAGAAATCATGGGGGATAGCTGTCTGAATGTAGAGTTGGATTCTTTGATAGAGGTCAGGAAGGAATTAGTGGAGCTTGCGGAGGCGGAAAAATTGAAGGCTGGATCACTGGAAGATGGTCTTTGCCTAGACAGGATAGAGGAAAATTGGGTGCCAGATGAGCGAGCAATGGCAGAACTGTTAAGTCCCCAATCGGGCAAGAAAAGGAAGATCACAGAGGAACTACAGGATGCGAAATCATGCTTAGGCATTCACAGACGTGATATTCTCAAATTAACCCTAGATTGTGGTGATCAAAAAAAGAGGGTCAGGATACCTAATCAAGAGAAGCGAAAACAGGATGGAGAAGCTACTGGTCAACAAAAAATCGATTTAATGATTAAAGTAGGGAAGGGAGACACCCTTCCTGAACAGCAATGAAAATTTTAACCTAGAATGTTAGGGGCCTAAACGCCCCTAACAAGTGGAGCCTAATAAGGCGACACATTGAAGTATGTCAAGCAGAAATATGCATGTTTCAGGAAACAAAATTAGGCGGATCAGCTTTGGAGTCCTTTGGCAGAAAATTGAAGCTTTGGAAATGGGCTGGAGTGGAGGCGGAAGGGGCCTCTGATGGCTTGTTGATTCTATGGAAACCACAGACAGTTTTGTTAGAAGTGATGAATTTGAGTCGCCACTGGCTGTTATGCAAGGGTGCACCGGTCTTATCTGTGGCAATGGAGAGGCAATCAAAATCGAAGTTCACCATTATCATATCGGCGGAAGGGCTTGAATCCTTTGGTGTCGATACTCCTGTCTCCTTAATGGCAATGGAAAGACAAATCGCATTTCGGGAGGTAACGGACCAGCGTTTAAAATGCATCCTGCTTGAGGACGACCCGGTGTCGGTGGCAGCAGTGAAGATGGTTCTTGGAAAGGGACATTTAGAGAAAAAAGAATATGCTCGAGACAACGCCCAAATTTCATCTAGGTTTCTCGCATCGCTCTTGGATATTGCCACCCCGAAGACAATGGCTAAAGAATTAATGCTACGAATGTTTCGGAAAGACTTGCTCGGAGGCATCAACATTACTCTGAAAGCGGCTCTTTTGGGTAAAGGCATACCGCGCCCTGCGGACCTTACTTCTATGTGGGACTCGGATGATTCGGTCAAGATTTACCCTTTTCTTCTGGACCTTAGAGGCCCCGATTTATCTAGACATCGCAAGCTGACAGAAATGGCAGTGGAGTTTTTGAAGCAAAAAATGAAGTTAGTGCCGGTGGTGGGAACGGACTGGGTGGAAGCTTTCATCTCTTTTGCAGAGGTAAATGGATTATGGTAACTCAGTGGGCTACGGGTTGGTTTCTCTCTGGTTTTTTGTTTAGTTTTGTCTTGATACTTGCAGCTTCTTCAAACCAGGGTTTAGTTTTTTGTAAATTTTGTTGAAGGATGCCTATGTGTATACCCTTTGTTCGGTGCTTCCAATACGAAACTGGTTGAACTCTTCAGTGTTTGTTTTTTGGCTATTTGAAGAGCATCAATGTAATCATTCCTGCATAGCAGACAAATGTATATTTCTCTTTATATATATAAAATCATCACCTTACGGATCAAAAAAAAAAAATAGTAAATTCAAATAATTTTCAAAAAAATAAAATCCTAACATCTTTTGTTGAAACAATAAAAATCTAAAGCATTATGTATAAATTTGGGTGATTGATCTTGGTCTAATTCCAAGGGAGGAGTAGGTCACTCATCTCATAGAAAAGGAAAACATTTAGTATATATTTATTTTTTATATTATTTCAATTTATGTATAACTTTATTTTGAAAACTTCTATTTATTTTAGTGTATTAAATCTATAATGCAACAACTACTTAGTTTTGTGTATTCATGTAAGTGTATTTCATTTTTATTGGTTATGAAATTTGATCTTATTGGTTAATATTTATATCATGGCAGGGTGTAGGAGGCGAGGGGTACCCCCTACAAGATTTAGGGGGACCATATCCCAACAAAAGGGCCTAGGGGCCATGTACCCTAGTAGGGGTTTAGGGGTAGTGCCCCTAAAAGCCACATTTTATATATAATTGTTCATTATAAATTTGAACATTTACCATTAGGTCACATATCTTATGGTAGATATTATGTTGGATTTTCTTGCCCTAGAAGGAAACCCCTCTTTATATGGGGGAATGATATTAGATTGATTGGTACATTGTATTGAATTGTATTGTGAGAGGAGACTATGATAGAGAGGATAGTGGATGTGTTGTAGGTTGCATCCCTTCATATTGATAAACAAAATAAAGGAAGGAATGGTTATTTCTTCATGGATGTATCCCATATTAGGTGAACCATGTATATCTATGTCTTTGTGTTTTTGTGTTACTTTATATTTTAATTTTATATTTATTTTATTGTATATTTCTTTGTGATCCTATTCCTAACAACCGGTATTAAATTCATACATTTATTTGGCTAAAAATCAAAAGCAAGGTTTCTTGTTTTGAGTGGGAGCAATGACAAAAGAAGGAAAGATTAGTGTTGATAAGTTCAATGGCCAAAACTACCAACTATTGAAGATGCAAATGGAGGATTACCTATATCAAAAGGATATTTTCTTATTGTTAGGAAGAAAATTAAATCATTTAATGAATATGGCAAATCAAGAATGGGAGATTCTTGATAGCAAGGTACTAGGAACAATACGAATGTGCCTAGCAACATTGGTGGATCTCAATATATCAAAAGAAACAATGGTGGAATTGATGTCGATATTGGCTAAACTGTATGGAAAAACCTCAACTTCAAATAAGGCATTTATTATGAAACATTTATTTAATATGAATATGTCATAAGGTGTGTCTATCTATGATCATTTAAATGAGTTTAACATAGTCACTAGTCAGTTACATGGAAAACTTTAGTGGAAAATCTTTTCCAATTGGTGAATTTCTCGCACCCAACAGGGTGTCCAAATCACCTGGATTTTTCAAACTATAGGTCCAATGCATGTCCATTCGCAAATGAGTTTTTATATGAGGCATATTTAAGCAAGAAATTTTTCATTTTCAAACTACACATTTCAATTGGACCGATTAATATTTTCGCTTGGAATCCCAAAAGCATTTAATAAAAAACCTACATATTTTCCAATACTATTAAAACAACATTGTATTAGGACCCATTTCACCAATTAAAATTTACAAATAGTTGCTTTTGAAGACCCATTTCACTAATTAAAATTTATAAATAGTTGCTTATGAGGACCTATTTCGCCAATAACATTAAAAAATAATTACATTTGAGGACACATTTCACCTTGAAAATTACAACGTATCGTTGTATAAGCATGCAAGATTTGCCAAATTTTTAATATACCATTTAAAAATCTTGAGGAATTCACCAAATATGGAATCATGGATTGATATAAATACAATCGAAAGTGTCATTTATTCTTACACATTTTGTTCGGTTCTAAGGTTCTACTTCTCAATTCGGAAGTTAGAGAAAGCTGAAAATGTAGACTTAAAGGTGAGTGATCATTTCTTCATCATGTTATTAGTTATAATAATAAGTTTTCTTTATCTCTTTTCCATTCTTGCTTCAGTATTAAAGATGATATTGAGTAGGGAATGGGATCTATATTATTATTCTATGTCCTTAAACAAGAAGACATTTTTTTCCAGTTTTTATTCAAAGTGAGAGATGAATATGTCAAGCGAATCAGAGATCAATATGTCAAGTGACTCGAGCAAAAAGGGTAAGGATCCTACCGCTCCTAAGGGTGGTGGAGAGACTCTTGTTTCTCCTCAGACTCTTGTTGCTCCTCAGGGTGGTAAGGCTCCTGTCGCTCGTTAAGGTGGTGAAGAGACTCATGCCACTTCTCAGGCCCCTTAGTGTGGTGAAGAGACTCCTGTCACTCCTCAAAGTGGTGAAGAGACTTGGAGGCCATCAAAATGCTAAAAACTTAGATGTACCATATAGTCTTACTTTGGAATTGCCAAAGCTTTTGATCCATCAGGTGAAGATGGAGCTACATCATCAACTCTTCCACCAAATATTGGTAGCATTCACAATACCTCACCGCCATTGGAGGGTCAAGTTGAGATTGCCATTGATTTAAATCAAAATGTATCAAATCAAGATGGAAATATCACAAAATATGTTCCAAGGGATACCGTGGGCTTGGTTAGCTAGAATGAGATAATTGACTTGGATGAGGATGATGATGTTGGTAGCAAGAAAAGAAGAAGCGAATAAAAAATGGGGTGCGAGTGGGAAATGACAAGGAATTTTCAACTTGGTTGGTTGTCAAAATACCCATTTATGGTACTAGTGGGGATTGACAATGCAAAGGATATTAAAAAGGAAACATTGGCCAAATGTAAGATTTGTAGTTGGAAATGTGGAAGATCCAAGACATTGCAGCTAAAGATTGACACTATAGAAAAGCATATTGGTAAAGTTTATGAAAAACAAATCATAGATGGAAAGGAACAATCCGTCGTATGATGGAAATCAAAGGAAGAATGTCTTCATATTAGGTATGCCATGGATTATGAAGAGCATGAAAAAGAATGTCAAACATTGTTACATGTAAAGGTACACTTGAGGCTCAATTTGGAAAAGCAATGGAAGCAACAAATATGTCAAAAGCTGCTCAAATGAGTGTTTTTTTTCATGTTTTGTTCAAAGGGAGTCTCATGACAAACTACCCATAATATTCTAGTTTATTATCTTTTTTTAATGTCCCTCACTATCCCTTGTTGCATCGGTCAGTAAATGTTGGGTGGGAATGGGAAAATTGTCTTGCTACAGTTGAAAGGGAAGATTTAAAGGAGAAAGTAAAAGAGTCAAATTTCATTGCATTATCTTTAGATGAAGTTACTGTGGTAGACAATAGTTCTTGGGTTTGTATGCATTTGTATATTGTAGAACAACATGTTCGCCAAGCTCATCTTCTCTATGTTCATAAAATGAAGGATAGTTCAACATTGCAAAATATATTTAAACTATTCAAGAAATCTTTGAATGAAATTGCAGGTATGGATGAGTTGAAAATTGCCAAAAAGTTGGTGTGTGTAGGAGTCGATGGAGTTGTAGTGATGCAAGGTCAAACGACCAGTGTTTTCACAAAGTTACATACTACTTGTGCACCATACATGCTTGGCATTCATTGCATAGCCTACATAATGAATTTAGCATTCAAAATTGTAAGCAAGTTTCCTGCAGTATCAAAAGTTGAAAATCTAGTCTGCAAGATCCACACATACTTCTGCTGAAGTCCCAAATGTTTTGTAGAATTTCAAAATTTTGTTGAGGGAATAACACCAGGAAACAAGCTTTTCGAGGATGTCGATATCAAATGGATCTCCCTGCATGGACCAGTGCAACGAGTTCTTTCAGAATATCAATCCTTGATTGGAGTAACGTACGAGCATCGTAGCATAATAGACAAAGCTCCTGACCTCTTACATAGGTTAAGCAATATAGAGACACTCTTGACTTTAGCTAGTCTTCTCCCTATGTTGGATGAGATGAACAATCTTGTGAAGAAATCCCAAGACAGAACTATGTATATTAATGAATATTCCAATCTACGTAAACATACATGCTTGGCCCTTGATCATCTATATCTAGAGGTAACACAAGATGGCCCAAATTATTTCATTTGGTGGAAAATTACTGATTTGAATAATCCTAATAATTATTTATAGTTTAATGCAAGCGAGCACTTATGTATCTATGTACATGGATATGAGATACCAATGTACCATTGTAAGATAGCCAGGCGCTCTAGTAGAGAAGTAGTTGTTAAGGAGGAAGATTTTAAACGCATTGTTAAATTTGTTGGTGATAATTTGAAGGAAATTGCAAAATATGTTTCCTCAGAGATATGTGAAAGATTCCCTCAACATGAAATACTTGAAGCCATGGGTATTGTGTATCCTCATTTTTTGGAAAATTGAGAGAACCCAAAATATTTTCATGATCAAGTAAAAATCTTGATCCAACAATTTTTGAAAAGTGTAACATAAAATGAGTAGAAAATAGAGGGAATTTTAAATGAAGCTAAGCTTAGAAAAAAATATGGGAGATTTGCAACAACTATGAGGGACCAGTATAAATCCATGGGCAAGGAGAAGGTATTTGAACTGGGATCAATAAAAAGGTTTGGACAAACTTAGGTCAGAGTGAAATATTGCATGGTTCAATATCATAATATTTTAAACTTGTTGATTTATGTCAAACAATGATATTGGGGTTGGTGGAGGATGAGATACTTTTCAGTACATTGGGGTTTTTGAAATCAAAGTTAAGAAACAAACTAGACAAGAATTTGGAAAATTGCTTGAGGTTGAAACGAACTGCATATAATGTCTCTAATTTTCCTTTTGAAAGGGAACTTGCAATTTGGAGGTCCACATGTGAAAGAAGAAGGACCGGATTGTGCAACACTCCAATTCTAAACACGGGTACTAGTGGCAGTGTGACTGGGACAGATGAAATTGACACAAATCACACAATGAATGTTGAATTTGAGACATAGGTCGAAGAAAATGAAGAGCAGACTTGGAATCAAATTCAAAATGACTCTTTTACTTTATCTGATGATGAACATCAGTTTGAGGACCCTGACTCTGTTTGGGAAATGGAAGAGAATTAGCAACTTTTAGGTATTTATACTACACTTCATGGATCACTTTCCATTGTTCCATACTGTAGTTGATGATATTTTATATTGTATTCAATGAAATTGTGAATCATTGGACTTCATGATATTTTATTTTATATTGCACTTCATGAATCATATTCCAAATTCAAACTATAGTTGATGATATTTTATGTTGTATTTCATGAAATTGTGATATTTTTTATTTTTTATTATATTTAATATTTTATATTAGTCTGTACATAGCATTCAATGAGGTGTCAGATGACGGTGTCTTTGAAAGGAAAGATAAGTCCATAATGTCGCGTGGCTACTAAAACTTGGAACCTTAGAACCAAATTCTGAAGTTTCAAAGTTTTTGAAACCTCCGACCCACTGGCACCGACTAGAAAGATGACCAAGAAAGACTTGCAATTCAACAAAGTGAACCATCAACCAAGTCGGGGAATCAAGAAGTTATGAAAATTTAGAACTTCATGACAAGGTTATAAAACTCTGAGGACTAGCGAATAAGCTTGTTTTGCTCCCTTATTTTTAGTCTATCATCTCTCCAACTATAACATTTTACATGAATTATTAATGAAATTTGATCAATGATCTTTCATTAATCTTCTTTGTCATTAATATCATGCAATATGCATTGATGTATGTTTTAATTTTGGCTCTAGTTTAATGAAACAGTTGAAGTACCTTGATTAAATCATTAAAGCATGAATTCATATTATTTTTTAGTGGATCTGCTAAGTAGTCATGGAGATTGAGTATTGATGTGTGAATTGTAATGCAATTCACTAAGATTATGGATACCTGGAATTAAAATCACCTTATAGTTCATATTTTAATTGTGTTAAAAGTAAAAATTGAGCATGTACTCAGTGATTCATCACTCAACTCAATGCTTATTAGATTAATAACATATTAACAATAGTATTATTAGCATATACAACAATGAATATCAAAACTCATTTAAAGTGTATCTAGAAGTTGAAACCACTACCAGACTTTTTCTTCAAATGATATAATAAATAATATAGATAATTGAACACCAACACATTATTGAAGTCTGAATTTGAGCTTTTAAATTGATTATCACATGAAGGAATACATAGAGGCATTGGCAATGCAAAATATTGCTAAAAGACAACTTTGCACAGAGTTGAGTTAGAACTTGGAAACTCATATTATCAAAAATTAAATCACTGCATCACCTTTTCTAGAAACTTCCACTCTTTAGGTGTTGGAATTGTCATTTGTTCTAACTGATGTTTGACTTGAAGATTTGTTAACAATTCATGATTCAAATTGGAACCTGTCTTGGATTCTTCAGTCAATTTTGCATTTAGGGTTAGCAATGGTTTGATGGAATCCAAATAGGTCACCACATCTGGGTTTTGAGGAAATTGGTCCAAATCAATCTTCCTTGCATCCTCCATCTTCTTTCTAAAATGAGTCTTTCCAATGAATCGCTCATTTGTGTCAAAAGCCTCTGGCAAACCAAGCTCTGTGAAGTTCCTTACCTTTTCATCCACCTTCTTCATCTTTTTTGCAGCCAAATGCAAATATTCCTCTGTTTCATGCATTCTCAAACACTTCTCAATGAAAAATGACAATGTCATTGATGTAGCAAGCCGATTAGTAATTCCTTTTGATTTCAAAACATTGTCACTAGCTTTGTAGACTGTTTGTTGAATTTGATTTGTTGATTTTTGTTATGCCAGCACATTTTTGTTGTCCATTAAATATTTATTGAGCTTATTATGATGTTGTCTAATAGCATCAATCAATTGAAACATGTCACACAAATGATCAATCCCCTGCATTATTTCATCCCAAATATTTTGTTTCATATGCCTCATTGTTTCTCTACAAAATGTAGATAACTTATTTTGATGAGACTTAATTTCATTTTTTGCTTCCATCAACTCTGCCTCCAATCTTTCATTTTTTTTCTCTCCTCCATTTTTTGTTCCCACTGTGCATTTCCATTTGCAATGCTTAGTCTTAATTTTTCTGAAATGGATTTTTCCTCATCATATTTCTTGTTGCTTTCACCTAGCCTTTGCTTTAGTTCGTTCAATGCAATCTCATTTTGCTTATCTTCTTTTCTTGTTGATGTAGAGGCAAATTTTTTAATTCTTTTTTCTAATTCATTGCTCTTGTTATCTGTTGCTTTCCTCTTTGATTTCTCAATTGCTAGGTCTGCCTGTAACTTTTCAATTTGATTCTACAACATTTTTTTCTCTCTATCTTGCTTTAGCAATGATGTGTACACCAATTCATTGTTCTTCTTTGATACATTAATTTTCTTAGTATTTATGAGTCCAGAAAAATCCAATTGAAAATTGTTCACCTTGAATCCAGATGGAGCCATCTGATTTATTGGTTTGTTTTGAACTGTGGGAACAAGAATTGTGTACTCCATGATTTCTTTACTTGTGTCAAATGTGGGTAATACCATGGTCATTGTAGGATCTGAAGTCAGAGAAGACGCACTCTCCATCAGTTGCTTTTCTTTTTTATTCAATTATGATTTCTTTTTAAACTCTTCAATGTAATCAAAACCCGAGGATGCAGGAACAATGGAATGCTTGAATGGAGAAGGAATAGGAGTACTTACATTTTCTATCGCGATGTGCTTGAATAAAAGGTGCAGGCTATGATATTTCAATTTCTTGGAGATCTTCTAGATTCAACCATTTGATGAAAAGACTGGGAAATGACTTGCTGGCTGCGCACATAAATATTGACATCAAAATATTAGGCATTTAATTCACTGAGGAAATAAAGTGATCAAACATTCCAATGTAGTAACTATCTGCAAAATTTTATAACTCATTGATTTAAGTCTTCTGGTATACGTCATAGTAATTAATAATTTCCCACTTGCAGCAATAAATAAGAAATCTCTATGAATATTACCTCTGACGTGATCTATGCAGAATTTAATTCATAATTACTACTGACACAACTTGGACTTTTGCAGGTTACAAAAGTATCTTATGATTTGACACTGTCATTTATTTTGTGCTTTTGTTAAAGCAAATCTAACTTTTAGTGTTTATTACTCATAACATTGATGTTGGGTTTCATTAGTTGAGAGGTTCTTTTTTTTTTTTTTTGGCAGATCTCAATTTGGCATTTATGGAAGAATAAAGAGATTGAACTACGTGGATTAGAAATCCTTTATCAAAAAATTTTCATGCCTCTAAAAAAACTAATTTTCTTTTTAGTGCTCTAACTATTATTTGTTTCTCCAAATACTTTGCATGATAGGGGCATTTTTTTTTCATTACTTCATTAATTCGTTGAATTAAATCTCAGACCTTACTTTGTTTGTAGGAAGGAAAGAAGGATTTTTGTTCGTGCAAAAGATGTGCAACGTTGGAGCATTGAAAATAATTGTGGATGAATCTTAGAGTTAAAGAGGATTGAAGCATTAAATTCAGATTTTTTAAAGCATTTTTAAATGCTTTGAGCTTCCATTTTATGCTCTAGTTTTCTATTTTATATCAACTCACATCTTTTTGGGCTCTAAAACGAACATTACCTAGGCTTTCAATTTTCATTGCGAAAGGGTTAAAATGAACTTTAGGCAACATTGACTAGATTTTGTTTAAGGTTAACAAATTGAACAAATCAAATCTTCATCTTTCCTTTGGTGCTTAAAATGAATCAAATCATTGCTTTGAGGGATAAAATGAATGTGTGTCTTTATTGTTTTGTAATTATTTACACAAAGTAATATCATCAAAAGACATATGTGCTTCTCTCATGCCTCATGGTGATCTTGAGAATCAAAAGGCTTTTGGCGACATTAAGTTGTGTAAATAATTTTCCATACACACTTCAATTTGGGTTGAAAATTGAACAAGATCTTGTGTGAGTGTGAGTGGGGGCATTTTCGCATATATTCTCTTTCTTTGTGTCATCAAAGATTGATCGAGTTACGGATTTTGTCTTTGCTTGCTTTTATTTATCCTAGAGGGCCTGCCTTAGGGAAAAAGTCCTCACCCAAGGGAATGACTCAACCGGTAACACTCTAAAGCCAAGAGTATTTTTAGCCAGGATATAAATGTGGATATTGGAAGAAACGCCAATATCACGCAGTTGATTCTGACAAGATGGATCTGAAAGGGGACTCTTGTCGTATGGGTCAATCTCCACGAACGGAAAGTCCTTATTAAAACCCATGTGCTAGAATTTTCCAAAATCCTTGATCTATTTGTTGGTGCAAGAACGGTCATTTTGAAGCCACCCCACACTTTTATGGTCTTTAGTAGAAATGGAAAACATGCCATGGGAGTTTCATGGGTGTTGATGCTTGGCTGCCCCATATAAGTGAGTGTCGTGGAGGGGAGCCAGTGGGGTCAAGCATCTAACCATTCAACAAATATTGTCTTTCATATCCATAGGGTTGTAATTGTTCTTTGTTTTAAAACATAGTGCTTTAATCAAAAACATTGAAAACCAACATTCAACATGAGCATAAAATTGCAAACCCTTTAGGAGAGGAAAATATCCTTGAACAAATTCACATTTTATTGCTTTCCCTTTGGATTCATATCCTTAGAGGCTTCTAAACATTTGGATTTCATCTCAATTTGCTCCTACTAAGGTCAACAATAGGTAACTCTTGCCTCAAATTTCCTTGGTTTCCGCATAATACACTTTGTGGGATAAGGGGAAAGTTGAGACATTAGACATCTAGATTCAAAATCTAATCAAGAGTGTGTTTGTGGTAAAAAGGATCCATTAAGCAAAGACCCCACACATATGTGCTTAGCATCTTTTGATCATGGTTTTCATGCAAACATTGGTCTTTTTTTAATTACTCTTAGAGAAAAGCATGTTCTTCACTATCTTGGTCTTGTAAACAAGTCCTTCCTAGGTTCATTTAGGATCAAATCAAACACCTCATCCATCCCAAACATTTATCATCTCATCCCATCAAACAACTTTGGAGCTTTGAAAACATCATTCTAGACTTGGGTAAATCATCAAAACCAAAAGTCACCTTGTTTAGTTAGGAATATGGGAATGCATCCTCTCATACCTCTAATCCTTTGAACAAGTTCATCCTAAGATAGCATCTTACATATTATGGTTTACAAGTTCATTATCCAATCAAACCAATCAAAATCAAAGCCCTAAGTCTAGCATTGATCCAAAGTCCCTAAGTGTTTAACACTCATATCATTTACACCTTTCATCCTCCATCTTTTCATTGGTCCTAAGAACCTTAGAGGTCACTTTTGAAACAAGGTCAAAACACAAGGAGAACATGGAATACAAACTTGATCCACACATCATGAATAATCCAAATCGATTAAGCTATAAAATCCTTACAATGCTGATTGATTATCAAAACTCACACTTATACAATCCATACATGGGAGCATTACCTTCTACAAATTTCAATGGCACAATAAGTGTGAGTATTCCCAAGTCAAATATTGGAACACATTTCCCGATGGTAGATCTAAATCCAAACCTACAAGTTTTCCAACCGAACAATCAATGCATGAGCCTTCAAACAAACAATGAGAATGTACCAAGAACAAGTTTTTGAAACATGAATCTAGCAAAATTTGGGATAAATATGGTTGCAAATCATATGAATATTGTTCAAAATCCAAACAATATGTTAACAACTCCAAAACAAGGCAATGTGATTCCCAACATCAACAATGTTCAATTTCAACCTATCATGCCAAATCAGAACAATGTCCAAAATCAATTTGTCCATGATCCCGTTCACAAATCACAAATATACATCCCAAATCCGTGAGAACAAAAACCAAATCAACTATATCAAGGGAGTCAAGACTGAAATCAAGAACAAATTTGGCGAGATCAAATTGCTACACTTACGAAAATAGTTGAGTCATTGTGCCAAGAGACATCTCCACCACCATTACCCATATCAACATCATTCCTTGGTTTAGGGATTCCCCCTTTACCTAGCATCAATCACTCCATCCAAATCAATCCACCTAACACCAATCAATCCATCACATCAAATCCTTTGAGTATACCATCGACATTGCACCAACATATGGTATCTAATCAAATGACAACATCAATCCTGACAAATCAAAATATGGTCTCCCAAAGACCTATCACCTCAGTCATTCTGACCATCCCTATCACTTCAATCATTCCAAACACCACTATCATTCCCATCACATCTCAACCCCTCATTACCATGATTGCTCTGAGTGTATCGCAACCACTCACCAGGCCTACCAAAAGGCCATCCAACAATATCTAGCCACACAACAAGCAAGACAAGCTCAACAAGTGCAGCAAGCCTCTCAAGCTTCCCAAGCCTCTCAAGCTACCCAAAAAACACAAGCACAAACACAAAAAATGACAACTGTTGAGAACAAGGATCAAGATCAATCCATCACTGAGTACCTTGAAGCTATGTCTACTTCGTCCAATGATCAAATCAACGTATATCAAGAGTCATTTTTCAATCATGATCAAAATCCACCAACCAACAATGATCCAATTCAAGAAATGTCAACATCACTTGACCCCATGATAGAAGGAATTGAAAATTTCTCCACCACAATTGTTGAAAACAATGTTCAAGATCTCTCAATTAAGGAGCACATTGAGGATGTTTCTACCCCATCCAATGATCAACTCACCATACATCAAGAGCCACTTTTTAGTGATCTATTTCAAGGATTGTTAGGATTATTTGATCCTATCGACATAATGCACAATCCGTTGACCTATGATCATGTTGAAAGTGTCTCTACATCACCTTATGAGTTAGAGGACATATCTCAAGAATTTATCCCAAAGCATGATCAACATCTTTCACCAAGGTCTAGCAATGGTCCCTTCCAAGACATGTTAACCCCCTTTGGCCTCATGGTTATAGATACTAAAGGAATCCTCAACTCGACATTTGATCCAAATTCACTCAAAGATCAAGAGGATATTGAGCCATTCCCCATGCCTAATAACGACATCCAAGAACCCTTTGTAAGCAATCCATCCTTTGAAACTGACCCATGTCAAGAACTTGATCCAAAGCATGTCGAAAGCAACTCCGAAATCATTCAAGATCAATAATTTGTATCTTCAAGATACTACAATAATCTAATGGACACTCTCCTATCTATACAAGATGATCATATCCATGTAGAACATTCTCCTCCATCTATCCATGAGATTCTTTCTACAGATGGACACGTAGATGATCTTCATTTAGAATAGGATTCCTTTACTTTTGATATTATTACACAAAAAGAGCAGATTATTGATTCCTACAATCAAACTAAGTTATCAACACCAAGATCAGATATATCCAAAATTCAGACTGAAGACATCATGTATGAGGATATCCAACATTATCCAATCAAGGAAGCAGGTCAGACAAAATAGTATAATTCAGAGTTAGCAGAGCAACAAATCAAAAAAACATCACCTACAGTGGTCATTTATCAGAGAATGCATTCTAAACAGGACATCTCAGAACAAGCAGAATCAAAGCATGAAGGTACTACTACCACCACACTGGGGGAAACTTCATCTCAAGCAAACGTCAACATAGGGAGCATGAAGAATCTTTATGGTGAAACCATTGCCAATACTACAACCATCCATGTCATGAATCTTCATCCACCTATCACCCAATCCACAAATTGGGACCAACATCAAAAGAAAGATTTGAATCAAAGTACAAAGAACATTATCAAAGCAAGAGAAGCTGAGAAGCACAATGGAAAAGTCAAATACAAATGGATACCAAAAAATACAAAGAAATATCATCCCTATCAAACTCCATCAGTCAAAGAAACTATGGGAAAAATTAAAAAAGGGAAAAGTATCCATCAAAGATGTCCGCAAAAGTAAAAGCAAGATTTTCAAGTGATTTACAAAGTATATCAAGCAGTTGGTCCTAATTCCATACACACTTTCGTATCCACCCATCATTGCTCATCTTCCCAAGTTTGGAGAGTCAAAGATTCCAAGCTGTCAACCAATCCATCTCTTATCCCTAAACACACTACATCCACACCTCCACGCATGATATCCAATTCTCAAATTGACCATGTATTGGCAATGACCCTTCATCATAAGGATTCTAAAGTCACTCTATCGCGATGTGCACACAAAGATAAAGTTAACTCCAGTATCAACAAATCAAATCAGGAATCCCAAAAGTTGCATTCAAGTGCACGTATCTTAGCAAAGCAACTTCTTCAGGTAGGATACTGATGGCACATTATGACAGAAGCATTTACATCAGCAACACCTAGTGATTCAACATGAGCTTAAAATATTTCAGAAGAAATACAAAAAAATCTAAAAAATATGAAAATCCAAAAAAAATAAGAAAAAGGATTGAAAATAGTAAAGATAAAAATCATCCTCTAGTGAAAACCACATGGGCGGCGCTTTGGGAAAGACCATGACGAAAACCTGGAAAACAGGCGTCATGTGTAGAATCGAGCATCTACATGCACCACTTTAGATGGAAGCATCTCATCCCATTCGTAATAAAGCCAACATTCCATCCATATCATCCATAATAAATCTACCCATCCATAAACCATTGATCCAATCCATTTTCATCCATCTACATCCATCATCAAAGTTATCTTGATCTTGATGAAAGTTTGGGGCACACTTTACACTTGCTTACAGTAAAACATCTTGACATGGGCCATTTTCATTAATCCTATCCTATGCAACATTATCTGAGCAATGAAGCATTATCCAAATGAGCATTCTTTATTTGAACACCTTATCTTATCACAAGATAATCCTTGGCATCCTTTGCATGCTTACCATATCCATCCATCCATACACCTATCCAAAAATCCACCTGTAACATTCCATACATTGCTAGACATTGGGGGCAGGTATTTGCATCTTGTTTCAGGAATAAATCTTGATCTATATCCTCCAACTTATGCGGTAATCTGAACATTGGAAAATGTAGAACCAAATTGGTCAAACCACTTATGAGCCAAAAATCCAAATCACTAGCCCATGGCATATTTTGATAAGAAGAAATTTCTTCTCAAGCTTCATCTTTCATCAAACATTAATCCAAATAATCACTATCAGTCTCATCTATTTTGTACTTCAAATGTCACATCAAATCATTCAGACATCTTTTGTTCCAAATCAAGCTTTATCAATCCATCATCATCTTAGGATATTCGTCCTTATCCTTGTGTTGCTTAACACTATCCTTGCATTGTTGTGCATCCTCAACAATGTTATCATCATTAATCCTTGCATTTTTGTGAATCCTCAAAAATGTTATCGTCATCAATCCTAATCAATTAAATCCTCGCATTGTTGTGTGTCCTCAACAATGTTATCATCATCATCAATCCATTGATTTGATCAGTCAACCTCAGCTTGGTCTTCAAAAAAATCCCAAACAGAGAATTGATATCGTCACACATGTCCATATCCAAATCTTCAAAATCATGCAAAACATCAAAAAATCCGAAAACATTCAAAACATTTGAAAAATCCAAAAAAACACTCAAAAAATCAAAAAATGTCAAAAACATTGGCATCTGAACTACGTCGTCTCTAAGCTTAAACGTAGGCAAGGCTAATCTTTGATCAGCCCCTGAGACATCAAAATCCAAAAACATTCATAAAATCTCAAAAAATCCAAAAATATTTCAAAAATCAAAAATCAAAACATTTGAAAAATCCAAAACCCAAAATAGCCTCAAAACATTCCAAAAACATCAAAAACATCCAAATATTTCAAAAATCCATCTATCCCCATCTCGCTTTCACCCGCGATAATCAATCATCCATAATAAACTAATCATCACCTTCATCCTTTGGCAAAACAAACAAAACAATCACAACAATCAACAAAATCAATCTTCAATCGTAAAATCAAAAGCAAACAACAAATCTTTAAAACAAAATAAAACTCTTGATCATTTTCAAACATGTCAATCAACCTTATATCAATAGCCTATCAATCAACTTATCAAACCATCATCATCCTATACAATGCATGTCCTAGGATATATCGTTCCGACAATGGGCATCATTTTGGATATCACTTTGGATTCTTATCCTATTAAAACAAATCCCTTTTGGCTAGAGATATGAAGAACATTGACTTGTTTGCATACTTGATCTTTTCTTTTGATTTATCTTATTGCGCTCATTCCAAGGACCTCTCGATGATATCCAAACGAAGGATTTAGAGAGATAGGAATGGGGCAACGATCATTATCCTTTTGTCTATTGTGCTTGTTGGACGTTCTTGTAAAATAACTTGGTGAATACTTTCTTTGCTAGGTACGTCCTAACAAGGTTTCCGTATGTCAAGTGTGAACAAGAATACTCCTATCTATTTGTCGATTCAAATTACATCGCACTAGGTACAACACCATCCTGGTTCTTTATTCCTTGATGCATCGTATCTAGATGTGTAATCAAACATAAGGTAAGTAGCCCTTATAAAATCCCAATCCTTGATAAGCAAATCATCATCTATCATCATCATCATCTCTAATAAAGTCTCGTCAGATCATGGACTTGTTGGATCCTCTTGTCATCATCTCATTTCTTATTTCTGTGCTAACATCATCATCACCAATGCATCCATCATGCATCCATCCTGCATCCAAAAACTATCAACATACCACATATCATTCATATCATACATAATAGGAAACACCGATCATTTCACATGCATTACATAATCATCATCACAATATAGATTTGTTAGTCTAAGCATCTGCACAAATCGCCCATTGCATAATCATAGCATATCAAATCCTCTATCTCATCCATCATCACATCATATCATCATTTAAGTTGTTTAGGATAATATAGATTTGTTATTCTAAGCATCTTAAAATCATCTCATTTGCATTATCATCCATAACCATCCATTTTGAACCTCTTTATCGCGAGATCGACCCTCAAATTGAATCTTTTCGCTCGATCTCTCGAGGGGGCAATGTACCAGTGTACTTCTTTCCATTGGGGCATCCAAAAAATTAGAAATTTTTAAAAAAATTGATCATGGCAAGTTTATTCTTTGAACCAACGCAGCAAGTACATTGCTTCAAAGATCGGAAAAATGTAGACATGCAAAATTAGCATCATGCATTAGGTCCATTCATCAATTAATCAAGTTCACCTTCATCCATTCATCGGTAGTCTCATTAATTTCCATCTCCTAAGGTCATTAATTTAAAATTAAATAAACATTATCATCAACCTTTTAATCAAATAAATCAAACATTCATTTAATTAAATCCCAAATGCATTTTCCATCCTTTTCTGATTTAAATAAATCAAATATTTAAATCATTAAAGTCAAAATCATCCTAATCATCATTAAGCTAACCTAATCCTAATTAGCCTAACCTAACCACCCATCACATCCTCTAGATAATCCCACTTGCACAAATAAATCCATTTATTGATTTATTAAAATCAGCATTTTCACTCAACATGGCATCTTCCCTCAAATTTGAATTCAAAAGCAAGTTGAAAGGTACATCCAACAAGGCATTTAATAGGTCTTACATGTCTCTTACATGTCTCTTGCACAAGTCAAACTCAACATTAACTCTCATTTCAAATTTGAAATTTCCCCCTCTTGGGCACATTTCTCAAATCTTGCACATCTCTCAACCTATGGCATGATGACAAGTGGCCTCTTTTCATTGGCCTATTTTTAGTCCCACATTGGTCCCTTTTCAACACTCTTAGCATTTGAAAATCTACAAATAGAGGCTTCATCCTTGATCAAATCCTCCACAAGCTTAGCATTTTCATCCCCACAACTCCACAATCTCAAGCAGAAATGCACCATTGTCATTTGAATCCATATCATATCTTCTTAGCATTCCATATCATCTTCAAGGTAGTTTTATCATTTAGCTTATCTAAAGGGGTTGGGAAAGGGCTATTTTCCATATCAAAATAGCACCAATCCCTCTATGAGATGATGTTTGAGCAATTTAGGAATAAATTTTATGCTTATATTGCTTATGATTTTATGTTAGCTTGATAATGTCATTATTTCCTTTATGTTTACTCAATAATTTCATAGGGAGGGCTTTCATCTCATTGGTTCAAAATTGACTGATTTAACTCATATCTGTCAATCTTTGTTCAATGCTGATTTTGGTCCTTTCAGCATCAAAATCAATAAAATTCAAAAGATCATGTGCCACACTAAATGCTTTTCTCTCGGATGTGATCCCTCCACATGAAAAAGGTAAAGAAGGAAATAAGGTCTTCTTCCCCTGACCGCTAAAGTGTCTTTCATTAGTACTCTACATTTTCCTTACATATTCCAAAAAAACCCTTTATGTCACATGTATTGGAAGTTTGTATGGTTGTACTTCCGATCCATAAAATATTAGCACAGTATATTCTTCCATTAAGTACCAATCATCCAATTGTATTTCTTTTCCTAGTTGAATGTAGTTTCTACATGACATAGGCAATCTAGGAATTGGAGTATTTGTAATTGCTTGATGTAATGGAGCCAAAAGTAGTCTACAAAATGATTGTAGTTCCTTTGAGAATCATGCGTCCTTATCATAGTGGTCCATTCATATATTGGAGCCATTTTCTTTTCCTCAGCATTACTATAGGGTTGAATTTGAAGCTTGTTGGTCTGAAACATTCCTCTAAATTTAAATAGAAAAAGATAGCACAAGTAGGTTGTGAACCTAAATGTCTTGGTGGAACCTCATTTAATCATTAAAAAATGTTTATGCATGGATTCTACAATGTGCCCAATAAAATTATATTTGACATGTCAAACATGATAATGGATATTATATACCATTTCAAGGAGGCTTGCACCCACTTCCAAATTGCTATCCAGTCTAAGGCAAAATGATAGCATGGAAATAGTATCTTGAACCCATGGTTTAAAAATATCCAAATCATAAGGAGGCTAATGGTCACCTTTCAATTTGTTTCTATCTTGAACTATTCTATTTAAGAAATTTTTTTTCTCCATTTCATCCATTGCTTCATAATCACTAGAAAGCTTTTCTAGGTCAATGTGGACATTTCCAACTTCTTCGATTGTAAACCCCAAGGCCAACACTTTCCCAAGTTATTCAGCATTAATGGATAACAATTCTTCTTTTCTATCTTTATTAACAATTTCTCTTTTGTTATCATCATAATTTAGGGTACATACCATGATAAATTTTGGGCAAGGGAAAACCTCATGTAACATCATGCACCCTAATCTAGTTACCCATGATGCATTGATACTATTAACTTGCATTTGATTTGTAGCTTTATTATTAGATGAAAATATAAGTTCTGAGGTATGCCTACCATAGGTTTTAGGATCATAAATATCATGGTATTCATTAGTGAAACCTGGGGTTTTAAGCAATTTTGCATAATGTATTTTTTTATCTGACATTGCTCTAGTGGTATCGGTGGTAGACATGTTGATACAATCAGCAATGTGAAATTTGTGAATTCCCTATTAGTCCTTAATTTTTCTTAATTCTTAAGCCTCTTAACCCTAAACCTAAACTTCAAAGTTGACAAAATAATATTTTAAGAAATGTCAAGCGATGAAACATAGCCACAAAAATTCTTTAACTTACCTAGATTTTGAATTTTGATTCTTGAAGTTGAAACTGGGTTGAAACTTGAAACTAGGTTACTAGAATGGCTTTGTTGGAAGTGGAACTGTGGAACCTAGAACAGGGTGGTGCACTGCAATGACCAAACTGAAGACTGAAATCTCCCCATGTGTTGACCCTCTAACTTCAAAATAAAATCACTTAGTAATAGAAAGTGTTTTTTTTTTTTAATATTAAAGTGAATGACACCGAAATTTCTACTCGTTACTTATGGACTACACAGTACACAATTACATAGTACATGGCTAACAACATTTAAAACAATCCATTAATGATTTACTCCTACATTGGCAGAAAATTATAAATCGTTGATCTTTGTTAATCTAACGATTATAGGGTGATTCTGGAGGTTTAAGTTCGCAAGCCTAGTGCTCTGTGCATTTCATTTTGGAATGCAACTACAACCATACATCAAATGTTCATTAAATGGTTGAGTAATTTATGATATAAATAATAAACATAAAACATGTGTTTTAAATTTTCTTTAAACTTGAATGCACTAGGACTGACATCAAGGCCAAGGGGCCAAAAACTTAATGTTGCAAAGGCCTTAATAAAATGAATTACACTGTCACATTAATAGCACATTGCAAAACCATTAATAACACTTAACTTGCAAAGGACTTAATAAAATGATTTACAATGTCACATTAATAGCACAACCATTTATTTTACTACAATTGAATTACAATGTCACATTATTACATAGTACAAATACAAATGTAAGTGCAAGCGCCAAGCTTCTGCTGGACCACTAGTGAAAACATAAATGTAATACATGATTCTCTAAAAATAAATGGAACTTTCCAGGTCAACCATGAGCTCTGAAAATAAACACATGGGACTTGTCGGGTCAGCCACGGGCTCTGAAAATAAATGCATGGGAAAGGGGGACCAATCAAATGGGGGAAATGGGAGCTGTGAAGATACAAAATGCACTTAGCCCCTTTCAGAACCAAACTCATGCAGAAGATGAGGGGTTGTAAAATTTATCCCATGTAGAAGATGAGCACTGAAAAATAAATGCATGGGACTTTCCTGGTAGGCCATGGTGTCTTAAAATAAATTCAAGAGACTCTCTTAGCGAACCATGCAGAAAATGAGGGGTAGTAAAACTACTCCCATGCAAAAGATGAGAACTGAAAATAAATGCATGGGAATTTCTTGGGCAACCATGCAAATGATGAGGGGTAGTAAAATCGCTCCCATCTTCTACTTGCAGCTTCCATGCACTAGGATAGCACTTATCTCCATCAGAGCTCCTCATCCTGGTTCAAAATTTGTCTGAGAAGTCAGGTGAACCAAATCAATTTCTTTCCAATTCCACCCATTCTGAACTTGAAGGATATTGGTCTTTTACTTTGTAACTACATAACTGGAGGCAAGATAATTTAGAGCATCCCCAATAATACAACATCATCTTCTTCTTGAATCCTTATTAAGTTATTAACCCTACAAAATGAAAACCATTATGACAATTCAACAAATGATTTTATAGTTGTGCTCACTATCCTTATTTATGGGCCAAAAGTTTTGCCAAAAGTGCCACTACTAGCCTGGTCCCTTGTACACCTCACACATGTCACGTGTGAGGTTGTGTATAGTTACTATTGACTAGTAATAATTGTGATTTGCGTAAACCAAAAATCCAACTTAATCGGTACCTCAAGATAGTTACATGTAAAGTTGCAAACTGTACCTCAAGTTGACAAGTTGTCAATTGTCAAAATTGGCAGTGCCACGTAAGTTGTCGATTGTCAAAATCACTGGATTATTGACATCATCATCTATGATTCTACAGTACATCGTGCAGTTTTCAATATAAAGCTATCCAATCAATCACTTTGGCTATTCATATGGTATTAATTTGCGCCACCGCCCAATACCACAGCCAAATTGAGAATTTCAATAGAATAAATGAAAGGTAGAGTACTTTGACGCATTGAAAAGAGAGAATTAAATGTCTCATTTTACCTTAATCATTATCAATATCCACTAATAAGTCACAATAAATTTCACTCACTTATGATCAGAACTATATGTTGATAATTATTATTAGTTTTAAAAGCCACATTTAAGATTTTTATATTGATCAAAGCAAAAGGGATTTACAAGAATGGAGCCATGAAAATCATTTTAATTTAAGTAGCTATTGCTAAAGACTAAAGTACATAGTACATAACCAGCGTGGCCATTGGACAAAAAGCCACTAACCGTGACAAAAAAATGAGCCACAAAGTACATATTACAAGAACTATTACGCTATACAATAAAATATAGACACATCACACATCACACAATTCATTACTAATTTTTTTGTAACATTAGCTAATGCCATCAACCAGTTGTTTGAGTAGAACATGAATTGAATTTAACAAATTAACGGTAGAGAAGAAAAGTGAATCACCCAAAACCTTCCTCCAAAACTCCAGACTCTTTAATGATTTATTTTTTTTGTCATATAGCAGACCCCATCTCATATTAACCAGGGCAAGAGCCTACATTGTAGAAGCATGCAATTCCATTTTCTTGAAGATTCCACCAATAGGCGCTAACCCACTTTCAAAATTGTAATGCTCCAGCACCAACTCCAAGAAAGAAATAGAGTAAATGAAAGGCTACAAATAACATATTACCAGTGTCTTCACCAAATCTTTATCGAGCAAAATGTCCATGCAATTGGACAAGAAAGTCAAAGCTACCTCAGAATATAGAGTACGAGGGTTGTTCTAAAGCCTTTCCTACCCATAATTATTCTTATAGCATCCTCAACCTGCACACAAGGAATTGTAAAAACCATACCCAACTTTCATCTGTCATATGCATCGTCCCTTATTTTCTCCCAAAAACATTTGGGTAGCATGACATGCCATGAAGAATCCATAATTTCTCAGTTAAATTGAGAATAGAGAAGAAATAAATCAATGCCAAATATATTATAAATGATATGAAGAACATCAAGTTGGTGAAGTATATATAGAAGTTAGCACGAACACAATCAGTATGACATCACACTTATCATTTTTAAATTTACCAGTATCATTGATGTGACAATTAACATTTATTTCAACACTTGAACCCTTTTAAACAAGTGCTTAAAAGGTATGCCCATGACAAATGACAAGATGGTTGCATAGTGCACATGCAAATAAACTATAAAGTTATTTTTAAAATGGGGACATCGCTAGGTTGACGAGACTCGACCCTCAGGATTAAAGAGTTAAGATTTAAGGATTTTTCATAAAATATTTTGGTCTGACTTAAGCAATATTAAACGGAAAACAAGAGCACAATGACTGACATACCTAAATAATTAATAAAATCTCAACCATTGATTTTTGAAAATTTAACGGTTCTAGTGTTATTCCGGGGCTTTTAGTTCGCAAGTATAGTGCTTCAAGGATTGACTTTTGAAATGAATCTATAGTTGTCCATCAAAAATTCATCGAATGGTCCCTCTTTTAAAACAAACTTTATGCATGTGCATAATTTAAAATGGGGACATCACTAGGTTGACAAGACTCAACCCTTAGGATTAAAGAGTTAAGATTTAAGGATTTGTCATAAAATATTTTGGTCTGACTTAGGCAATATTAAATGGTAAACAAGGTTACAAGAGCACGATGATCGATAGACCTAAATAATTAATAAAATTTCAACCATTGATTTTTAAAAATCTAACGGTTCTAGTGTTATTCTAGAGGTTTCAATTCGCAAGTCTAGTACTTCAAGGATTTACTTCCAGAATACAACTATAGCCATCCATCAAAAATTCATCAAACAGTCCTTCTTTTAAAACAAACTTTATGTACATGCATAATTTAAAATGGGGACATCACTAGGTTGATGAGACTCAACCCTCAGGATTAAAGAGTTAAGATTTAAGGCTTTGTCATAAAATATTTTGGTCTAACTTAGGCAATATTAAATGGTAAACAAGAGCACGATGACTGACATACCTAAATAATTAATAAAATATCAACCATTTATTTCTAAAAATTTAACAGTTCTAGTGTAATTTTGGAGGTTTCAATTCGCAAATCTAGTGCTTGAGAGATATACTTCTAGAATGCAACTACAGTCGTACATAAAAAAATTCATTGAAAGGTCGTGGTCCATAATGTCGCGTGGTCGTTGAAATTTGGAACCTTAGAACCAAAGTCTAAAATTTCAAAAATTTCAAAACCTCTAACCCGCAGACTACAAAGATGATTGGAAGAAAGACTTGCAACTAAGGTTTGGAAAAGCACCAAAACCCCAACTTTGGTGAATTAAGATAGGAAAGGTGGCAAGGATAGTGCATTTATGAAGTGAAGATCATGAGCAGATTTTAGCAAGTGGACATGACTAGAGGATTGATGGGTAATTAAGATCCATACATGCGAGGTTTGGAAAATTATTACCTCTCAACCCTCAATTAGCAAAAATAATAGAGTATGGCGTGGAGAAGAAGGCACACATAAATTTTGAAAGAGTGGTGGTGGTGGCGGTGTAGCTGCAACAGTTTTTAAATGGAGGCCAACTTCACTCTGCATTCGAGGAGGAAATTAACCTATTTTATGGTGAAGCTTCTGACCAAAGATTAATGTGTATGTTTGTATTCACTGATGGGAGGTTGGTATAAAGTGTGCGGATGATTTTGGGGAAATCCTTTGGAAATTTGAGGCATAGATATAGGACTAACATGGATGTATACTCCTTAATTATAGCATGGGGTTTGGACTTGGGGGAATCAACAAGCACAGTGAGAGAAGTGATGGAGATGATTGTGCATAGATATTTCTTGGAAGGATTAGAATCAATACTTGAATGGGCAGTTCCAAGTGAAGGTTTCGACATCCAGGAAGGCTTTGGAAATGTGGAACTGGAAGAGATAGAAGGATGTATCCCTTTTGTGCATTGGCTAGAGGATGAGATTAAAAATTGATGCAAGGAAGAAGCAAGGTTAGGCTAGCAAGCATTGAAGCTCTTTATATAGCTAATGAAGGTGGAAGCAACTATAGCATATGCGAAAGTGGAGGCAGAGCGCATGGAAGCACAAGCAAAAGCAGAGGCAAAGTGTATGAAAGCCAAAGGATAGAATGCAAGGAAGCAGAAGATGAAAGGCAAAGAAACAAGGAAAGTTGGTTATGAAACGGGTAGCACTAGTTGAATTTGTAGTTTTTGTAGGGTTTTTACAAAATTAACACAAAACTAGTACTAAATTTTTGGCTTGTTGGGGGTTGAACCCTATTATGGGTGTGTAGTGTGAATAGTAGGTACTAGAAAGGGTAAAAGAATAATTGAAAATCTTGTTGAAATATGCAAGGTAGATACAGATAGTTGTGGAACTGGTTTTAGTTGGGAAAGGTTACTTTTTTTTGTTATGAAGCATGTTAAGATGCTTTTTTGAAAAAACTATTATAGTTGTAGGTGATTTTTGGATGGTCGATGAAAACAATGAGGCAAATAATCTTTATTTTCATGCATTTTTTTATTAGTTTGATATTATGTTTAATTTTCCAATGTTTTTTTCTTAATCATTTGAAAACAGGTTTAATTCGCCAATTAACTTTATTTTTTAGTTTGGAAAAAAGTTTAAATCACCAACAAAATTATATTTTTTGGTTTGAAAACAGGTTTAATTCGCCAATCGAAATATTTTATTGGTTTGAAAATAGATTTTAATCGCCAATGGAAAAATTTGAGTGGTTTTAAAAAAATTGCATTTCACCAGGATTTTCCATAGACTTCTAGCAATTAGAAAAGATTCACCAATGGACATTTTTTTTTTCATGAAAAACGAAAAAAAATTCCACTAAAATTAATATTTTTATTAGGAAGTATACAAGATTCACCAGGATTTTACACCTTCGCCAAGGGGGGGGTTCTTAAATTTTTCCCTGGTCAGTTAAGTTCTATAAATTTAACCTTTGATGATGAGGTTAGGGCTCTATTGATGTTGTGCTCATTGCTAAAAAATTGGAATAGCTTGGTTATGTTTTTGAGTAATTTTTTTTTGGTTCAAGAAATTTAAAGTATGATGATGTTTTTGATGTTCATTAGTGAGGAAATACAAAGAAAAAGCACTAGTGAGACATTAGGCAATGCTTTTACTACAGATAATAGGTAAAGACAGAGGGAGAGAGAAAATAGCCCAAAAAATCATGGGAAGTCTAAGAAGGGTGGATCCAAATCTAGATGAAGACCAGAATATCGGCATTGTGGGAAGAAAGGTCACCTAAAGAAAGAATGTTGGTCTCAAAAAGGAAAATAAGGGGATGGAAAACATGAAAATAGTAAGGAAGAAAATATAACAGGTGATGTATTGCAAGATTCTTTGATCCCTTCATTAGATAATATTACAAATTCTTGGGTGTTAGACTTAGGGGCTTCATTTCATGTCACACCCCATATGAATTATTTTCTAGATTATGTTCAAGGTAATTTTGGACAAGTTTACTTGGGTTATGATGAACCATGTAAAATTGTTTGAGAGGTTAAGATACAAATAAAATTACTAAATGGAGACCAATGGCTGCTAAAAGAGGTGAGGCATGTTCTTGATTTGAGAAGAAATATAATTTTAGTAGGACAACTAGGAAGTAAAAATTGTAGAATTTTATTTACAAATAATTTGTATAAGGTCACTAAAGGAGCATTGATAATAGAAAAAGGAGAAATGGTAGGTGCATTATGTTTTTGTACTAGTAATTCTAATTTATTTATTGCCTTAGTTGAAAAACAAGAACAAATACAACATTGTGGCACTATAGGCTTGGTGAGAAGGGGATGAGTATTCTTCAATGAGAATCTATTTCCAAGTTTGAAGCAGGTAGATTTGGATTTCTATGAAAATTTTATTTATGACACACAAGTGAAGGATCTTGAATGAACTTATGTTGTTTCTCCATGTATATATCCTCCTAAAGATCACCATGAAGAAAAGAATTCTTCACATCCATATAATGAACTTCCCATCTATGTGTTACAATTATAGAAATGACAAGTTAGATGGAATTAATTTTGGCGACTACTGCAAAGGTCTCTAAGTAGTCAATCCTAGGAATCTAGGAGAATCCTTTGGCAACCAAGTGAGCCTTATGATTTTCAATCGACCCATGTAATACAATTTTTTTTAATAGATCCACTTGCATAAAACAAGTTTCCTTCCCCTAGTAAGTAGGACAAGATCCCAAGTGTGGTTCCTCTCCAAGGAATTAAACTCTTCTTGCATGCTTGCATCCCACTAAGGGACACTAGAAGCTTCTTGAAAGTTTCATGGATTGGAAATTGTAGCAAGGAAGACATGTGGAGCATCCTAAAACTATGGTCATATTCTCCTATGATCTGAAGGATCTCTTTCCCAATCCTCTATTGACTACACTGCCTGGTGAGCCCAAAGAGGCCCTTCAGCTAGAGAAGGAGGAGAATCATCATCCTCTAAAGGTGGTTCATGTGAACCCTCATCATCACTATCATCATTTGAAGTGGAGGAAGTAGGCTCCTCATCAAGATCAGAAGTATTATGATCCTCTAAAGAACTATCATTGTGATGCAATAATTCCAATCTAATGGTGGTGGGAGAAGTATCGAGAGAAGAACCAAAAGGACTCTACTCAAAATAAACAGTCCTCCCAATGAAAAAATCATGTTTGGTAGGATGGAGAATCCTATAGCCTTTGACATCATCTAGGTATCCAAAAAATATCAAGGCTTTCTTTGTAGATCCATAGCCTTATGTTTCACTATTGGAATATGCACCCATGCACTAGATCCAAATACTTGAAAGTGCTTAACTAAGGGTTTCTAACATGTCCAAGCTTGAAAAGGAGTTATCCCCTTTACAAATTTATGAGTAACTCAGTTTTGGATATAACACGCATAGTTAATGGCTTTTTCCCAGAAAGGTGATGCCAAAGACTTGGAGTGAATCATATAATTGGCCATCTCTTTCAAGGACTGATTATTTCATTCTACAACTCAATTCTGTTGAGGATTGTAGAGAACCATATGCTTCAAATCAATTCCTTTTGAAGCACAATACTACACAAACCTATGGTTGACATGTTCCCCCTATTATCTATGCATATACCTGTGATAGATTTCCTAGTTTGTTTCTCTATAAAAGCCTATTATTCCAAGCATGAATTGAATACTTTAGACTTTTTTTTGAGAAAGTACACAATGGTTTACATGGGAAATTTATCAATGAATGTCAAAATATATCAAGCTCTACTAAAAGATGGTTGTAGAAATGGCACTACTAGATCACTATGTACCAACTCCAAAATATGTGAGGCTCTCCAAGATTTTCCTTTGTCAAATTTCTCTTCATGATTCTTTCCAAGAATGCATCCTTGGTAAAAACCATTAGAAAAAAAAATATAGTAAAACTTGTAACCATGTCCTATTGACTGATCTTTTGTAAATATGGTAACTCAAGTGGCCAAATCGCTAATGCCACAAATTACTCACATCATCTTAATGAGTGAGTAGAACAAATGAAGGGGGGTCAAGAACAAAGTGAGATTAAAAAATAAATCGAAGAAGGATTATCTTCTTTCCCAACTACAATTGTAGAATCATTGTGCAACTCATGAATCACCACTAAATTAGGAGTAAATTCAACTCACTTATTTGAAGTTGTGTGAGTGATTTGATATATCAATGGGAGATTAGTTAACAATGAGGACACACAAAAAACATCTTGAAATGTTTCATCCCCCATATCAACAGACCCTCTTCCACACACCTCAATAGGAGTGTCATCACCCATCAAAATGGAAGGCATAATAAACGAATCCAAAGATACAATATCATCTTTAGAAGAAGACATTTGATACAAAGAACCTGAAGTAAGAACCCAACTAGATGGTGGAGAAGAAACTACTGTAAAGGTCTTTCCCTTTCCTTTCCCCTTGTTGTATTTAGCTTTGTGAGACTCCTCATCTAAACTTTGTTTGATGGAATTAGGAATGACGAGATTATTATTTTCAAGAATGTTAGACTTGTGAAAAACATGAGCCACGAGATTAAGCAATGAAAAAATATGCCTTCCATGCAAGAGATTAGAAAACAAATAATTTCAATATTCCTCAACAAGAAAAAGATACAACAATGAAGCTCAAGAATCTTCAAGGAAAACAAAAGTCCTCAAAGATTAAGAGTTTTATTGTTTGACCCATGATGAAGAGATGCAAGAAAGAAGTGTAGAAAGAAAGTGAACACAAGATGTAAAAACACTCCCACCCTTTTTACTAGTATCAAAAATCACCCCACCCCCAAATATTATAAGATTGGCACTTTATATTTTAGTGTGTTTACAAAACCTTTTCCAAGATACAATGCTCAATAGGCTCAAAATAGCCAAAATTAAAAATACTAATATAAAATGAACTTGATACAAAATATGGAAAAATTAACCTTATATCTATGTAGTGCTCTTTTCCACCTTTCCAACACCTATTCATTTTTGAAATTTGAAGCACCGGGGTGAAATTTATCACATGTTGAAGAAATTAGCAATGAATAACTTGAACTTGAAATATCTAGTAAAAAATGGAAAAAAAATATTTTTAATACCTCCATGGATGGAACATTCTTGTCTCCAGATTTTTGGAAATATCTTGTTTTCAAAAAATGGACATAGAGGAAAAATGTTATGCAAGTTTGAAAAAAGGCCCAATTTGGCCTAGTGGAGGGCTCTGGTGGCCCCATGGTGGTTGGATGGTGTCGTCGCCACCAATGATGGCCACTAGGTGTTGACTGAGCGGAAAACTAGTGGAGTTGTCACAATGCCAAGGTGCTAGTTTTGTTTAGACCACTGGCGGTCTGCAAAATTTGACTTGGTCACTATTTGGTTAGCTTGATTGTAGGTGATGAAGTAATCACTCACCTAGTGGTTTTAGTGGTTGTGATGTTTACCACTAGCTAGCAAGCTACATCAGCTAAAGCAACTGTTGGTAGCTTTGTATAGCCTATAGAGGCTTTTAAGCTTGCAAGCACTTAGTGCTCTACTAGCACTTAAGCACTTGCAATGCTTTATAAAATATATATATATACTTTAAAAAAAAATGTGAAAAGAATAAATCATACGACCTGCAACCTAGGGGGCATACGGATCACTAGAAAAAAATATTTTTCCTCGATGACTCCCAATACGAAATATAGGAGAATTTTATATCAACATTTGTCTCCCCAGCCTCTTGAATGCAACGGCAAAGTCCTTTTTAGCCAAAAATGCTCCTGTGAAACCCTATTTGCTAGATCTGAGCTTCAAACCCCTAATTGCAACTATGTCAAATGATCTCCAATTCAAATGAAATAAAATCCAATATTTACTTTCTCAAGCCTCTTGGATGCATTAGAACAATCAAAATACCGCTAGTATAACTAAAAATATTTCAATAACCCAAATATCACAAAACACATATGCAATATGAAGAGGTTATTAAAACTTCATAAACCCTTTCCAATTCTCTAGATTGTTCAAAATGTAAGAGAAGAGAATACAAGAATTTACAAGATTTTTACATGAAAATATCAATCTCTCAATTAGGAATCTTAAGAACTTAGATTTCTCAAAATAAAAGATCTAATGCCATGTTAGAAATTTGAAATAGATTGAATAACCCAAGGAAATTTTTAAGATAAATTCAAAGTTACATAAACAATGCAAACTAGCAACTTCAAGAGATATGCGATGTCAGAATGACAAAATTCCATTAAGAGCTTCCAAGATGAAAAATACAAGCTAGGTAGTGAGTTTATATAAAACTAAGGAGAGGATGGAGGTGGAAAATCAACCAATGATAATTGACCACCAATAAGCACCAACATTAAATAAAGTGATGAAAAAGTAAATACTCCACCCTTAAAGGGTGGAGACAACTCATCACTTTATCTCCTAGTTATTAAACGAGAAACTCACTTTATTATCCTAAGCAAGCTTAATAAATGTGTAGGAAAAACCTATAACTAAGGAAAAATAAATTATCCCTCTAGGAAAATTAAAACCTACACTAACACGAATACTATCAATCTATAGACTAATATTTTGTGTTTGATTTGATATAAAAATGTGATATGGTTTTTGAATTTCTAATTTTTCTCTAATTCATTTTTGAAAGAATTTCATTTTATGTATACTCAAACCTGGGATGATATCTTGATCTTTGAACATGAATGTTATGACTTATTCAATTTATTTCTTTAATGGGAATTGACCCTCAACGCCTTCAATAGAGGTCAAATTTTACCAATTCATAATGTAGGTGTGGATTGTTTTTTATTAGGTACGTAGCATTTGCAGGGTGTTGTACCCTTACACAAAGAGCCAAAAGGGCCAATAGAGTTCAAGACCAAAAAACATCAAAAAAACATAGCCAAAAAACTAACACTTCGAACCAACAACAAATGGACAGACAATGGATAAACAACAAACTAATTGACATCTCCCTAGTTCTTTGACAGGAGATTAACAACATCATTTTTGACCCATTCCTGATGATCTTCAACATTCTTCTTGTCCATTTCATCCTTCATAACTGCTGACAAGGTGTTGGTAACATAGTGGCCAGCTTAACCGTGAAGCAGGTCAAACCACAGAATTTTTTGTCCAACTTTTCCAATCTTTCCTGCAGCACACAGAGCTCCTCCCCCCCAACTGTAATCTTGCCAGTATCAGCACGCTCAACATCCAATGGGTCTGAAGACAGAGAGATCAAGACCTCCTTCTACACTTTGCCAATTTTAGGAATGGTGTTGGGCCCTCTAGCATACTCCTCCTCCTCACCCTCAGACTCCTCTTCATCCCTGCTATCTTTATTGTTAGACCACTCCTCTTTCATATCCAAGTCTTCTACCTGCACTTTTTTGCTATTCTTGGCCAACCTACCAAAGCGTCAGATGATGGTATCGCCACTAGTCACCATCGTCTTTGCAACCACCATATCCCCCTTAGAGTCCTTGCCCACCACATTTTTACCTTTGCTCATAGGCTCCTTCAAACTCTTTCCTTCCTCTTTTCCTTTCATTTTTAGGGCGGGCTTGCTAGTAGTCTTGGTAGGGGTTGATTTGAGCTCACAAAGACTAGTCACGCACACTAGTATGGGCCGCACCCACATTCCCCTTAAGCTTTTTAGTAGTGGGTTTAGGTTTATGTGTGTTAGCAAGGACTGGGTGGTTTTTCCTGATGGGGCCTTTGGACTCAACT
>VDFB02000363.1:153909928-154044581 GCA_007258455.2 Sequoia sempervirens
TGAGGGTTGGCCAAGACTTAGAAAATAACCCACAACCAAGAGAATAATTTTATTATTCAGAAAATGGAGCTTCTTACATGCAGAGGATCTCAAATCCCCAAGTTCTACAACACATGCAAGTTACAGAAAGCTACAGAATCACCCTTTCGCAATATGCGAGCTTGTCCCCAAAAAGTTACCCAAAAATTAGAAACCCGCCCATAAATAGAGCCCCTCATTAGTTCGGAGCCAAAACAACATTCAATTTGAGTTTAGGTGGTTTGGCGTCTAAAATTTACAACATGAAGTTCAAATTTCAAAATAGCATTTGCAACTGTATCTTCTAGAAAGTGCACCAACTTCGCGGGGCCATAACTTTTGATCCAAGACCCCGATTCGCGAACTGTTCAAACCGTTGGAAAGGTCTCGAAGTCAAGAACATGCTCAAAATTTGCTACGCCAATTTTGTCAAGTTTCGGGGCCGATCCGGGAGCTCTAAATGCCTCAAATCTAACTTAGAAGATTTTCAAGTGCAAATCTGGGAAACTAAAACTGCAATATCTTTCAACCCAGGAACCAAAATTAAAAACCGTAAATTGAGAATTTCATTATGAGAAGGGTATCCAAAAATATAAAAACATCTAAAAATTGAGAAACTTAAAATTTAACTATTTTTGGGTGATGTAAGATTGCCCTTACACCACTGGATGCTCCTGCATCACTAATTCCCTCTTCTTCTTTCGTCAAAATTTTGAGACCCAATTGGACATTTGTACTTAAGGTATAAATGTCCACATCCCTTTTCTTTCATTAGGGGAAATTTACATAAAAAATGGGCCTCCTAAGGAACTCTAAAAAACAAAAATGATCTCAAATAATACAAATTATTTAAATATAAAAAATATAAATTACTTAACTACATGAGTTAAGTGGGGACACATGTTTCTATTACAATTTCTTATAAAACTCAAGTCCATTATTTTTTTAAAAGTGGTAACATATGTTTTATTGATAAACTCAAATTCACTTTTCATTTTAAATTATTTCTTTTCTTATTTTTTATTTTTTATTTAAAAAATCTTAAACTCAAGTTCATTTAAAAAAAAAATGGTAACATATATTTCTATTATAATTTATTAAAAAATTCAAGTTCACTTTCTTTTCTTGATTATTTGTTTTTATTTAGAGAATGGTAAAGTAAAAGTAACTTTAAATATTTTTTTTATATTTAATATTTTATTTTATATAAAATTTATATACTAGTATATTTATATTTAAAAGTATATATCTAAAGTAGTCAAGGGATATCTCTTTTCCATTGTTTATTTGATTTTCTCACTTTTTTTTTTCTTTCATCATTTTTTTTTTGGTTTGATATTTTTGGTGATTTTCTCCAACTTTTTCTCCTTCCAATTGTTTCCAATTTCTTTTTTGGTTTTATTTTTATTTTCAAATCTCTTTTTTGGTTCATGTGATTTTCTCACTCCTTCAACATTTTTTAATTTCTTTTTTGGTTTTATTTTTTCATTTCTTAAGTTTTATTTTTTATTTTCTTTTTCTTATAAATTTACGTAGAAAAAATGAGTGCTCTCATCCCCAACTTGATGTGATTGTATAACACTTATCAGCATAATTAAAGTAAGTTTCATATTATAGATTTATGATTTTATATATTTATAATTATATATATATATATATATATATTTATGATTTTATAGATTTAGATTTATGATGTTCTGTAGTTTATTTAAATAAACATATTTATTATAAACAGTGTCAAAGTACAAGTAACTTTAGATATTTTATTTTATACTTAATATTTTATTTTATATAATAAATCAAGTTCCATATTATAGATTTAGATTTATTATGTTAAATATGTTTATAACAAGTTTTATGATTTTAAATATATGATAAAGTTTTTGAACTATATAAAATTTAAATAAGTTTACTAAAAGAATTGCAGAGAGAAAAAATTAAGGAAAAACTTTGATGTCAAATTGTGGAGGGAAAAATTTGAGGCTGAATTATGGAGGGAAATTTTGAGAAAAATTGTAGAGGGAAAATTTTGAAGTTGAATTATGGAGGAAAAAACATGAGATTGAATTTAAAATATCTATTTATTTAGACTTTCAAAACAATCTTGCTCTAATTAATTGGATAAAAGACAAACAAATTAGGGGCGGGGGCCCTAGCTCGGTTGGCTAAGTATTTCCTGTTGCAGGTAGCTGGTCATGAGTTCTAGTCTCCCCCGTCCCGTGGTACCGGAGGGCGTGTCGCGCCAGCACCGCCGGTCACGTTAAAAAGTTTACCAGGCGCACTGCAGTTTATAGGGGGCCGTGCTATACAAACCCGATTTCTGCAGCCTAAAAAAAAAAAAAGGACAAACAAATTAGAGGAAAAAAAGGTGACCGAGATTTTTCTTTTCTTTTTAATAATTATTTCATTTGAATTTTTAAGAGTATTTTGAATAATTTCATTACAACTTTTCAATCTTTTTAAAAATAATTTCAATACAACTTCTTTAGAATAATCTCCATCATATATGATATGTTATAGAATGATTGAATTTTTTTGTTGTATAATAGTCAGATTCAATTTTAAAGAAGTGAAAAATGAAGAAGAATTCATATAATTTACATGTGGAGTTGGATGAAGAAATGTAGCCATATCAGAAATGAAATACAATGAAGAATTATGATATAGATGATAACAATTTGAGAATATTGGGCCAAAAGCATATAGATATATGGGCGAAGGGAAATTTGTATCCTCTTGATCCTAAAAGTAATGATTATCCTAAGTTTGATACTATTACTGGGCTTATAAAATTTGTATGCAATGGGGAAAGTGGATTGTTAGGGTACTACAAGAGGCTTGAAGGAAATAGAGAAAATGTTGAGAAAAAAATAAATTTTGTAGAAAATAAGATGCTTGAAATGGATAATAAAGTCTTTAATTTAGTTGAAGTGAACAAGAGGTTAGAACATGAGTCTATTGACCATTGGAAAGTTTGAAATACAATGGTTCAAGAAATCTCATTATTGAAGAAGGAAAATAAGGATTTGAAGTTCAAAGTTGAAGCTCTCAATAAAGCTATTAAAAAAATGAAGAAAACTGCTCTAGGAGGAAGGATGAGGATCAAAAAGTTAAATAATATTATGTCTCTAGTACCTTCAAGGGGTGGTTTCAAAAAGAGAGTTCAAGCTATGAAAAGTATAATTGATCCTACAATAATTGAGCAAACTGTAGATAGAAGCCAAAACTTAGCCTCACTTATGAAGAGTCTATTTAAAAATGATGAGATATTGGCAATGCTTCATCAACCTCAATGTGCTACATTAAGAAAAGTTTTGGTTGATGAGATAATAAAATATTTATCATGTTCAATTAATGCTAATGATGTACAAGCAGCATGTGACAATGTAGGAATTAGTAGGAGGCGATATGAAGAAATTTTTAAGGCATTACAGACTGGAATATTAAATGTTGGGATCACTAAGGTTTTTTTGCCTCACCCATCTCATGTTAGAGTGGAACAGTCTAACAGGAACAAAGAAGTTCAAGATTTTGTTGGAAATATGTTTCACATCCAAGCATCAAAGGATAATTCTCAAAGGAAATGACAAACACATATTGGAAGGGAAGTCTCAATTACTTTAAATCCAACAAATAATGTTTGGTTTGAAGCTGAATTTTTTTTACAAGCTATAGTAAGGTATTATGATATTTCAATGGATGAGGCAAATGGAAAACTTGCATTTGTCCTAAAAATAGATGAGATGGAATTGATAAATAGTATCAAGTATGAAAGAGTGTCAATTACCTTAATGAATAGAGCATTAAATCTAAATATTCATGTTACTGATGAAACATACTTTCTTGTACAATCAGAGAATCACATTTGGTGGCTTGGTTTGTTTAGAGTAAACAAGGAATGCTATGAAGATCTAAAATGGGTTTTTGAGAAAATTGAGATACCATCCATGATTTCCTCTCATATGATGGGGGAGAAACTTTATGTTGATGGGTACAAATCATATAATGTTGAATGGCATATGGCTGCTAATTTGAAAACATTGAAATGCATGTATAATATCAGTCATGGAGCAAATGCAAAGCATAATTGTATTTATTGTATGCATTCTCAAGACAAGTCAAAAGAATTAAATGGAAGATTTTGTAAAGGTATATTAAGTTGTGACCAAGGATTACATCCTAATAGAGATGAATTTTATCCAAATTTAAAGCCAATTCTCTAAATTCCACTCAAAAGAGTACACATATGAACTCTTCATGATTTTGTAAGAATAATTGATAAACTTGTTTATTTATCAATTTTATTTGCATGGAATAAAAAACCAAAAGAGGAGGCAGAAAAATCCATAAAATCAATTGAAAGGGTATTTTCAAATGCATAGCTACATGGAGGTAATGTTCATATTGAAAAAGATATGAAACGTTCAGGGGCTTGTGGTAATGTTCCATCAAAGCCATCAATGGGAGGTGATAAGGCTCGACATTTTATTAAAAAGTTAGACTACCAAAGAAGTAGAAGGGGTCAATGGGAAATATATAAGGATCTGATCAATGTAGAGGATGATCAAAATGAAAAAGGTTCCTCTCAGTTGAGGAAAATAAAGGCATGAAGTTCATTATCATCTTTGTTCCCTTTGATGAACAAGGAAAGATTCACTAAAGGTGATGATACACAATTTATTGAAGCTGTAACAAAGTTTACAAAGGATTTTCTTCTATCATGGGGAGAAAATGAAATCACTCATTACATGGTAAGAATTCATATGAATTTTTAATTTATTATATGTTTAATATAAATAATCTAGTGTAATTGTATTAGGTTCTAATTATTTTCTTTTCCCTTGGTGTTTTTCAACACATTCTCTATGTACATGGCCCTTGGTTTGCTAAAGAGTATGGAAGGTTGAGCATTTGGAATACACAGGGAATGGAGAAGTCTCATAAGCTAGCAAGGACTGTGATGGAGCTTCCAAAGTTTTTGTAATCTTTGGGATCCCATGGATATGGTCTGCAAATTAAACCCTCATCTTAATGAATTAGATAAGGTTTTGTCTCTATAGAAAACCTCGGTCTTCTAATGTCACGTTGACTTGCCCAACCAGTTGTTAGTCCTTTAAGTCATTACTTAAGCCATCGTATGCATTTTCCCACCAAACCCTTTGGTTAAGAGTGCCAGTCACCCAATTGGCCATTGATTTTAGCTATTTCCTAAAGTCGAGTTTTAATTTTCCCCATGACTTAGGCTTAAGTCACCCACCCACAAGGGTCAAATCATCATTGGCCTAACATTGGCCCCTTATTAAATACTAGCCTTACCATGTACTCAATTTTAGTGATTTGAGACTGTGGGAGGAGATCCTGACTGTACCCCACTAGCTCGCAGATGAAAAATATCGACCAATTATGTAGTACGAGGACAACGAGATAAAGACGCGTGTCCTCATACGGATGTGGGTCCCACTCTCCACTATCTAGTTAATTCCCGTGGCTCTAAACCAATGGTTGAGATCAAATGTCAGGGATAATCTCCACCGTTCCCTACTGGCTTGCTAGGAAAAGATTCAAAGGCCCGTTAAAAGCTGCGAGATCAACGAGATCCCGACACGTGGATCAATCCACCCAGCTTGTGAGACAAATGAGGCTTGTTGGAAGAGAAGTTTCCATCTCAAGTGGGTTAATGCCATTGGCCGAAGATAGATCAATGAAGCACCATTGGATTTCAAACTTGGTCAACCTAAACCAAGCCGTTTGGTTTGCCATCTCGTCATGAGATCAACGACTGATATTCAAAGTTCATAAACTAGCATGTGATAGTTGTTTCCTTTTGCAACGAGTGGGAATTAATGAGTTGCTCTCTATAGGTGCGATCAAATTGATCCCCGTGCATGTGAAAAATTAATTTCCGGCAATCATGAAGTATGATCTACGAATTTCCATGCACTTGGGAATTAAATGGTGACAATACACAAGCCAACGAATCACCCAGTTTGTGCGTGTGTCTTTCATTGAGCATTGATGAGTGCTATCATCACTCTCTTCAATAAATAGAAGTGGAAAGTTGCTATTTTCACCATAGCAATTAGTTGTTAAGTCTGTGAGTTTATGCAGAGAGATGAGATTTCAAATACAAATTTTCTAGTGGTAAAATGAGCAAGTTTTGTGTTTCATTAGTTCCTATACGAAGGTCTTCTCGGCTAAATTCATAGAAGTCCCATGATGAAGATTTGGAGTAAAGGCATGGCACTCATGAGGATACTAGGGGCAAAAAAATTGTACTTGTTGCTACTAGATTCAGCTGTCATCTGAAAGGCTAGGTTGAGAGCTTAGTGGCTGAAGCAAAAGGAGAAAAGACTGTTGGGCCTTCCAACAGAATTTAGCACAAGCTTTGGTATGGTCATGGATCCTTTGGACAACAAAATTTTCCCATTAATATCACAGAGAGCTCATTAGAAATTGAAATTGAGACAAATTATAGTTACCATCAATATCTTGAGATCCTGGGTCGAGCTCTATCTCTTAGAGTTGAGGTGTTGTCTGTTCTGCCTCTGGTCGTAAGGACTCCAAGGGGGCGTGATGTTGCTGAGTTGAAACAAGAAAAGGACAAGGACAGGAGCAAAGTTTCATCTCCAACCCTCACTATGACATGAAGTGGGCATGCGTATTGTGGTGTGTGCATTGCTGGTAAAGGGTCTACTAGTTATTGAAAAGGTGGTGAGTGGGGTTAAATTTTTGTGTTGATTGGTTATTTCTTTGGTGGTAGCTTTCTTTCCACGTGCGTGGTTGTTGCTTTTTGAGATGCTGAATTCTAACTATGTGCCCTCGTGGTGGTATGATCGTCGGTCTTGCTGCTTACATGGTGATTGAGGGAAATTTTGGTGACACTTTATTTCTTCTTCATGGCGGCTGTGGAAATTTTGGTTTTCCCTGTTTTAACATAATCATTATGTGGGGAATTTTGAAATGCAGCTGAAATGTGATATGAAATGAAATTTTTGTAATGTAACTGCATTTTGAGCTGGAAGCTTGTTGGCTCCATTATTCTATAAAAGGGAATTCAAGGCTCATTTGTAGGGGTTCTAATTTTTCGAGTCTTCATATCTGATATGTAAAAGGGTAGAAAATAGAAAGATACCAAAGAATAGGATAGTAAAATTGTCTTAGGTTCTAAACTTTGCATACGAAAATATTAAAAGGTTATGTAGAAATTACTGATATCAAAAGTAAATTCCATACATAGTTCATATACTCTTCTTTGTAAACCATTCTACAAGTTTTGAATATAATATCAAGCATATTTGGTTCATCTTCAAATGTTTCATTTGAATGCATGCCTTCATTTTTTCTTTGATTCAATGAATCAACCAATTGTTTAAATGTGGTCATGAACTTGTGATGATTTAATAGGGATTTGTTAAGAAGTGATGAATTATGTGCAAAGAGTTTCCATAATGCAAGTTCTCATGGAAATAGTCCATAATTGTTAGATTTAAAGAGTTTCTACATGACAGGTTGGCCTGTGTATGACTCCATTACCCAATTGATGAAGACACTAGTCTATTTGTCTTGGTATTTGCATTTTGAGTGATAATAACATATTGGACCGTCGATTCAGGGTTAGAATTAGATCTTTTAAAATTTATCTACAATGAAGTATGTATGTGAGATATTTTCCCTGTTCCTGGTAAATAGATGGATATTTGCTTGAAGACTAGCCAACCTTTGAGTGAATTATGTTGTTTACCCCTTATAGGAATTGATTTGTGATTTTCTATGTCATTTATTGGGATATTCAAATAAAATACTAAAAGGAATACCCTCCTAGGTCCCACAGAGCTTGAAGTGTAGAAGATTGTAGTCTTCAACTGAATCTTGTCAGTTGGCCATTCACTTTAAGGGTCTTGAATATAGGAACTGTCTATTCTTTAGAGATTCCTTAGGTGTATTGGAAAAACACCAAAAAAATGGCAACTTTGTTGGGGATATTATCATTCTCCAAACGAAGATACAAAGTGCAGAGTCAAAGGGTGAAGTGAACCTGAACATCTTAATTGGACAATAACAAATTCTAGAACCTGGCTAATATTTTGAGTGCAACAAAGATTGAAGGATCCAAATGTGACTCTGTTGTGGAAGATATCCTAGAACGTTTACTACTTGTGAAGAAAATTCATCTCACTTGAAGTTCAATCCTCTGGAAAGAGGTGGTGAATTTGACTCAAAGGACCTATTAAAGCATATATCAATTGATAGGATCTGCAATTTAAAAGACAAAGTATAGTCACCTACTACAAGTTACCAGGTATTTTCCCTAGAGTTTGAAGAAATTGGAGTGTATTATTGGTAAATCAAGATAAATTTCCCATGCTTGAGATGTAAATGATTCCATAATGAGTGAATTAGCACTAGGTGAGGGAATAGTAGTAATATTTTATCATGCTTTTATGTATATGTTAAATTCTTGCATCATGATGAAAGAAGCATGTTAAATTGTTACATCTTAAGCAATATTTGTAAGAAATACTTATACTAAGGTCTTAGTATCAAATATGTGAAAGGGATTGAAGTAATTTTGTATAATTGTTGGGTATATTCTTAATCCCTTTTCAAGAATTAAAGGTAAATTTTCAATCTATGCCATCTAGTGTAAATATGGAAAAAAGCATGCAAGATGAACAACCATTATCTTACCAAGGCAATTTCAGTACTGATAGGTACAAGGCTATTAGCTTTGACAATATTTCTAGTTTCTTGAATATGGTACCACTCAAGGTTAGGGACAAACTACCAAGATTTAGTGGGGAAAAGTTAGAATTAGCAAGCAAGCATGTGCAAGAATTTGTTGATGTGTTGGGTGATTATGAGAGATACCATAAAGATGTGGTTATGAAGCCATTTGTCCAATCTCTGAAAGGAGATGCAAGAGTTTGGTTCTCTTTTTTTCCTATTTCCTCTGTACATTGTTGGAACAAACTTAAGGAAACCTTCATGGACCAATTTGGTGAAAGGATAAACCCAAGTGTTGCAAGAAGGAATTTCATGGAGATTTCTAGGGGTAGGGAGGAATTGGTCCTTTCTTTCAACCTTAGATTTACTAAGGTCATAAGGGAAATCCTCAAGCACATGAGACCAAATGATGCAGAATGTTTGGTTGTGTATTTGGGAGCATTTGATAGTAAGATGAGCTTCTTGTTGAGGGATAATGAGCCTGCCACCTTACAACAAGCTTACCAAGAGGCTATGAACATTGAGAACTATTTGAAATACTCAATCATGAGAGGACCTGCGATTGCTAGTAGTAGTTCTAATAGCATTCAAGCTATTGAACCAAACAAATTAGGGAGTAGGAATGTTCGTCAAGAAAAGGAGCCCGTAGATGTTACATCTACATTACTCCCAATGGATGCAATACATGAGAAAGCATCAACCTCACATCAACCAAGGATGAGAAGGGCTGACTTGATTTTCTCTATTAGAAAGTTGTATGAAATGAAGAGACATGCAAATGAGTCACCATATGACTTGTTCTCAAGATTTTTGGATGTTCTAATGGAGATACCCAAGAGTTTTAGGCCTAGTGATTTAATGTGCATTAATTTGTTTTGTGAAGCCTACATATTAGGATCAAGCTAGTGGTTTGAGGAGCAGAAGCCTCATAGCCTTGATCAAGTAGTGGATTGGATTAACACCGTGGAAAAAATTGAGCAGGGTTCTATGCCCCTTGTTGTTTCCCAGAATGTGGGCAATAATTTCCATAGAGACAAGGATCACAGGCTAAGATTGGTAGATCAAAGAGAAGCATCAGAGTCTGAGTAGCTAACTATTGAATGTTGTTGTTTTACAAGCAACATAGAAGCAAGTGCATGTAGTAGTGATGAAAATGAAGAGATAGAGTGTGAGAACACAAAGGTAGTACCTAATTATATCCCTTGGGATGTTATAAGTTGTGAGCAAACACAAGGGGTAAATGATGAAACTTCCCAAGTTAATTCAACTAGCACTTATCATGCACCATTCAATGATGGGAATACACTTGCTTTCAATAATGAGGCACAAATGAGGAATCAAAGTGATGAGATCGAGTTTGGACAATCTTCTATTGAATATGATTCTTCTTATGAAGTGGAGATGGAATCCCTTGCATCTAGTAGGGGATATGTTAATAGCCTTGAGGGTGTGTGTTTCCTACGCAGCGAGAAATACTCTTCATGTGGAAAATTCTCTAAATGTGGGTCAATTATTGTGAGTGCAGATGATGAGGAAGATGTTGAGAATGTTTCTCTTTTTTCTTGAGGTGATTACACTGAAGTTGAATGCACTGATGATAAAAATTATTGGAATCCTGACATTGAAAAAGATGAGATACATCCAATTATTATAGAGGTATGGAAAAATCCCTTATTTGATGAACCTGCAATGGACAGTGAGGTTATAAATGATAATTCTTATTGGTGTAGAAGCAATCCTCTTTTCAAAGATAACCCTGATGAGTATTTAGTAAGTACTAGTGGTGAATGTGTCATGGATGGTTCAAATAAGAATCAAGGTGATATTAAGGTTGGAAACTGTGCCTTTGAAAATGTTACTCCTGACTTGGTACTTCCCTAACTAAATGGAGGGGGACAACACAAACACTGGTGAATTGGTGTCTCAACATGAGATTGAGCAAATTGTACTTGATAAGCATAAAGAGAATGCCTTAGATTTGTTAACATCCAAATGTGACAACAACTTACATGATAAAGAATTCCAAGGCTATGATGGTAGTTTTGAATGTAGCATGACTGTTGAAAGGGATGTAGATGATTGTGCTAATTTTCCTATGGTAACTGGTTATATACTTGAAAAGGTAGTTGAAATATCAACTGTTCAAATTCCACATGATGTCACTTGCCTCGATATAGAAGGAGGTCCAATTTTAGGAAAAAAAGAGGTGAATTAGGATAAAGATATGGACACTCAGGTAACATTATTTTATGTTGAGGAGAATGAATTATTTGATGATTCTGCAAAATATGTCAGTATTGCAGGATTATTTCATCCATGTGATGGGAAATTCAAAGGAATGGATAATCCATGGAATGATATAAGTCAGTATGAAGCTGTAGTGGAATTCTTTGTAGATGCTCCCTACCTTATGGACCTTATCATGGAACTTCTTTCATCTCATGAAGAAAACACTTGTGACAAACAAATTAAAGGTGTTCCTAATCATGTTTTTCTTTTTCCTAGTCTTGTAAAAGATTGGCCAAGTGTGAGCCAAAGTGTTTATGAGGTTTTCAAATTTGATGAGCAAGTGGAATGTGATTTCACATTTCATGATAGTGTGGAGTATGAGGGTTTCATCTTCCCAATTTGGTTTGATGAACCTATTGTGGAGAGGGATAAGTGTGGTAATGTTACATCACATATCATAGGCAGTGTTGATTGTGATGGTGCTAGTAGCTTGGAATTGCATAATGATCATATGGATCCATTGCTAGCAAAGCAAGCCAAAGTGTTTGACAAAGGAAAGAATTGTCCCTGAAATTTGGAGGCCAGGGGCCTCCAATTTATGGATGTAAATTGCAATGTACATTTTGTAAATAGTGTATTTAGGTTGGTTTGGTGTGTTCGCTTTCTGTTGTGTTTGCTTGCCTTGTCTGAACAAGCTCCTAGGTTCTAATCTTCTACCTTGGTCTGCTTCAACTTGAGATTTGGATTCTCGCTTTACCCACTGGGGGTATACATCCCTGAGCATGAGCCACTAATGGAACTTCCAAAGTTTTTGTAATCTTTGGGATCCCATGGATATGGTCTACAAATTAAACCCTCATCCTCATGAATTAGATAAGGTTTTGTCTCTAAAAGAAACCTTAGTCTTCTAATGTCACATTGAATTGTCCAGCCAGTTGTTGGTTATTTAAGTGATTACTTAAGCCATTGTATGCATTTTCCCACCGAACCCTTTGGTTAAGAGCGCCAATCACCCAGTTGACCATCAATTTTAGCTATTTCCTAAAGTTGGGTTTTAATTTTCCCCATTACTTAGGCTTAAGTCACCCACCCACAAGGGTCAAATCATCATTGGTCTAACATTGGCCCCTCATTAAATACTAACCTTTCCATGTATGTAGTTTTAGTGATTCAAGATCGTGGGAGGAGATCCTGACCATACCCCACCAGCTCACGGATGAGAAATGTTAGCTGGTTATGCAGTGCGAGGATAATGAGATGAAGACGTGTGTCCTCATACGAACGTGGGTCCCACTCTCCACTATCTAGTTCATGGCCCATGGTTCTAAACCAATGGACGAGATCAAATGTCGGGGATAATCTCCACTGTTCCCCACTGGCTCGCTAGGAAAAGATGAAGGCTCATTAAAAGCCACAAGATCAGCGAGATATCGACACATGGATCAATCCACCCAGGTTGTGGGACAGATGAGGCTTGCTGGTGGAGAAGTTTCCATCTGAAGTGGGTTAATGCCATTGGCCGAAGATAGATCAATGAAGCACCGTTGGATTTCAAAATTGTTCAACCTAAACTGAGCCGTTCGATCTGCCATCTCGTCATGATCAACAACCGATATTCAAAGTTGATAAACTGGCACGTGATAGTTGTATCCTTCTGTAACCAGTGGGCATTAATGAGTTTCTCTCTGTAGGTGCGATCAAATTGATCCCTGTACATGTGAAAACTTAATTTTTGAAAATCATGAAGTATGATCTACATATTTCCATGCACTTTGGAATTAAATGGTGACAATATGCAAGCCAATGAATCACCCAATTTGTGTGTGTGTCTTTCATTGAGCATTGATGAGTGCTATCATCACTCTCTTCAATAAATAGAAGCGGCGAGTTGCTATTTTCACCATAGCAATTAGTTGTTAAGTCTGTGAGTTTATGTAGAGAGACGAGGTTTCAAATAAAAATTCTCTAGTGGTAAAATGAGCAAGTCCAATGTTTCATCAATTCTTGTATGGAGGTCTTCTCAGCTAAATTCACAGAAGTCCCATGATGAAGATTCAGAGCAAAGGCATGGCACTCGTGAGGATACTAGGGGAAAAAAATTTGTACCTATTGCTACTAGATGTAGCTATCATCTAAAAGGCCAGGACAAGAGCTTGCTGGCAGAAGCAAAAGGAGAAGAGACTGCTGGGCCTTCTAGCAAAATTTAACACAAGCTTCGGTATGGTCATGGATCCTTTGGATGATAAAATTTTCCCATTAATATCATAGAAAACTCGTCAGAAAATGAAACTGAGATGGATTTTGGTTACAATCAATATCTTGAGATCCTAGGTCAAGCTCCATCTCCTGGAGTTGAGGTGCTATGCATTCCACCTCTGGCCATCAAGACTCCAAGCGGGCGTGATGTTGTTGAGCTGAAATGAGAAAAGGATGAGGATGGGGTCAAATTTTTGTCTCCAACCCTCGCTACGACACGAAGTGGGCGTGTGTATCATGGTGTGTGTGCTACTAGTAAAGGGTCTTCTAGTTATTGAAAAGGTGGTGTGTGGGGTTAAATTTTTGTGTTGATTGGCTATTTATGTGGTGGTCGCTTTGTTTCTGTGTAAGTGGTTGTTGCTTTCTGAGGTGTTGAATGTTGACTATGTTCCCTCATGGTGGTATGATCGTCGGTCTTGCTGCTTATGTGGCAGTTGAGGGACATTTTGGTGGAACTTTATTTCTTCCTTATGGTGGTTGTGGCAATTTTGGTTTTCCCTATTTTAACAGAATCATTATGTGGGGAATTTTGAAATGTAGCTAAAATGTGATATGAAATGAAATTTTTGTAATGTAATTTCATTTTGAGTTGGAAGCTTGTTGGATCCCTTGTTCTATATAAGGGAATTCAAGGCTCGTTTGTAAGGGTTCTAATTTTTTGAGTCTTCAGATCTAATATGTAAAAGGGTAGAAAATAGAAAGATACTAGAGAATAGGATAGTAGAATTGTCTTGGGTTCTGAACTTGCATACGAAAATCTTAAAAGGTTATGTAGAAATTATTGATATCGAAAGTAAATTCCATACATAGTTCATATACTCTTCTCTATAAACCATTTTGCAATTTTTGAATATAATATCAAGCATATTTGGTTCATCTTCAAATGTCTCATTTGAATGCATGCTTTCATTTTTTATTTGATTCAATGAATCAACCAAATGTTTAAATGAGGTCATGAACTTGTGATGATTTACTGGGGTTCAGTAAGAAGTGATGAATTATGTGCAAAGAGTTTCCATAATGCAAGTCCTCATGGAAATAGTCCATAATTGTCAGATTTAAAGAATTTCTACATGAAAGGTTGTAGTGTGTATGACTCCATTACCCAATCGATGAAGACACTAGTCTATTTGTCTTGGTATTTGCATTTTGAGTGATAATAATATATTGGACAATCGATTTAGGGTTAGAATATAAATCTCTTAAAATTTATCTACAATGAAGTATGTATGCGAGATATTTTCCTTGTTCCTGGTAAATAGATGGATATTTGCTTGAAGACTAGCCAACCTTTGAGTGAATTATGTTGTTTACCCCTTATAGGAAGTGATCCATGATTTTCTATGTCATTTATTGAGATAGTCAAATAAAATGCTCAAAGGAATACCCTCCTAGGTTCCATAGAGCCTGAAGTGAAAAATATTACAGTCTTCAACTGAATCTTGTCAGTTGGCCATTCACTTTAAGGGTCTTGAACATAGGAACTTGCTATTCTTTAGAGATTCCTTAGGTGTACTGGGAAAAAAACCAACAAACTACTTATCATAGGTCTACTTAGCATGGTGGAGGATTAGTACCATCTAACCTATTGATCCAAATGAGTCATTGGTTCTATAGACACATGCTTTATAGACTTAACCAAAAGAAAAAGCTTACAAATATGAATAGCATTGATGCTATTGTAAGAGAATTCAATGCAAGATGAAAGAGAAGAATAAGAGAATAATATAATCTTTAATGGATGTCCATACCCTTTAATGGATTACTGCTATAATCTATCTAGAATGTAAAAGCATAGATAATGCATATGAACTATTTTGTAAAATGTTTGAAAGAAATGTACTCTCATGGAGTGTAGTGAATTCCAAACATGCACAAAATGGTTTGAGAATCAAAAGAGTATGCATTTAATAGTGTTTTTGATTGTTATTGAAACAATACATATGCTAGGTAATACTGATAATAATATATTTGTTCTCCATCACAATGACATTTAGTTCAATCTTCAATTTACTTCATGAATTCATTTTTTCATATTTCCACACTAGACAAGGCGTGGGACTGAAACTATAGCCATTTATATATGTATTAAAAAACCATTTACATAAATTATGGTTGTACATGCTAGAAACCAGGACTTGACTAAAATAATGGCTAATTAATATTATATATAAAGCACACCCATTTATTGAATTTGTAGTTGCACTTGTTAGGAACTAGTCATTGCAGATCCAATGATTTTGGCAACATGGGAATTAGAGGTTTGACAAGGTCAAACAACCATGGTTGAATCTTTGAATGAAGATATCATCAAACTCTATCACAAGAACTCTTTGACATTGGGAATAGATCCATGGAACTATCCTTAAGATCTGCCATGCATAACGTTGACAAACAATTGGTAGCTTCCATGAATTCATGGGATTTCATGCTTGGATATGCCTTACACAAAACCTCATGCAATTGCATCAGTTTTTAAAATACAAATTTTTGTGTCAACCAAACCCTAGCTGAAACACTCCATAAAAAAAATGAGATTTGTGCTGAAAACACTCTATGTTCCTCACTGTTATGATTGTGAGTCTATGACCACTACTAATTTACACTTGAAAACTAGAGCATGCTAAAGTGCATAAATTTCCCTCATTTCATCGAGGAAGCAGTTGATATAGGTGACTACAATATTGTCATTATGTAGAATTGAAATGTTGTTGTTGAAACATGCCAGAATTTGTCTTGGGCACACAAATTGGTTGTTGCTGTTGACTGCTACTTGTCAAGTGCCAATTTCAGTTGTGTTTATTACTACAAACTCAGTCATTTGAACCTAGGAACCTCCTCCTTGCACATTTTTCACTTAAACAACTCATAACCCTATCTAGGCACCTATCCTAGTCACAATTGTTACTTTAAAGATCCGCCCACATGCTTAGATGATTCTAATTAGTGTGATTACCACTCAAAAGACCAATTTAAACTTATGCATGATACTATGAAAAATGTGCTTAAGAAGGAGGAATTTGTAAATTCCAAATTCATAAAGGATTTTAAAGTTCAATATAACCATAGTAAATATAATGACAACAAAATTCAATCTTGCTCATTGGGAAATGATGAAGAAAAACCATGATATTATATTATAAGGAAATAAATGTGTGATTACATAGTGTTCTATAAATATTGGATGCTTTACATTGTATGTATAGATCAATTTATTTACATTGGAATGATGATTAGTGAACGCTTTGACTTGATAAGGCTAAAACTATGAAATACTCAAATCCTAGAATGAAATTTAAAAAGTCTAATAGTGAATCTTTCATGAAATTATTCTTAATTTTTTTGATTTCTAATTTTGCAGGAGGAAGACAATCCTTGCAAAGAATAATATTTTCTCGATGCTTTCCAACCTAGAAATTTAGAAGAAAATAACGATTTTAGTTCCTTGTGCTTCAACTTTAGCAAAATTTATATTCATATACATCACAATAAAGACATAAAATAATGAGAAAACCAGATATATAATGATAAAAAACCAATCTACCTTATTTCCATTATGCAAAAATATGAAATCGCTAAGCTCTTCATCCATTTCCAAATATTTTCTTATTTCAAACAATGTCTAATTTTCTTCCATTGATAAAGATCTAAAAGGAATTTTATTCATCAAAATATCAAATGATACTTTTGGAGAATGGGTTCCATCATTTTCATCTTGGTCATTTGGAATCCATGTCCATTGTCCCAATTGGTGAACATGTCTCCACCTTCAAAATTGGAATCTCATGTATAAAATTTGTCTTGAAATCCAATACCTGAGTAATATATTAAACTATGTAAATATTTTTATACAGAAACTATAAAACATCATAAGTAATAGAATTACTAAAAAATAAACACAAAAATTTACCTGAAGGAAATTGTGTCATGAGACAATCTACATTCTATTTCCTCTCCATTTTCATAGTGTACTCTTTTGTCCCACTCAAAACAAAATAAAGACTTGAGCAATCTATCCAAAGGTGATTGAATACTATATGTTTTTTTAGTTCTCTGAATGGATGATTCAGTTTTGAACATATGATAGAAAATGTTGATTGGCATGAATACACTAATGTGGACATGATTTCCTCCTTTTAACTTCATACCTTTTTCACCTCTTCAAAATTCTTGTAGCAATAAGAAGCTATGGTTGAAGGATCTATATTTGGCCATCCAAGTGAATTAAGCATTGGTAATGGAATCTCTTCAAGTTTTCCATATGTTGCACCAGCTCTTGGAAGGATATATGTATATTTATAAAACCATATGCCTTGTTTGATCAACCATGTGGATTCCTTTCCAACATAAATAATTTCTCCTAATTCAAAATGAATAGCTTGGAAGGTACTTGTAATTGACTCAATAGGTTCACACTCCTCCCAATTCGAAATGTACAAGCCTATAAGAATGAAATGTTCATTAGTAGTTAAAAATTTGTTTAATATAAAAAATGACATTGCACTAAAATAAACAATTTATAAAGCATTCTCACTTCAATACAAAAATATTTCTTACTCACAATTAGATCCAAATCGAAAGAAGTCTATTTTTTTTGCAATTGATTCTTTTAGCATCTCTTTCTTGTCATAAACATGTGTGATTTTAACCTCTGATACCCTTTTATCACCTGGACTTGTTTTGAACTCTTTGATCATTCCTTTCCAATGGTATTTGACATCAAAAGAATGCTTTTTTTAACCTTATGTTTTCCAATCTGTAAAGGCCTCATCGTAACCATGGAGTTGATAGATAAGGTCATTGGAATCCAATTGCCATCATCATATTTTGTGTTGTAAACCACAACGAATTTCAACTCACTTGAAGGTCTTCTAAGCACCATTTATTCCTAAACATTTGAATTAAGAAAACACAATTAAATAAATAAAATAAAAAATCTTAAAGTAAGATAAGAGAAGTTGAAGTCTAAAATATATATAAAGCTTATTCTAGTTACAAATTCTTAAATTTCAATATTTTATCAATCTCGTCAATACTACACAATTTCATGCTCTTGTAAAAAGCTTCCACAACAATAGTAATATATTTCCATTGAACACCAACTGTCCAGTAAATAAAGAGCTTGGGCATATTGTCTCCATACAACTTTGGGCTTGCCTTTGATGATCAATCTTCGACTACAGTGATTGCATGATATGCACATAATGAATTTGTTGAAAAGGTTATTCCATAATATTTGTCAGCATCATAGACAAGGCAGGGAAGTGTTTGAAAAAATTCCTAAAAAAAATGTAGTGATTTCCAAACTTTCAAACAAATAAAATTATTAGTTATATAGCAAATTTAAAACCTATTGCAACATCCTTCCTCTCTCTGTCAAAATGAAAACTTTGGAACAAGGTATGGACGTATGGCCAAAAATGGTAGCATAATCATTGGTTACCAAACTTATCCTCGCGACATGTCACCTGCAGTCTACAATAGGCCTGCAAGGTTAAGCAACTTGGGATATGATTCATATAAACAATCTCGAACAATATAGGTAAAGGGGCATGATGCATAATTATCTTTAAAACCTTTGATATTTTTTGGAGGGTTTTAACTTTTATTCTATATTGATTAATATCTGACTACTATTCTGTTCAAGATTTTGAAAGGAAAAATGCAATAGCCTCTCCAATATTTGACACAATCGAGTATTAACCAGCATCCAATCCATTCCAGGATTAGAAAATTAAACCTGTATGCTATGAATTGGGGTGCCATTCCTAGTCCTATTGCTTTATATTGTATTGTGGGTGACTGTATGCTTCTCTTGCTTGTAGGGAAGCATTCGGTATATGCTATATTTATTGGACATGAAAATTGTATAGATTTAGATGATTATAAATACATAATGAATGTTTTTTAAATGTCATGGCTTTCCCATTCTTTAATTTCATTTGGAAATTACCTAATTGTATTATTAAGCCATCCATAAATTGATATATGATGGATAAAATTATAAGAAATCTAATGAAAAAATGTTGGGGATAGGCTTTTAAATTTTTTTTTAATGTATCATGCACTTGGGTTCTTTGCTGAAATGTAAGCATACCATGATATCAATTTTATTTGTTGTTCAAAACTTTGATAAATTAAAATGAAAATGGAAATAATTGTCCCCCAGTACAAGAACTAAACACTTTACATAAACATTATTTTGTTCAATGGTTAAACAATCAATAGTAATTTTACATTTCATCCACACCAAAAAGTGGTAAATATTTCTCATATTTTTATTGGCCAAAATTGACCTAACTAGATGATGTTTAAGAATAGTTGGAATTGAATATCACTTAGAGTTAATGTCTTCAAACCTTCTGTTGTTGAGGGCTTGGATTGGAGTGGGAGGGAAGATTATATTGCTTCCAAATTAGTTCATTTGGGAGTCTCTAATTGTTGTTACCCTTTTTGTAGGCATCCAAAAACATTTAGCCATCATCTCTTTTGGTATTGTCCTAGAGCTCAAGTTGCCTACAAAGATTTATAAAATTGGAAGGTCTATAACAAATGTAAAACGTATTGCAACATCCTACTTGTGTTTGTCAAAATGAAAACTTTGGAACAGGGTATGGACGTATGGGCATTTATCGGTGGATGAAGGAAGGGGGATTTTTGTATGCTATAGTTGCATCTGCCCTAGACATGCATGCAAAATGTGGAGCCATAGACAAGGCACATGAACTATTTGACATAATTCCTCAAATAGATGTGTCCTCTTGCAACATGATATACACAAAATGGATTTGTTGAAAAGGTTTTAAAAAATTTCAAGCAAATGCACAGAGGTGCTAGACCATCAACTTTAAACCGAAGGCTAGTCCAAAATTAGAAAATAGGAACCATGCTACTTAAACTTGACCAAATGGTAGGTAAGTATAGGATGCAGATCTAGCAGTGGGCATAGGGTAGTCAATTAGAAAATGATCAGATGAAGTTTCACTGCTAGCTAGTGACTGCATGCCATGCATCTAGTTTCTTCCCATCAAAGTTTAAATGTGAATTTGTCAAACTCTTGGAGCATGTTGGAAAATTGAACTTATTGCATTGGTGACATGTTCATGTACTCGAAGCTCTCTAAAATGGATCTGCACCTTACAAATTTTATCTGCTTTGGTTAATGCCATAGAAAACTACAAGGAACTTCAAATATTATCCATACAATATCAGTTTGAAAGAAAACTACTCACAAATTAAAAGCATTCAAGAGAGAATTTCTCCATAAATTCTTCTTTAGTGAATTTTGTGCATAAATTCTTATGAAGGTTGTGGTGATCAGAAGTGACACTTACAATTACATCTTATAAAAATCCAAAGCTCCCACTTTGGCACAAGCAAGGAGGATGTTGGCAAAGGTTATGGAATTTGACATTACAACTACCACTTGCATTTGCTTCAAAGTTTTAAAGTGCACATATCCTGCAATCATGGTATTCCATGACGCCACATTCCTCTGAGGCATTTTGTAAACTTGTTCACATGCCTTATCTACACTTCTACATTTCATATGAATCTCTAGCAGGGCACCAACAACAGTAACATTTGACGTCCTATTTCCCAATGATCCCCAATAATTTTTTTTGTCTAGTATATATTTCATTAGGGTTTCAAACCATTCACTCTAAAAAAAAAACCCATTTATCTAAAGACCGTGTAAAAAAAATCGAAGGAAAGAGGTAATGTAAATATGTTGCATTGAAATAGATTTTGGCATATTTTATAAAAGACAATAATGGGGTTTTGGTCTTTTTGCTTAATGAAATTGCAACAAACATATTTCATTTTTTTATTGAAATTGCAGCAAACATATTTTTTAGTTTTTGTGCTGGAAAAACAAAGAACTAATCACCTCACTTTGATATGCTCCCTTTAAGCCAATTTTTATGATGCTTGAACCTGCAAAAACAAATGAAAAATGAAAAATGAAAAATGGACTGAATTTGTTTCATAAAAATAATTTTATAAAATAAGAAGCACAAAAGAATTTTATTACAAATTAATTTCATTCCAAATTTTTAAAATATTTTTAAGAAAAGTTTTGTTAAAATATTTTTGAAATGCTTTTTATATATTTTTTTGTTTTAAGAATGAAAATATTTTTTAAAAAACATAATAATTTCTATAATAGAACTTAAGAATATAAATCTAAAAAAAAAAAGAATATTTTATATTTAGAAAGATGAATGAGATATAATAGGATATGTAGAGTTAAATTAACCATCATGAGTTAATTCATAGGATTTTAGAAAGTTTTATTTTATAAAATAAATAATTTTATTTTTATTTTGGATGATGTCACCATAGTGGTTGATATCATCTTTTAATGGATTTTTGATAACTAAAAAGCTGATGATCTCATCCTTAGGAGGCCCATTTTTTATGTAAATTTCCCCTAATGCCATGATCCTAAATTTTTCCTTCATTCTTCTTTAGTTGCTTTCAAAATTTTAGATCCCAATTGGATTTTTGACCCTAAGTTCCAAAAGTCCAAGTTCATTTTCTATCTCTGGTCTCAACTTCTTCCTTACCTGTCAGAGTCTCAAACCTTTTTCATATTTTTGGACCTTTCGTCCCAAGGTTTGAATCCAATTTCTTCCTCTACTCCCAACATCCTTTGTTCATTTCAATTCCACAGTTTCACGAGGAGTATTTTATTGAAGGAAAATCAAGTCGTAGAACCATAAAAGGTTGACACGTGGCAACATCTAGTTCTTTTTGCAAGTCAGTGGGCCATTCAATGAGGGTCTAGTGTAACTATAGTATAAAAAATTGTCTCCCTTAACAATTTCACATTTTTTTGCCCCCCTTAATTTATTGTACCTATTAAGCCCCTAATTTCCTAAATTATGCATTCTAAAGGCCTATTTTTACCATTTTCCAAAGGATTGCAAGCATTGAATAAATGCAAGCAATTAATGCTTTGATCCCAACACTCAATATCTTGGAAGATAGGGCCAAGACCCATACACCCTGGGCATATGGGTCCCCTTATCTTGTCGGGGACTAATTTTTAATATGTTATTGTCAATATTTTAACATTCAAATTTCAAATTTCAAGTGTCGGATTTTATGATCTATTTTTTGAGAAATTAGCACAATTGCATAGAAATATCTAGTCTTTTCATAATTTGAAATCATCTAGAAAATATATAGACAAAGTTATGTACAAGAGCATTCAAGAGCAAGTCATGAGCAACATTTTTACAAATTATTACAACAATTCAAGATCCAACATCATTTCAAAGTTTATGTGTGTCCATGTTCACGTTTTGTGAAGGCTAACCCTTGTTGTAGGTCTCCAAAGCATTCGAGCAATCAAGCAAGAAAGATCCAAATCTTTGAGGTGATGTGCATGATTTCAGTCCTTCAATGAAGCCATTGAAGGGTGGTGAGTTGTAACACTTTATGATTTCATTATTCCTTCCTTTCAATTATTATTCCTATCATTAACATTGTCATTATAGAAGTGGAAACACTTACATGGGATCTTTGAATGAGGCAAGCCCCTAAATGGCCCAACATTTTCTCTCTATGAATGTGTAGGTTATAGGTTTGAAGAGGATTGAATAAGGATTGAAGACAAATTATCAATTGTTGCATTCAAATCCCTAAAAATTGTCAAGCCACTAAAACTCAACTACAAAATTACTTGAAGATATTTTGACAACTTTACAATAAAAAAATAGAAGGCTAAATATAGCATCAAATGACTAAAAAATTAGTTTCAATACCCCCTATCAGGAACCCATATGCCCCTAGGTGTATGTGTCCTCCTCTACATGCTAGATCCAAATTTTTATGACAAGTGCACAATCTTTAGTACTTCTCAGGTCTGCTTGCAATTTATTGTTTCAGTCTATGTGCTTTTGAAATATTGCATTTATCATATTAGGTCATATAATTCAATTAGGTTAATAATTTCAAATCATTTCTAATCCATTTTCAAGGCCCTCAAAACAAAGATCCAGGTCTAATTGGATCACCTTTGTGGATGATAGTCAATCTATTCACCTTGTTGATCTCCCTTCTAATGTAATGTTTAAAAAGGAAGATAATTAACCCTAGGTTTCACATATTAAACTTATGTAGGTTTCACATATTAAATTTATGTTTCCCTTTTCATTATATTAAATTTTGGTGAACCTGACATTTTGACATTATAGACCTTCTAAAAATTGCATTCATTGACCCTAAATTTAGGTTTTACATAATATTGTCTTGCATTTCTCAATTAGGGTTTCATATTTGCATCATAAAAAGTCATAAAAATATAAAAATATTTCATCATAGCTTACATCATCACTTGCCTTAGGGTTTGTTTCAGTCACTTAGATTAGATTTGCATTCAAAATTTCTTTCAAAAGTGTGATTTGTTGTTCAAACATTGTCATACACTTGCATGTCACTTACAATAAGAAATTCTAGAAAATAGTCACTATGAAACCACTTTGCAAACAAAAACAAAAACCTTAAATAACAACTTAAACATTCAGTTTCAGTTTTCAAACCTCTTGTCAAGGACTCAGACATCCCTGGGCAACCATGCTCTTGTACAGGTGCATTACCAAACTTTTTCACAGTTGTATGTCTAAGCCTTCTTATTTTGTAGGTACTTACAGATCTCTATTTTGGAATCAATAATAGCATGTGTTTTAGGCATATTGCATATAGTTCATAAAAGTGAATTGTTTGTGTTTCAAAATTACATCAAAATAATCATTTCTAGGCATTTACATTCAAGAATCAATCAATTATTGTATTTTAGATCTAAAATTTGCATCCATAACTTATTTAAACATCTTCAACATTCTTGCATACTTGAATTTTGCATCAAATTGGCATAAATTAAGAAATTTTTGGGAAATTACTTACTGTTACAACTATTTACAAGTAGAAGCAAAATTCTTAAGTAGTGTAGAACCTTACCAAACTTTGAATTTTTAGAACCCCTATTGAAGACTCAGACACCCCTAGGAGAATCTATCTTGTTATCTAGATATAGGTCAACTTTTTGTGATAACACACTCTTAGGAGCCTCTATTTGGAGTTGCTATCTGATTTTTCTTCACCCGTGGATTAACAATTTGAACCTCATTATAAAATTTCATTATGGATGTGTTTTGGTAAAATTTGGATGTACTTGAAATATTTGGTTGATGTTTCAAGTTGTGTGTTTGGTGATGATTCAAATCAGGTAATAATGGCATCCATGATACTTCATCACCTATTACAAGTCTTTATGATGTCCTAGATCAAGAAGAAGACAACATGCATGAGTTCATACAAAAATCCTTACATAACCTTGATAATAATGCAACCTTTTTTCCCTCAATGCAATGGCCTACTACCCCATACCAACAACATCCTGCCATACCACCACTTGAAACATTCACTTTGTCACATCTAGAAACTGAATCACAAGGCATACCAAAACCAACATGCATGGAAGAACCTATTGATAATAGCCATAAGGAATACGTAATACCCCTCATGTTTTTGATACTCTTATGTGTAGATTTTGTACTTGGTTTGTGTAGGTGATCAATTCACCGTTTTGGTTGTGCGTGGATTCATAGTTTGGTTGGCTTGTTGCACTTGATATTACATGTGATGCTAGATGATACATTTCATGGTGATTATGTTATATGGTTATGTTGTGGTTTTCCTTAATAATATATGTGGTGATGTTGTGATTTTATGCTGCTATGGTTTTTGATGTGTTGGATAGTGTGTCTTGGTGAAAGGATGGAGTGGCATCACTTGCTTGCAAGTATCCTGTTACCATGAGATTACCTTTCACAGTGTGTTTGTAATGGATATTTACTTGCTATTTGACATTTGTTTCTATGCAGGATGCAGGTATTGGACACTGACTCAACCTGCTTGTTAGGTTTGAGTGTGTCCCATAAACCCAATGGTTATGATGTTGAAAAGGGAGTTGATAAGGAAGTGTCCCTGTCCCAAGTTCATCACCTTGTTGTGAGTCCAATGTTGTCTTTGTCTCAAACTCGTCTTTGTTTATGTTTGGGTTAGTGTTGATTATTTATTTTAGTATGTAAATGTTTGTGATTTAATTAATTTTTATTATGTGTGATTAATTAATGTTATTTAATTGATATAGTTATTTGTAGATATTTATGGTTAAGATAATTGATTAATGTTCTTGATTAAGTGGATAGTTTAAATAAAATATTAGTTGCTTTGATGTAAATTAGAATTTTAAATTTTCTTAAGGTAGTGGTGTTGATTTTTGAATTTTTAAGTTAATCAAATAGCTCATAATGCTATATTATTATTAAAAGAAAAATAAATAAAATAAAATAAATAAATAAATAAATAAATAAATAAAATAGTTAATTTTTATTAGAGGAGTTACGGGAATGAGTGGGGAATTTAATAAAATTCTTGTTTTAAAATATTCTCGGAGAGAATATTGGCATGCAGGAATGATAGGAAGCTTCTTCACGGAAAGAATTGGGCTGTAGAATAGTGTGTGGGTTTTTGGGGCTTTTTTGGTTTTAAAAATTGAGGAGGTTTACAACATATATTGGGGCTCATATTTTGCTTCTGGCTGGAGGTGAAGTTTTTGGAAAGGATTTAGAAGTTGAAAATTTTGGAGGTGAAGCTTTGCTCCAACCCTCATTCCTTCAAGCTTTAGGAAAAACAAGTTCTTTTTCTATTTGTTTAATTACTTTCTTGTTTTGAAAAGATTGCCTGATATTGTCTATGTAAGAGGAAATTGCCGTGAATTAGTTGTAATCCTATGTAGAAAAAAAAATATAAAAAAAATTATTAAAAGTTCCTCTGTAGAAAAATTGTACTCTCGGCTGTTGAAGTTTTGTCGTGCTTATATTGTTGCCTTTGTAGAAATTTTACAGTAAAATCAGAGAACCTTATGAAATAAAATATATTGTTAAACAATAGGAAAGTTACAAGAGAAAACAATTGAAAATCTCTGTAGGTTGCAAATTGATTTCTCTGTGAAAACCCCTGTAGCAATTTTCTTTACAATTTTTGTAGAAATAAACTTCTGTATAAATAATTTTTTTTTTACTGTTCATTCTTGCTACTATGCCCGACTGAAATATTTGAAGTGTTATATATATATATATACACACACACCATGAAAAATATATATGTATATATATATAATATATATATATATTAATTATATGTTTTAAAAAAAAATTCTTGGAGAAATTTTGTTATATTAAAAAAATTTAATGGGGGGAGGGTCGGCTACTGCCGTACCCCCCACTCCCATGGAGGGCACAACCACCATGGCTACGCACAGTAGCCATAGGCTGCTGGGCACAACCTTGGTGGGGGCTACAGCCTCCCCTCACAGGGAGGACACTGCACCTCCTATGTTTAAAAAAAAAAAAAAACTTTTATTTAAATTCATTTTTGTTTAATTAATATTTAGAGATTTTTATATATTAAATTTAATTCAAATTAAATTTGTTATTTAAAATTAATAAATAAACTAGCATACCTATATTTTAAAAATATATGTAAAGTACGCCGAGAGATATCCTTCTCAAGGCGCCTATTTTTAATGAGATCAATTTATTCCTTGGCAACTATAATGATTACCTACCCTTGATTTAACAAATTCATGATCTATTCAAGAGTACAACCTCAATTCTCTTCATGCATTACAAAACTGTAAACTAAATATAAGGTTAAGATTCCATGTGTTACAAAACTCTAAACTAATACGTAGTAACTTGTGCGTGATTGTCAATGTCAAAGATCTACAAATGGTTATATTTTTTATTTTTTTATAGAGATCAATTTATTCCTTGGCAACTATAATGATTACCTACCCTTGATTTAACAAATTCATGATCTATTCAAGAGTACAACCTCAATTCCCTTCATGTAGATGATATGTTTTAAATAAAAAGGAGATTGTTGTGATAGAAAAATAACTAAGGAAATATAAGGTTAAGATTCCACATGTTACAAAACTCTAAACTAATACGTAGTAACTTGTGCGTGATTGTCAATGTCAAAGATCTACAAATGGTTATATTTTTTATTTTTTTATAGAATATTTAGTTAGATGAGCAAGAAGTAGGTAATTGTTGCACTCTCAAGTACAAAAGCTGAGTATATGCAATAATATATATTGTGCTAGTCAAAGTGGAACTCATTTAGCAAAAAACCCTACCAATTATGTTAGAAAAAATAAATTGATGTACAATATCATTTTGTTAGACATAGTTGAAGACAACATGGTATTATTGAAGAAGATTGATTCCTTAGAGAATGTGGCTAACTCATTGACAAATTATGTTAGTATTAAGAAATTTTCTTAGTGTAGAAAATCCATGGACATAACTATCCTTAGCAACTGATTTTATATATCTCATGATCTCCTATGCAAAATATTCAATAAATATGAGATTTGTTAGATATATTGTACATACTTTGCATGTTTTGTTTTCCTTATGCATTATACACTACATAACGATTTATGGTTTTGAAACTTTGCCTCAATTAAAAGGGTATAAAAACAACCTTATAAAAAAAAGGGAAATAATAACTCTTGAACAATTTTTTCTAACCCTTATAAATAAACTTTCAACTTATACATGTATTCCTATTATATTGTAAAAACCATTTAATAATTGAGTTAATATATAAATGCTACTTTCAATAAAAAAATTGTGCAATTATGATTTGCTTCTACTACATAAATTTATCATTATTCTCTTATACTACTTATGCCCATTGTTTACTTGATAAATTATTTGCATTAAAATTACAAATTAGTTTTTATTATTCTAAATATTGGACAAATTATACACATTCACAATTACAAATGAACTTATGTTGCATACATCAATGCGATCTCTTCTTGCTTTCGAGAGATCCTTTTTTCAGAGACTGGTTACAAAAGTATAAAATGTGAGCCTCTTAGGCTATAACAAAAGTGGGAGATACTTCAATGGATTTGGTTATTCCAATTGAACAACCATAATGACCGACGATAATTTGAAATTTAATATCCTCCTTAAAGGTTTCTCTCCCCAAGATTGTATAATTTCCATGCCTGAAGGTTTCTTTCTTCAAATGTCACAAACTGTTGTACATAGCTGCCACACTCCTGAGAATATATATATATATATATATATGAGCTATCACTGACTTACAATTTGAATTTGTGCCATGCACGATGCAGACAGTCAAAATATCGCAACCAATACTTCAAATACATCATTCATCTGTGCCTACTAAAATAAATTACTCAGGATAAAGTTTAGTGAGAGCAATTCTCAAATAAGTACAATTCCTAGGTTGCTTCTATGGTTACTGAGCTTAAAAGTGATAACAATTATTGTGGAGTGTGCAGAGGACACAAGGATCACCTACATGGACATGCTAGGAGTTTGACTGTGCAAGCAGTCACAATGACCTGACAACATCCGATCTGTAACACAAAATGGCACATTATGTTGTGTTAACAAATTATCTCTGAGATGAACCTTGGAACACTTGCAATAAAGACTCTAGTACATAATCATAGAACACTTTAGACTAAAATATTATTACCTATATTAAATCCCAAGATCGGAGCTTCCACATTATGAATATCTTCCATCACATAATCAACTCCTTCACTTTTCTCGGAGCTACCAACCTTAAAAATCATATGTTGAATTCTATTAGAAAGGAGTTAATTGAGGCAACAATAAAATTATTGCAGGCATTTATGTAAAATTAGACTTGTTTCTAAATTATATTTTTGTTTGGGAACTTTCAAGGACTGTCTTAATGCCCGCCACTTTTTCTCCTGCTATGTTTCTACGATTGTCATCAAAGAACACCTGCAACATGGCCTCAATAAGTACCATTGTGAAGCTACTACTATGCAGAAAAATTGGCATGCTCTCTAAGGGTCTAAATTTGCAATGGCAATTGCCCGCTTAAAGGCTTCAACTGATGGTTTGATGATAATAGGAGAAGTAAGAGGATTGCATTCCCTATCTTGTTGCTGGTAAGGATAATCCATATGAAGGATCTCAAAGCATATAACATCTTCAAAACAGTCCTCTAGGGATAACTTCTTTAAGATCTTGGTTGCATGAACTCTGTCTGAATTTATGATATTTGTAGAAAAAGTTGCATTGATGCTAAACATTAACGTTCTGCTTCATTTTACTTTAAGTTTTTAGCAGTCACATTAAAATACATTGGTGAGAAGTGGGTGTGGTTAAGAACCTACAGGCGACACAAATCTTGGTGGGCTCTTTTTAAGAAGATTTGAAGATCTTAAAATTTTAGTTTATGCATCTCAATTGGAAACAACAGTCTACTCCATGGTCTAGTGATTAGGCAGAGCTATTGAGGTGATTTGAAATTTTGAAGGGTGTTCACATTTAGCAATCACAGACTTATGAGAATAAAAGAAAAGGAAAACCTCAATACATACCAATTTTCTTTGAGGCATGGGCCTAGCAAAATGTTCCTCTCCTCAGAATTAGATCTAGCTTAATGACTTCATATGGAAATCGCCCATGAACAAAACTATACAGATAATCACAAAAATATATGTATAAGATTTTTACTGAGAAAAAACAAGAGAGCATCAAATGTAATGGAAGCAGGGGAAAAGTTATTCAAACTTGAGGTTAGAAGAATTCTGTTGATTGCTAGGCCTAGCATAAATGTGAAAAGGAAATCTATACTTTTATTCTTGGAAAAAAATATATTCAATATTTTACAGAGTCCAGTAAAGAAAATTGCGATTACGATCTTATAAAAGATATTAAGCATTAGTACTTGTGATATTCATCTGCATCAATTTCATACCCTAATGACTGCAATGGAAAGTGAAATAATTCATGTTAGTCTAACAGCCTAAACAACCCTGAGAATAATATCTCGTTTTGTTACAAATTTATATGTGAGCCTCAATGGGATTTTAACCCCTAAATTATGAGAGACACCACATATATTTGTTATGTTCCTGATGGTTAGAAATAGAAACTTCCCTTTATATAAATTGATATAAATGAGTTTTGGATGAAAACTATTTTGAACAGATTTTAAGAAAATTCACATTCTTGAAAGTTTTGTATAAATAAAAAGGCTCTTATATTTGATTTAATTGAAAGCCTCAGCATGTTTGAGTCTTGCACATCATCAAAATAAACATAGAAAAGGCACAGACTGAGAGCAGAAGTAAAGCCAAATTCCTCAACATTTGCCAAATGTTTCAAAAACAACCACGGTCTTTGGATATTCTGTAGGAGCAATGGGCTTCCTCACCCAAGACTAGCTGCTCACACAAAATTCCATTTTCACAACCTGTTATAAAAAAAATCCTTAACCTGATGAAAGAGAGGCAATGAAGGATCTCCTAAAAGTGGAAAAATGGAAAATATCATTTGAGAGAGGGTGCGATTAATACAAGACAAGCAATTGTAAGTATACCTCTGGAACTCTGCAGGTTTACGAATCACACAGGGCTTTGACTATCATGAGGCTGACTGTCTAGATCTATTCTGGACTCTCGAACAGAGTCCATCAGCTTGTTGTAACTAAGAAACCTCAAAAGTGTCCTTTCTACTTAAACCCCTAAAAGGAGTCTGTTCGTGACTCATTTCATATAAAAAGATGCCAACCGACCACCAGTGCATGGCGTAGGAGTGGAATTTCCCCCCGAGGATCTGCAACAATAAAACAAATTTCAGATGCAATAAAAGAACCATAAAATAAACACACAATTGGAGAACTTGCAAGTAAAAATAGCAAATTTATCGATGTAAAATAAACCAATTGAAACAAACGAGGGAAGTAGAGTGCAAAGTTAATTGCAAAAACGATCTATACCTTTTCAAAACGGTTACAAAAAAAATGGTTACAAAACTGTTTTATTCACATTATCATGTTTACAAACAAAACTGCCTTGATACCGAGAAAAAACAAATTCATTAAATATATATTTTTTTAAATGTGGTTACAAATATTTTTTATATTTAATTTGATTTTTTTTTAATATAAAATACAAAATAACTTATTTATACGAATTCCAAAAGCAGCACATGACTTCTACTTGCTTGTCATTTTCAATACAACTTCAAAAACTTTACGGAGAATATTCCTTGAATGCTTTCATTGTATAACGCCTCTCGACATAATAAATGTATATAATATATATATATATACACATATATGTATATGTATATATTATTATATATATGTGTGTGTGTATATATATATGTGTATATATATATAATTATGTGGATTATATTTATCATGTTAATTCAAAATTGTGATAATAGATGAAATATATATATATATATGTGGAGAAATATTACGTAGGTTATTTATAATGACTTCATGTTGTTACTGGTCAAATTGAAAAAAATAAAAATAAAAAAATTATCAAATCCATTCGAGTGTATTTAATTAACAAAATAGTTTGAGTTAACTGATAGTTTAACTTCCATGGTGGATTTCATGCATTGAGTTATTTTTAAAATGTGATTGTTAAGTTTAGTAAATTTGCATTCTTAAACAATATCTTGATGTTGAATAAATATTTAGTTCTTTGATTTTCTTTCAGTTCTTTGTCAACTTTCTCGAGTTCAGTTATAAGCATGTGGGGACCCTTAAGTTAGTCGACCTTTCTAGAGGAGATAAGGTTATTGTTAAAGCTTCCAGAGGCATGGGAAAATGGTGGTTTATTATGTGACCTTTCTGTTTGATACTTGTCTCGATTTTGACTACAGTTGTGATTTTAAGTTTACACTTGGGTTGTACCTGTCTTTATGGGAGTTGATTCATATGACTTTTGGTGAGATGGTTTTGCCTCACGATTTTCTATTTTGTGTTTAGAGTACTTGTGGGTACAACCCCTTGGAATTTCATGTTATGTTTTGGGTTTCTAGGGAGAGTGGCTCTATGTGGGAGTCAGCGCACAAAGGGGCTGTCAGGATAACCCACGTTAGAGTTTGAGTAATAAGTGATAACCTAATAAATTAATTAGGGGGTGGGTAGTTAAACATTAATAAGATAATTATGGATGCCTCATCCACCTGTTTGGGCTTTCATAGACTACAGGTGGCCGAGAAGGTCGTGGTTGGCATAATCGTGACCTTGTCTTCATGAGAGGTTAATGATTCCGCATGAGTCACCCTATGGAGCGACGCCTTGAGATAGGTAGTCAAGATAACCATAGATGGAGGCAACACCTTGTGGTAGGTTGTCTGGATAATCCATGTAAGGCTATGCAATGACACTCTCCTCTAGTTTTCCCTTTGAGTTGTTTTATTTTAATCCTCTGGAAGTGGTCTATTAATATGATTTGGTGATTTATTGTTGTGTTTTGGAAGTGGTCTATTGATATGTTTTGGTGATTTATTGTTGTCATGTATAGGAAGTGGTCTTTTGATGTTATGGTTTCCTTTATGCATGATTTATCTTTCATGCTTGGAGTTTAGTCTTGTGTATTTCTTTAGATGTTCTTGGTCGGGAACCCTTTCTTATCTACTCCTAGCACAGGGGTGGTTGGGTGGAATGTGCTACGCACCCCGTTGGGTTCCCTATTTGCAGATGTACCTTTCAGTGCAGAGTTTGTTGAGACAACTTGATCCAGAGTTATATGTTTCCAAATGTATATTTATACTTCTGTCATACTTTGTATATTGATATGCTACTCTCCCATGTAATGGGTAGACTTATGATGTAATCTTGGGTAATTTACCAATGAGATATACTTGTAGAATGATGTAATGCATAAACACAATATGTAATTCATTCTTGTATCATAATTGTTAATATCATTAAGGTTGTGTTATATCTGGGAAAATATGTTCTTTATATTTCCAAGTAAAATTTTCTATGAATACATGTATGGATTCTATATGGTTCATTCTTATCTTATTTTTTATCTTTAATAAATGTATAAATGAAAACAAGTGAATGAATGAGTTATGTTAGTAGAGTTGGTAATTGCTCTTACTAGATTTGATATGGGATAGATTACGTAATGTCACATCGTGTACCCCAAGGGACTTAGATGTTTAACATGTAATCATTAGCTATGTTAGTTGCATTAGTAAGCTTAGTGTTTATTCTTTATGTTTTCAAAAAAAAGAATGTTGCATTTTTAGTTGTTCTTTGGGGTTTACACGACAGGGCGGTACATAATACATACCACCTAATGATCCTTCACCTTATGAGAATAAAGTTACAAACACACCCATTAACTTGGAACATAGTTAGGGTCAAGGTTTTAGAATCTTAAGTAAACAAGGATATGACATAAAGAATAAAAATGAGATCCACTCCCTCTTGGAACAAACACCATCAAAAGATACCAAAGGACTTGGTTACCAAGATCCTCCATCTGTACAACAACCAATTATTCAACCAACCAAAAAACACAAAGTACATGGTTCTCTTAAGAAGTTTCCTTTCTTGCATCCTATAACCAAGACTAAAAGGGCCTTGGACACACTTCTCAAACTAGGAAAAATTACATTTCAATCAATCCGTGAATGAGAAGATACGAAAGAAAAAAGTATGGACATGTCTTATTGTGCATAGATCATAAAATGCTTGGAAATCTTACCAATGAATGTCATACTTTAAAGAAGAAATTAAGAGAATTTGATCCTTATGGGGATCAAATTGAACATATAATACATTAACATTCATTTTCCTTGCTCCTTTCCATGTGGTAATTGTTTTATCATAACATACTCCCTACCATCCATGAGGGTATAAACTAATATTTATGCAATCATACTTTATTTTGTAAGGAGCAACATATCATATTCCATCTATATTACCTTTGTCTCTACATTTGGGGGTTAAGGGGTTAGGCAGCCTTTTCCTAGGTGCATTCCTTCTAGAAAGGGATCCATATTTATCTCCTTAAAATATTAGTGTAGCAAGTACACTAATATTTTAAGGGGGTAATATAGTCCCCCATTCATTGTTTACATAAGAATAATCCCTTCTTAGTGATGATAGCATACATCTCATTGGAAGTGTGACCTTGTTAATCAATGTGTGGCTTTATTGATATATGATTAGTGTCTCCTTTGTAGTGATATTAGGCTTGATATCCCTCAAGGGAGTGACCTTTCTTGGCATATGATGTTCCCCTTGGTGGTAATTATATGGCTAGTATTCCCTAAGGTGTGAATTCCTTTTTCCATGACTTGTCCTCTCTTGGTGTTGATGTCATGTGTAATATCCCCTAAGGTGTGAACTTTTGTATATTGAGAAAATCCCTTTTGTTATAATCTCTTATTGTGGTGTTGATTCAACATCCCTTGAGTTTTTAATCTTATCCTATTGCCATTTGTGCACCCCCTAAGGTGAGTTTTTTTCATCCTTAAGACGTTAAACTTGAACACCCCTTTTTAACATGGGAACCTAGCATAACACACCTTGCTTTCTAATGGATCCATGTGTTTCATGAGTTATGTGGCATAACACAACTTTCTGGTCCTCATGTGAGCTAACATTTATTCGATGGATGGCATTTGATATTTGAGGCAATTTAAGACTGAGGTCTCTTTACCTTATCGAATCAAATCCCTTAAGTACTAACCTTATGTTTTGTTTTATTTTTTCATCATGTGTTTTCTTTGTGTTTGTGTTGTGTTTACATCATTTCTATTTTCATTTTATCATCATCCATATGTTATGTTGTGTTGTGTATTTTCTTCGTGTATGCTTTGTGTTTTTTGACATGTATGTTTGTGTATGTTGTCTTGTTGCATCTCTTACATGCATGTGTTTTCCTTTGTGCCTATGTTGGTTTTCCATGGGAAATTGGATCCTGAGGGCTTGGCCATCTCCCTAGATCCTTTGTCATCCTATCTCTTCAATATTTGGACAATTGAACCCCTCTTGACATATTTTTCTACTTTAGTGTGAGTCTAAGCATAAGTTCATACTCTCACTAAAGTGGGCGATAAATGTAGTTTTGAAAATTATCACCCTTAAAAATTTCACATTATGTTTTGTCCCCCTTAATTTATTGGACCTAATTAAGCCCCTAATTTCCTAAATTATGCATTCCAAAAGCCTATTTTTACCATTTTTTGAAGGATTGCAAGCATTGAACAAATGAAAGCAATTAATGCTTAGATCCTGACACTCAATGCCTTGGAAGATAGGCCCAAGACCCATACACCCATGGGAGTTTGGGTCCCCCTATCTTGTCTAGAACTAATTTTTAATATGTTAATGTTGCCATTTTAACATTCAAGATTCAAATTTCAAGTGTTAGCTTTTGGGATCTAATTTTTAGGAAATTAGCACAATTGCATATAAATACCTAGTCTTTTCATCATTTGAAATCATGTAGAAAATATATTGGAATTTTTTTGATCAAGAGCATTCAAGAGCAAGTCAAGAGTAGCATTTTCAAAGATTATTGCAACAATTCAAGATCCAACATCATATCAAAGTTTATGTGTGTTCATGTTCATGTTTTGTGAAGGCTAACCCTTGTTGTAGGTCTCCAAAGCATTCAAGCACTCAAGCAAGAAAGATTCAAATCCTTGAGGTGATGTGTATGACTTTAGTCCTTCAATGAAGCCTTTGAAGGGTGGTGAGTTGTAGCACTTTGCAATTTCATCATTCCTTCCTTTCAATTATCATTCCTATCATTGACATTGCCATTGTGGAAGTGGAAACACTTACATGGGGTTTGACTAAGGCAAGCCCTAAATGGCCCAACATTTTCACTCTCTTTGAATGTGTAGGTTACAAGTTTGAAGAGGATTGAATAAGGATTGAAGGTAAATTGTCAATTATTTCATTTAAAGCCCTAAAAGTTGTCAAGCCACAAAAACTCAACTATAGAATTACCTAATGAAATTTTGACAACTCTGCAACCAAAAAACAAAAGGTTAGATCCAACATGAAAGGATTGCAAAATTAGTTTCAAGACCCCCTATCAGGGACCCATATTCCCCTAGGTGTCTGTGTCCTCCTCTGCATGCTAGATCCAACTTTTTATGGTAGGTGCATAATCTTTAGTACTTCTAAGATCTACCTGTAGTTTACTGTTTCAATTTGTGTGCTTCTAGAATATTGCATTCATCATATTAGGTCATATAGTTCAATTAGGTTAATCATTTCAAATCATTACTAATCCATTTTCAAGGCCCTAAGAAAGGAGATCCAGGTATGATTGGATCACCTTTGTGGTTGATATTCAATCTATTCACCTTGTTGATCTCCCTTCTAATGTAATATTAAAAAAGGAAGCTAATTAACCCTAGGTTTTTCATATTAAACTTAGGGTTCCCTTTTTCATATATTACAGTAACATACTCACTCATACTACAAAGTAAATACTTATGTTTTTACCATAGAAGTAAATACAAGCATATCCTTAAAAAAATGATATTAAAAAAAATTCATTTGCATAGATCATTTATTGCACATGATCAAAATATGAATGTATAATCCAAATTTTAAAATTGAACTATATTAATTTTCAACTTCAGAAATAAGATAAAACTTTTCAATTACAAATCATACATGAAATACTTTCAAGTATACAATTTTACATAGTACAATATTGATACAAGGTCAAATATTTCATATCTAGAAAATGCTTTTATTTAACAAGCCTCGACATTGTCGTCTGCAAGAGGGAGAGCATCACCCAAGCACTTTACCTCCAACCATAGACCAACAATCCCCCACACACCTTCCAATTGAAGTGGCCCTACCCTTCATGAAGAGTATAGACTAAGGAACCCACAAGTATGCCATCTAAGTTTCTAGTGATGTTTCCTACATAACCAATCAACCATACCACTTTAGACATCTCTAAGTATGACCAGTTTGACTAGATATGCAATCTGGATCATGAATTGACTAATGTAAGCAGAGAATTTTGTATTACTTTGGACAAATGTTTGAAAGATGTCAAACACTTCCTTAGGAAGTGAATTCATAAGTTCACACACCTCTAACTCAACTTGGAAACCACCTTGACCTAAGGTTTAACACATGATTGACTATTTGACTTTATTGATTAACCTTTATTAAGGATACTTAATCATAAAATAATAACTTATTAAATTTGGTAATGATTACGATGGAAATATTTTACTAACTTTGAATACCCATGTTACATTCTAGTAACATCTTGGGATTTGGCAACTACCACTTGTTCAAGAACTTGCACTCAAACCTTAAGAGTAAACTGCTCTCTTGTTTTTATGCGTATATGGTTTACAATATTATCAAACAATTCCATTGACTCAAGACACTTTTTTTTTTTTTTCTTGACTACTTGTCAAATAAATAAAGTAAATTAATATTGATCATTAATTAAAAGATCACTTCTTCCTTTATAATAGTTTAGATTTCTCAATGTTTTCCTCATGGTTCTATGCACAAGAATACAATAATAGTGATGGTTCTATGCGCAAGAATACAATAATAGTGCTGGTAAAAATATAGTATAAATTACCAAATTCTTTTATCCGAAAGAATACTATGTTGAAGTGTTTGAAAATCTTTCAACAAGTTGAATTATAAGCTGATTTCATTCAGTTAACTCAATAGTGTAAGCATTAATGATTATGTTTTATTTTTATAACATAAAATATCCTTTACATATTCTTGATATAAATATCTATATATACATATATATTCTTATATATTTCATTATGAACGTATATATGTATATGTATATAAATATTTATATATCAAACTATAATTATACCTTTTCTAAGAAAATGGAATAAATCAGTCAACTTAATATAGTTGAGAAGTAACTTTCTACTCTATTGTCCATCTCAAAATGAAAGAAATATTAATTAAATTCTTGTTTCAAAGAAGAGAAATCACACCAATATGTTTTGGTTTTAACACAATTTTCTTCAAAATAAATAACTATTCTTTCATCTTTTTAAAACTAAAAACTAAAGAATGAAACTATGGATTTACATAGGACTAATAAAGTATGTAAACATTCTTGATTTACTCTCTATTTTGCAATTTTAAAATCCAAATTCACCAAAAAAAAATGAGCTTGATAATGTTGAAACTCAGACTTTGCTTGCAAAACTCCTTCAAAAATACCACAAATAACAACAAACTAAAATCTCTTTGCTCAAAACAGAGAGTATTTTTTATATATACTACATATATAAGATTCAAATAATCTACAACTAATCTCAAACACTTACAACTTTGCTTGAATGTGATGCATGTGAGTTTCCACAAGCTCTCTAGAGCATACAGTCCAACACTATCCCCTTTCTCTTATCTCTCACTCCCAGAAAGAATAATAAAATATTATTTAACAAAACAAAAAGAGAATGATAAGAAATGGATTCTCCTCTACCTATCACTCGGTCATTGCTCTCTCACCAAAATTGTAAATGAATAATGAAACAAATGAAATCCCTTTTTCCCTCCTAATTCATGTGACCTCACCCCTAAGTCATTGGTATTAATTAACAACTGACTCTTTAAATTTGGTGCCACATTTCCTATTTACTTCACATGCTAATAATAGAAGTTATCTCCTCATAAAAGGCTCAACCAATGGTTATTATGCCACTCTATTACGACTCAAATAATGATGGTTTATAATGCATTCATTGATAGTTTTAACTACCACTTAGTGGTTTGAAATCCAATTACAATTGATGTTCCACTAAGATGTCCATCACTATGGATTTAATGTCATATAATTTTCCTTATAAAAGGCCTTCGATGGTGGCTTTTATGCCCCACGAAGTGATGAAAATTAAAACAAATTTATTTATACTTTATATATGCATTATATATCATATACTTATATGCATATATATATTTATTTAATCCCATCTATATACATATATATATAATATCAAGTCAATTTGACTTGATATTAACAAAATTGACAAATCGAAGAAACAAAAAAAATGATTCTTATATATATATATCACTCTATTTTTCTTGATCAAAATAGAATAGGATAAAGACTCGACAAGGTCCAACCTAACCATATGGCTCAACACAACTTAGATAAAACACAACAATTGGCTCAACATACGATTGAGGTTCTTACCCGAACTGATTACTTCGACCCATGTGAGTGTGTGCTTCAACTCATTTGGCATAAAATTGTTTATTTTCAAAATATTTACTACTCTCTTTGCTGATATTCTCCCTTTCCCTTTGGAGGTTAATAATTTGACACTGCATTTCACTTAAAAATTAAAAGTAATTTGTAAAACAAAATCGAGGTGTAACATCTAGTTTCTATCCATGGATCCACAAGATGGTGACATGTGGCAGTTTGTGAGGAGAATTTTGATGATCCATGAATCCTTCATAGAAAATATGTTTTCAAGTTGTAGAAGCATGGGATCATGACATGTGGCAACATTTGATCAATTTTTCTAGTCCATAGATCTTTCATCATAGGTTCCTTTTCAGGCCATGAAATCACAAAAGGTTGACACATGGCATTTATTGTTCCATTTTGTGAGCCCATAGATCCTTCATGGTGGGTTCTATTTCAACCTACGAGAAAATAAGTGACATGTGTCCTCTATTGATGTTAATGACCTTGATGACAACTTTTACCAATGGGACCACTTGATGGCATGCAAAAGGAAGATTGACTTAGATATATCTGATTGGCTAATAATTTTTAGCAAAATTCAAATCCAATTAGAGCATGTACGTCCATCGATATTTTTTCTTCTAAAAAAATCAAGGGCCTAAATTCAAACCTTTCACAACTAACTCTGCCATTTTCGTGGGATAATTTTGCATTCATGGTTGAGTGAATCCAGTGACCAAATTTGACCTGCAAAGAAATTTCTTGTGTTGATTTCTACACCCCATTGAACACAAAAATCACACCCATACTCCTTGCATGTTGCAAAGATATTCTTTCTATTGTAGACCATTCATGGCCGAATCTTATGACAGATCCTATAATTTTTTATGCTCTATATATATTCATTAATTTAGAGGAATAACATGCACATCTGAGTCATCATGACAACTCTCGATGCAGAATTTGAGTCACGTCCTCTACATCTGATTTGATCAAGTTTTTATTTGCTTGCTAACCCTAATTTAGGGTTTGATGCTCGATCTTTTAGTTATGCCTGAACTATAAAGGCAATGATTTTACTCATTTAAGGGTTCTTCCTTGGGATCCTCTCATGATTTCTCTAGCAGACTCTGAAACTATAAATTTGGCTTCTATGCTTCTATGTTAATCAAATTGACAATGTTTAACCTTTTCTCTCCTTGCATTATTTTGGCCTCTCTCATCAATGTATTATGTTGTATGAAGAAAAAAATAAACAAAACTCCATCTTGGTGTATCACCTCCTCTTTCCCCTATGAGTTGTTAGAGTAGGGCTAGTGGTAGGTTTGTATGTGTTGGGTTGGATTGACATATCTGCACTTAGGTTAGAAGAGGAATCCAACCTTCCCCAGAGATTTGACCTCATCTTGCAAGGTCCCACACCTTGAGGTAATTTCCATCGTGTCATTGGAACATTGAGCCTATGTTTAGCAGAGTGCAGTTTCATGTGACAACAATATGAAGTCTAATCCTCAACATCCATTTGGTTCTATAAACTCATGATGATACTCCATCATTAAACCTATGTTAACCCTCTCCTCCTTTGTACATTGAATTTTAAATCCAATGTGTGCATTCATTACCTCATAGCATATGCTTTGATTAGTTTGTTCTTCCCAATATTGTATGTGTTTGTATTATTGTATGAAGTGTTTAGCATCCCATGTGTATGGATGGATAGATTTGGTAGAAATCTCGTGTACTTACTTTGCATTCAGTGTATTGAGGCGATATCCCATATGTTTATAGTGATTATCATTGAAAAAACACTCAAGTATGTTTTCTTAACATTCCAAATATCTATGTGATTAGTATGTGTATACCCTGATTGGTGATTGAGTATCCCTTATGTATACTTTTCTTAGGAACTATATGTATGATATGTGATTATTTTATGTTTGTTCGACTTTTTTTGCATTAGTGTGTTTGGACTACCTAGTTAGTTGCCTCCTAGTTCAGAGGGATGGGCCTAGGGGTTCCACGAGGTTGGGTAGAATTAACCCACTATTGGAGACCCATGAATACTTTGGAGAAGATTAAAAAAATGTGTGCAAAATTATTTTATCATTTAGTTTCATATCTTTTTATTTTTATGAAATTTGAAGAAAATATATAATTTGACACATTGGAGTTCTCATTTGTAAAATTGTAATTAATATTTTGAACCCATCTAATTTGGAATATAATTTTCCCATTGTAGCATTGTAAATTGTCACCCTTGATAATTTCACACTATGTTTTGCTCCCACTTAAGTTATTGGACCTAATTGAACACCTAATATCCCAAATTATGCATTTTGTGGCCGATTTCACCATATTGATTGTGAAGACTAACCCTTGTAGGTCTCTAAGCAAATCAAGCAAGCAACATTCAAGGCCTTGAGGATATTTGTATGACTACAGTCCTTCAAGGAGTTTGTTGGAGGGTGGTGAGTTTTGATACATTGTTGATTCATCATTCATTTTATCATTTGGACTTATCCTTCAAAAGGATAGGCTTTCTATCATTGACATTGTCATTGTGGAAGTGGAAACACTAACATGGGGTTTGACTAAGATGAGCCCCTAAATGGCACAAACCTTCCTCTTTATTTGAATATGTAGGTTTTAGGTCTAAAGAAGATTGGGGGAAGTTTCGAGTTCAATTATCCATTGTTGTAATCAAACCCTACATCTTTCCAACTCACAAAAACTCACTTATCTTGACAACTGAAAAAGATTTGATAGTGCGCCAAGTAGGAAATGAAAGCTCTGATTTGGCTCCTAAGGACCATGAAAATTGATCTGAAATTGGTCAACAAGGACAGTGACACCTTGAGCGACTTATTCCTCCATTTTTAGCCTCAAATTTATATCACAAGTGCACAGTGTCTTGCTCACTCCATTTTTGTAGTTTGTTTTCCTCCACGAATTTCTAGATCTGTTGTTTTTGCATTAGAATAGTCATCTGCATAATTAGGCTAGTCAAATAATTGCATTTCGAGTAGCAATTCGACCCTATACATTCCAATTTTCATATCATATTGCATCATAGGTTGCAATAGGGTTAATTTCAGTCATTATAGGTCATATCTACATTTTAATTGCATTCACAAATATACATTAGGTAATTTAAAATTGAAAACAAAGCTAAAAGTGTTAATTGCATTAATTTAGGTATCTTGCATATAGCTCAAAAAGTGAAAAAAATCATTTTTTTTTTCAAAAAGGAATCAACATCATCATTTTCAGATTTTGGCATCTTAGAATTAGTCATTTTTTGTATTTTAGATCTAGAAATTGCATTTACGATTGTATTTTATTGTTTGAAATTTTTATAAATTATTGCACAATTGCATTGTGAGTTACAAAACCATAAGTTGGATAAATTCTAGAAAAACTATTTAGTATCACACCTATATGCACACATAAGCAAGAACTCATAACAATGTTAAGCACAATCAAATTTTGAATTTTACAAAAGCCTATGTAGGACATAGGCACCCTAGTCACCCTTGTCCAACCAAAATGAACCCAAATTTACTATGCAAAACCTTGTCTTTGGTCTTTGCCCAGATCTAGCATTAGCCTTTGAGGATCATTCTTGTAACTATCTATTTTCTAAAAACATTGCTATCTTGATCCATAGGACAACACAATGTTCTCATTGCAAAAATCTTGTTAAGCATTTCAAGGAATTTTTGATACAAGCATGTGAAAATGAGTTTATTTCTCCTCTTTTCTTATTTTTCATTGATCCCTCTCCCACTATCTCTCCTATTTGTGAGGTTAGCTTGGTGCAAGAGAATACAATAATTGATAATCATGTTAATCATGTTTGTTCTTCTCTCGATATCTCTCCTATTTGTGAAGAAGGTATCTTGGTGTTAGAAGATCCAATTCATTGAGTGTCTTGAGAATCTTGTTTTTTTCTCTCCTAATACCTCTCCTATTTGGGAAGATATTATGGTATATAATTGATATATTTCTTTCAAAAGATAGTAAGAGAGATCACATAGATGAAGATGCTAAGGTGACATTAGACCCCCCCTCAATAGAAGATCATCAACAAGTAGTTAACTCCATTGAGGCTAATGCACAATTGACTATTAGATATCCTTTAATTATTGAACCTCCTAAAACTCCTTTAATTATTGGACCTTCTAAATTCCTCTAATTATGGGACCCCCTAAATCACCTCTCATTATAGGATCTCCTAAACCTCATGGCCACATCCTAAAATTTGCAAAAAATTCACTAGTAATCATGTGTTGCAACAACCAAGTTATCATGTAGTGGCTCACACATATAATACTAGGAAAATAAGCAATAAAAATAAACACCAACATCCATCCCATTACCTCAACCATACCTCCCACCTGCACCTAACATTATTTAGCATGGTGATAAAGAATATGATCTTGTCGAGCAACTTTGTAGCACTCTTGCTAAGATCTCCTTGTGGGATTTGATTCAAACATCACTTGTTTATAATGACATGCTTCAAAATACTTTGCGAAAATTTGTTGTCTCTCCTAGTGCTCAACCAGATGATGTAGCAAATTTGCTTGAAACTATGAATGAAGCTAACTTGGACATTATCTTTCATAAAAATGAATTACCCCCTTTGGAAATACAAAAGCAAAGTGATGCCTTGATGATAATTGTAATTATTAATAAGGTAAGTTTTAGGAATACCCTTATTGAAAATAGTCCAAGGATTAATGGTTGTATTGTTTATTTTTTGGACAAAATTAGAGTGGACAAAACCTTAATCCAATCTAATGCTTTTCCAATCAAAAGTTTTGATAATGTGGGAAGACAACTGCTTGGTGTAATAACATTACCAGTTAAAGTTGGTCCTGTTTGTTGCAAACTCCCATCCATGTCATGCCCCATGATCTTTCATATAATATTTTGTTGAGTAGACCATGGATTCATGAGATTAAAGGAGTTCCTTCAATACTTTATCGTTTAATGAAATACACATACAACAATAAGGCTTACATGATAAAAGCTGATCCAAAAATTGAAAATTATTTACAAATTGAAATAGGAATGAAGAGTCCTTTTACAACATTGAAAGCAACTTCAAAAGTGGAACCTTTACAAATTGAAGACAAAGATGAGTGCCTTTCATCTGTGAAAAGTTGTTGGATGATGATTGGGGATCATTATATTTCACACCTACATTCATGGGGGAATATAAGATTTCACCATCAAAATAAAAAAATAGAAAGAAGTTGTAGTAGTATCAACACAACCTATTGTTGAATCATAAAAAATATCAGAATCCACAACTTCTAGCAATTAGGAAGATGTAGATTACACATCTACATATGATGAAAGTGATTATGAAAAACCATCTTCTTTGAAAAAAATGGAAACCATTTATGGAAGAGGTTATCAACCTTTGAAATAATTTGGCTATAATGGAAAAGGATGTGGTGTAAAAGAACAAGGTATATGTGTCCCCATAGAGCTCAACACATAAGAAACAAAAAAAGGTTTTGTTATTGCACTTCAAAAATAATGACAACATCAAAACGACCTTCACTTAGTCACACCAGATTCTCCCAAGACAAATACCATCAGTTGTTTCTCCTTGTCATGTGGTAGTTGTAGTATCACACAATGCTCACTACCATACATGGGGGTATAAATTAAGCTTTATGCAATCATATTTCATTTTTCAAGGAGCAACATATCATCATTCATTTTTGGCTCATCTTGGTACCTACACTTGGGGGGGCAAGGGGTTAGATAGCCTCACATTAGGTGTATTCCTTCTTGCAAGGGATCCCTTGGTATCTCCTTAAAATGTTAGTGTAGCAAGTACACTAACATTTTAAGGGGGGGAATATGGTCCCTCGCTCATTGTTTGCATAAGAAATGGTCCCTTTTTAGTGATGATAGCATACATCTCCTAGAAAGTGCAACCTTTTCAATCAAAGTATGACCCACTCAATTTATTTTAGTGTCTCCTTTGTGGTGGTATTAGGCTTGATATCCCCTAAGAAGTATGAATTTTCATGGCATATGATGGTCCCCTTGGTGGTAATGCTATGGCTAGTATTCACTAAGGTATGAGTCTTTTATTCCATGACTTATCCTTTCTTGGTGGTGAGGTCATGTGTGATACTCCCTAAAGTGTGACCCTTCATGTATTGAGAAATGTCCCTTTGTCATTTGGAAAACACCTTTGGTGGTGGTGTTATTTATAACACCCTTGGAGGTTTGGATTTTTCATTTATGGACCTTATTAGGTGAGTTTATATGCCTTCTTAGGCAAGTTTATGTGCCTTCTTGGTGATTTTATGCACCTTCTTAGGTAATTTTTTGCACCTTCTTAGGTGAGTTTGTAATTATGCACCTTCTTAGGTGAGGCTTTGGAAAATTGGTTTTGGATTCAACATAATGTAACTTGTTGGTTCATAGACACCCCTTTTTAATATGGCCACTGAGCATAACACACCTTGCTTGATAGTGGAGCTATATGTTTCATGAGTGTTTATAATAATGCAACTTGCTGTCCTTGTGGAACCCATCATATTGCATGGAAACCTATCATAACACAACCTACTGGTCAATAGATCCATGTAGCTCATCAGTGATGTGTAATAACATAGACTGCTAGTCCTCATGAGAGCATTTCCTTTTTCTAACATTCATTCGATGGATGATGTTTGGTATTTGAGATAATTTAAGACCAAGGTCTCTTTGCCTTATCAAATTGAATCCCTTTAGTACTAACCTTGTGTTTTTTTGTGTCTTCTTCATCTCTACATTGTGTTTGTATCATGTTTGTTTTCAATTTGTTGTCATCTATATGTTATGTTATCGTGTGTTTTCATCGTGTATGCTTCGTGTTTTTGACATGTGTGTTTGTGCACGTTGTCTTGATGCATTTCATACATGTGTGTTCCTCTATGCTTATGTTGATTTGTCATGGGATCTTGGATCCTGGGGGCTTGCACACTCCCCCTAGATCCTTTGTCATCCTATCTCTTCAACATTTGGAAAATTATACCCCTCTTGACATATTTTCTACTTTAGTGCAAGTCTAAGTGTAAGTTCATAATCTCATTAAAGTGGGGGCTAAATTTAGCATCGTAAATTGTCACCCTTGACAATTTCACCATATATTTTTCTCCCCCTTAAGTTATTAGATGTAATTGAATACCTAATGTCCCAAATTATGCATTTCGTGGCCCATTTTAACATTTACCAACAAATTTCAATTAGAAAACCAATGCATACATTCAATAATTTGCCCCTTGATTTTTAGATCCTAAAAAAGTGGGCCTGGACAAGGGCACCTTTGTGACCTTGTCCTCTTAATTTAGCCCCAAATTCAAATATGTCGAAGGTGGCATTTTATTATTTGAATTTCAAATATCCAATATTAGCTATTGAGATCTAATTTGCAAGAAATTAGAATAATTACACATAAATACCTAGTCATTACATCATTTAAAAACTAAGTGGAAATTATTGGAGAACTTATGATCAAGATCATTATCAAGCAAGTCAAGAGCAACATTTTAGAGATTTATTGCAACAATTCAAGATCCAAGCATCATGTCAAAGTGTGTGAGTTTTTTCATGTTTATGTTAACATATTGTTTGTGAACACTAACCCTTGTAGGCCTCCAAGTAAATAATGCAAGCAACATTCAAGGCCTTGAGGATATTTGTATGACTTCAGTCCTTCAAGGAAGCCATTGGATAGTGGTGAGTTGCAGTATATTTATGATTCATCATTCATTTTATCACTTGGCCTTATCCCTCAAAAGGATAGGTTTTTTATCATTGACATTTCCATTGTGGAAGTGGAAACGCTAACACGGGGTTTGACTAAGGCAAGCCCCTAAATGTCACAACCCTTCCTCTCTCTTTGAATATGCAAGTTTCAAGTTTGAAGAAGATTGGAGGAGGTTTGGAGTTTAATTATCCATTGTTGTAATAAAACCCTACATCTTGACAACTCACAGAAGCCCACTTATCTCAACAACTGATAAAGATCCAACAATGTGACAAGTGGAAAACAAAAGCTTTGATTTGGCTCCTAAGAATTGTAAAAATATATCTGAAACTGGTCAACAAGAACAGTGGTACCCCAGGTGACCTATTCCTCCATTTTTAGCCTCAAATTTATATCACATGTGCACAGTGTCTTGCTCAGTCCATTTTCATAGTTTGATTTCATTTGTGACTTTCGAGCTCTGTTGTTTTTACATCATTAGGCTAGTTAAATCATTGCATTTCAATCCTAAATCCATTCCAAGTTTTTTCAAGGGCAGGTTGACTCACCTTTCAAGTAACAAGTCAAACCTATACCTTTTTGAATCCATCAAACCCCCACTAATTAAAATCCTAAATGAAATGTTTAGGAAAATCACCCTGAAATCCTAGGTGAAGTCCTAGGGTTTCACCTTCTCTATGTTCCACCCATATAAGTGGAAAGAGATTTATCTTTACTTTTTGTACATTTTTTTGTTGGTGTAGAAACACGTGTGGTATTTTGTATCATTTTTCTCATGTTTAGGTATGTGATAGAAATATGATTAGAGAACCTAGTTTCATACTCTTGTGGAATGGACATACAAAATAGTGTAGATATATTATATGTTATGCATATTTTTTATTTAAATGATGCAATCAATTTTTAGAAATAATATCCTAGGTGATGATGCCTGATACATTGTGAGTTATGACACCTTTGGTGTTGGGATTCATGTCTACTATTATGATGACTAGCCTGGAGAGATTTTAATCTGATATGGGGTTCCCTTATCTTTCTCAACCTCTTAGTACACAATTCTTAGATTCATCTATTAGTCTACATCCTAGTATAGGTGTCGAATTTTCTAGGTATCTTTGGGTTTGTACTTTATTATAGAAGTAAGTTCAATTCTTGAATACCCTTAGATAATTCTATGTTGTTGGCACAAGAAGATAGTCCTAATGAGTATTTTGCAAGGATAAAATATATGGCATAACAAGATAACAAATTTCTTTGAGTGATTCTTCAAAACCATTACATATATCTACAAATGTGTCTAAGTTATCTTCACAATTTTCATGTGTCATATAATAGTTATTCCACCATTTCTTTATTGAAAAAGAAACTTTCAAAAGAGTGAATACAATATTTTCTTGGTTAGAGAAATTATTCAATATGTATTATGACTATAGGAGGTTAACCTAGTTATCTAGGGTATATGCATATATTTTTATTTTAAACATAAAGATGTCTAAATTAACTTGTACTATGTATAGTGTTTGACCACCAAATGGTTTATGTGAATTGGAAGGATTTTGAAACTACTTGAGAAGTAATTGATAAATCGTGAGCAATGCCCCATCATTCACATGCACACCATTTTTTCAATTCTTCATGTTTTATATGTAATGCATCCTCTATCATTTTCTAGAATAGTTATCAAGATGTCAAGGAAAATTTATCTCCCATTTGAGGATATATAGGAAGGTGTGATAAAGGATCAGGTGTCTTAATTCCTAATTTAATTTATTCAAGCCTTGTATGAGTGGGAATACAAATAGAGATGAAGTTCAAATATATCACAATACCACTAAAAAAATATATGAAATGTGTATGCTCTCATACCATTGATTTTGGGCCCAAGATTATACCTAATAGAAAACCTTAAATATATTTAAGGAGGTTATATGTGGAAATGATTTATGAATGATAAAGGTTAAAGATATACAAGTGAAAATGAATAAGGAAATCAAAGAGGATAATTGACCACAATATAGAAGTATAGTAGAAATTTTGTATTATGTTAAATTTGTGCAAGATTTGAGAGATCAAATGTATGATATTTATATACCCCTAACTTAAATATTATCTAACTACAACGAATGGAATGTACATTAATGTATAAGTGAGATAAAGCATAAATTAAATCAAACCATTTCACATCTTCTTCATAAGCACTTTATAACTATTGAAGACTAGTCAAGACTTGTAGTTTAGCACATGTGTGTCAAATATTATGATGAACCTATGACATCACTACAAGGGTTATCAAGCAACACTTGAATATTGTAATATGACTTAGTGAGACAAATACTCCTAGACCACATGACCATACTTTATGTAGGCTCCTTTAGAATCACTTTTATCAATTTCTTGTGTAGACTTCTCCTCTATCACAATTATTAGTTTCTTGTGTAGGCTCCTTCATAGCCATATTTATTATTATTTTTGGTATGCTTGTCCACAACCATAACTCTCATTTTATTTTTTATTTTTTCTATGTTGATATTGTTAATCAATTATTATTAATGTCTATTTCAAAATTTTATTATATGTTATTCATGTAATTTTGTGCTTGCAAGCACTAAGATGCAACATTCATTACATAGAGAACTTCTTGTCTTCAACTATATTCATATCCTTTTTATGTGTGCTTATGTTTTACTTTCATGCTAGCTATTTATTTTATTTTTCTTGCACAATTTATAGTAATTCATATCTAGGTCTAGTTTGGGACAAAAAAAGAGTATACCTAGACCTTTTTCCTATTTATCTTGGTCTCACTTTGACCCCTTTTGCCTCAAATGTGATGACTAGTGTATAAGTGATAATTCTATGTAAAAGTTGGCAATTAACTAGAGCCTTGACTAAACCTTACTCCACACATCCCAAGGATCTAGATCCAACAATTATCTTTTATATTCCCTATCTTAGGTCAATTCCACATGTTTAGGTTTTAAAATTGATTTAGATTTGCAATTTCAAATTTGAACTTGGTTTAGATCCATAGCTACAAAATTTGAACTTGGTTCAAATTGTAATTACATATTTGACCCCCAAATTTTTAAAATTAAATTTAAACATGCGCCTAATTTAAACCTCTTCTAACTACTCAATACTTGCCAACTTGAGTGTGAAATATTTAAACTTTGTGTAAAAGTATTGTATAAAAGGACAATCCCTTATTCATTTGATTTGTTTATTTAAGGGGGATCGTATAGAGCTCAACTACACATTGCATCATCATTATAAGAGCATAGTCAACATCTGCACCAATATGAAGATTAGGCATTTGCACGGTTGTTTGAATTATCTTCAAACTTGCCAAATTTTTTGGATTGATCCAAGGGTTCAATTCTATTAATGTATATTAGCACCATCAAATTTAGATAATCAAAGTAAAAAAAATCTAAGAAAATTAGGTCACAAATTTATTTTAGTAGAAGTTCAACTTTGTAGAAGAGTTTGGATCCTACATATACAAGGATCAATTTCATAGTTTTTTTATTGAAAAGAAAAGGACTTTATTAAAATAATCAAAAATTACAAATTGGTAAACCAGCAAGCCCAATACAACAACATCGGATTTTGTTGATGCAAACTAAAAAACATGACACATTGAACATCTAAAGTAATACAAAACATCATAGGTAAACTCCCATACAACATAATCAATTTCAGAGTTGCAAGATTGACCTAGAAAATAACAGACAAATTTAAAGTCTAGTTTAACCATCAAATTTAACCCTAACCACCATACAAGACTAGTCAACAACTCAGTACCCACTCTCCACATTATGTCTCCTTAGTGGGGTCATGAAAACTCCATTAAAGGTCATATGGACGTGGGGTTATGTGGGTGTGTTTATTAACCCTAAAAATTTGTGTGTTAACCAAAGCAATCACATCACAAGAATCATATAATCATCTTTCCAAAACCACTTTTAAGTACAAGAAATGTTTGCTTTCACGTGGGGGGAAGGCAGATTTAGGAGATATGTTGCAGTCACACGTGTACCAAATAATAGTTTGGGTCACCACATAAAGCCAAGAAAGTCCATAGTCATGAAACTAAATATTTTCCCAATTAAGGTGGGACTGCACTAGTTTAATTTTTTAATATTTCATCATTTGGATTTGTGAATTACAATGTCAAAGGTGGCCATGAAAGGACAAATTTCGGAATTTTGGGTTAGGGCAGATGGGACTTGTCTGTTGGTAAAGGAAAGAGGAAAGAGGAAAGAGGAACCCCCATACATACTATCCTCAACTAGGAATTCTCTGTCATTTCAAATGCACAAACATGATGTAAGGGATTGGACATTAGTGGAGAAACATGACAAGAAAATGGGGGGCTACTAGGGGTGGCTGCCCCGACCAAGTAAATCTTTTTCATTCTCTTTTTTCTTTTCTTTTTTTTGACTTTCTTTATGGATGGATTCAGATTTGGTTCAAATTGAGTTTTTAAAAAAGTTTTTCGGTTTTTTTCATTGTATTTGATGAGAAGTTGTTGAAAACAAATTTGATAATCGATTATTTTCTATTTAATTAATGATATCAAGTTTTCACAATTTCGTATCGTTTATAGTTGTAGCTGTTGTGCGACTTTTCATTTGTTTAACTTGTTTTAAAAGACGATAAATGAAGAATAAAATTAAAGATGTCAAAGGTTTAATATATATAATAACATAGGTGTTTGTTTTGAAATTAGTGTTTCATATTATTTTAGATTCTTTGTTGTTATAAGTATATACTAATAATACTATATTTTCTCATTTTACTTAATGAAAAGTCATTAAAACAATTTTGACTTCAGTTGCTCTTTTAACTTTTAACTTGTTTTTTCTCAGTGTAAGCAAACAATGTATAATTTTGGATAATTTTGCAGAATAGTTGGTGGTTTGTTCAAATCTATGTAATTAGTTTTTTGGCTATATTTTGGTATCCCAAGATGTAAAGCTCAAAGCATCATTTTGTAGTACCAGTGATGCCCTCTTGCTACTAGCAGTTAGTTGTATAAGCCACAAAATGCTATGGTCTGGCTTTGTTTTCCCATTAGCTTACTATATAAGGATTGATTCTAGCCAGTTACCCATTACTGACATTTTGTAAAGTTAATATTATTATAATATAAATATACAAACAATATGCCTTTTGCTTAAAAAAAAGAAGTAAAAAGCTTTTTTTTTTAAGCATGAAGTATAGAGTTAGAGATATCAAATGTTTAACATTATATAACAATATAGGTGTTTGTTTTGAAATTAGTGTTTCATATTATATTGGATTCTTTGTTCTTAAAAGTATATACTAATAATATTAGATTTTCTCATGATGAAAAGTCATTAAGATAATTTTTATATTCAAACGTTTTTTCATTTGTTTACTTGTTTTAAAGGACAATAAGTGAAGTATAAGATTAGGTATATCAAAGGTTTAACATTATATAACAACATATGTGTTTGTTTTAAAATTACTATTTCATATTAAAATAGATTCTCTGTTCTTAAAATTATATACTAATAATATTAGATTTTCTTATTCTACTTGATGAGAAGTCACTAAACAAATTTGATATTCAACTACCCTTTCATTTTCTTACTTGTTTTAAAGGACAATAAATACATTATAGAGTTAAGAATGTTAAAGGCTTGACACTATATAACTTGATATAGGCGTTTATTTTGAAATCAATGTTTCATATTATATTAGATTGTCAATTCTTAAAAGTATATACTAATAATATTATTATATATTTTTAAGAATAGACAACACAAATAATGTAATGTTGTAATGGTCAAAATTATATATTCTACATTTTTGGGTTTTTAAAGTTTATTTTAGTTAGATTTTCTTTGAAGTAATGTAAAGAATTTAAAAGTATATACTAATAATAGTTAAACTTTTAAGAATAGATAACACTAATAATATGATATTTTAATGGTCAAAATTGTATATTCTACACTTTTTGGGTTGTTTTTAAGTTTATTTTGGTTAGATTCCCCTTGATGCAATGTAAAGAGTTTTAATCTTATCGTTATGCATCTTAAGAGTTTGGATTCCACTTATAATGTATCCATTAGTTTAGTTAAGTTGAATCTACAATTCATAAATGGCCTCAAAACTTTATTAAAAAAATAAGTTTTGGGCCTAAGCTAACCCTTTCCCACTTGTTGATTTGAAAATAAAATGTGGTAATGTATGCACTAGGATGTTCTATAAAAGGATTAACCCTAATCCATTATTGCATCATTAAGACATCATCAAACACACATCTATGACTTATTGAGGAATATCATTTGATAACATTGTATTAGCAGTTACACATAATGAGCCATACTTCGATCATAATTCCAAAACCATCAAATCAAATCCTATAATTTTGACCAAAGGAGAATATTCTTGACTAGAAAACTTATCAAAGGTCTTTGTCAATACCACTTGTTTTATAAATTCAAGCTCCAAAAGGTGAGGAAAAAAAATCACAAGTGGCTAGAACAACATAGAATGATTTCACATTAAAAGATCAAGTCCACACACAAATTTCAAATCTATGTGCATGGGGATCAATTCCACACACGTGTAATAATAGAAATTGTATATTATATGATTCTTCTTATTATGATTTGCATTCATTTTAATGCTTTTAACTATTTTCCTCTTTGTAGTCCCTTTGATCATTTTTTTATTTTTAACTTTTTCCCTTATTTATTCTCATACCTTTAATTTTCCTTTCTAATATGAATTTAATGATGTTAAACTGTTATTTACATTTTTATCTATTTATTTTTCCTTCATTTATCACTATTCTTTTAATTATTTCTTTTTTATGCGATTTTACATATTTTAACCTTTATTTTATATTTATATTTATTTTATTATCCTTTGCTCTACATATTTAATGTGTTAAATTCTCTTTTTTCTCAAAATATTTTTTCCCTTTCAATTTTCATCTACTCCTTTAAATATTTAATATTTTTTTCTCATTTGCTCCAAATATTTAATCATCTTATTATCTCTTATTCCAAATATTTAATGTTCTCTTTATCACATCATCCTTTAAAACAACCTATAAAAGACCCCTCCTCTCTCTTATTTCAACATGAATTCAAAATTTCTCTATCTTCTCATTTTGGGGCTATCTTGAAGCAACTTTGGAGCTTTGAAGTATTGGAGATTTTTGTTGAAGAATTATTTTGGAGTCTTTGAGTTCATTTTTTCAACCATTTGGAGCTTTGGCATAACCTTTGTGTGGTCACTCATCCTTTTTATTTTTTCTTTGTATCCATACTAGGGTTTCATGATTTTTTTTTTCAATTTAATCATTTTGTCTTGTTCATGTTTTTTGTGGACCCATATTTGCACACCCACAAGGGGACTAGTTAAGGAAATTGCCCCTTTAATATTTCCATATTGTAGGTTTCAACATTCAATTAGTTGAGGGAAAGCTATTCTCCTTTGTAACAAATCAACTCATGTGAACTTTAAATTTTTCCAAAAAATGCATCATCTAATTCTAATCATTTTTTTATTTTATAATTTTGTATTTTTTTAAGCATACACAAGTCAAATTTGTAGATTAAGCTTTCTAGTCCTAGTGTAATTTGTCCAATTTTACCCTCTTGTTTATGTCATAACTTTATTTCTATTGATTTTTAAGATAAATGGTTAGCATTTATTAAACTAGGGGAGCATCAAGAATTTACAATTCTAATTTAATAAGACTCTAAAATAGAAATAGAAATAGAAATGTCTCATGTAGGGACCACCTATGCTCCTTTCATATAAATTGGCTCTAACAACCTCCAATTTTCTCTAGTAAATCCTAAAAAACATTTCAAGAACTTCTCATTCCTATAGTTTATTTCTCCTAGGTGGACAAGAGCCACTTTTGATGTTATCAAGTTCAATTTCTTAGCATAATTCCATGTTTGTGTTTCTAATATATTTTTTCTTGTGTTAGTCTTATATTTTATTAGTCTGAGCTCATGTGTAACCTAATTGGGTCAACTCAAGGATCTTTTATGTATATTTGAAAGCCTTTTTATTTGATCTAATTTAATAACACATACTGAAAAATAAAAAAATGTTATTTTAATTTCTTATTTGGTGAACCTATAACTTGCATGTTTGTATTCATCTGATTTTCTTAACACTTCCTTGTGTTTATCTCCCTCTCTCTTGAGATCTACTTGTATCCTTATATCCTTTTACTTGTAGATATACACCATGGATCATACTCTTTAATTTTGTATTCATGATCCTCCTTCCCATACATTTCTTTTTGATTGTATCTCTATATTTAATTTTCTCCTTAATTATGCTTTGATTATTAGTTCTTATGATTATATGCCACCTTTTCTTTATGAAATTCTTCTCTTTCCAATTATTTTATTATATCCACAAATCCTTCACATTATTTATGTTGGTATACTTAGCCCCTATGTTATTTCCAAAACTAAGGATTCCTCTCTTGATGTTGCTAGTAGGTTCTCCCAAGATGATGATGACCCTTGTGATAGTCTAAAATTTCATTCATGTTATCCTTCATTCGAAACCTCACTATTTTCTTTTTTTGATCGGTTAATAGCTGCTAGGGGTAGCACCCTTTATATTGATTTCTAAAAATATTACATTGTCTGTTACACAACTTTGGCCAACATTTTCATTGCCCTTTACATTCTGATGACAATTATCCTGCAAGTATACCTACTAGACTGACTCTTTACAAGCACTCCAAAATTGAGGTCATTACTATTACTGATCAAAATGTCCTTCATATAGCTTATATCCAAATTTTAAATTTTTAGAAACCACAAAATACCATGCTTAGCCCCAGGCTATTCTTCATATCCCATGGTAGCTTGTACCTTCCTTGTCTCCATCATGTCTGATACCACTAGACACTTAGGCCCATATGCACTGTGCACTGGGTTGTTGGCTTTCTCTTTGATATCCTAGGAATCCTACTCTCTCCATTCATCACAACTGCCTAGCTCCTAGTCCTCATTGTCATTCACAAGCATTTTACCATCCATGCCTTCCACTTGCAGATATGCACCAACCCACCCTATTGCCAGTCTATTGGACATTATTGTCACCCTCAATAGGAATGAGATACTTCAGTCTATCTCCCCCTAATGCTTCTACAACTCGTCTAGGTAGAGGGTGCATACCACCATAAATTTTGGAACCTTTAGGTCATCACCAAAGGACATGTAGTAGTGTTGGGGTAGTGGAATCAAGAGGTCACCATCTACATTATCCAAAGCATCATCAATTTCCCCAAGCCATGCATGCTAGAAAACCATCTAGCATAGATTATTGCTCCTCGCCTTTGACAGTCCCATGTAGAGAAGCATAGCCAAAAACATGGCAAAATTTCCACATTAGCCCTAAATCTTTGTCGTGCCATGAGGAATTCTTTTCCCAACACCCTCTTTTTCACCCAGATTATCAAAGGATGTGTCGATTTCAACAAGCCCTTTAGCCTTTTATCCATTACTTCTCCATAGAAGGACTATTTTTGCTTCACTGTGTTAAGAAACAATGGTGTTTCCATGGCTATCCAACTCTTAGAGCTCAAGCCTTCCCCACTTTTAATTTCTTGGCACGTTATTCCTACTTCTACCCCTATTTATGCTCAATCCCACTGTCATTTTGATGATGACACATTAGGGATGTGTACCATTATGTCACTTCAGCTAGCTTTGGGACGATTTTGCTGCACAAGCCACCGGTAGTTTAAGATCCACCATTATTGTTCTTAGTGGCTATATATATGCTTATTCTCTTCCCAATGCCAACCTTCTTCTTCATGTATTTCTAGATGGCACGTCCCATGGGGTGTTGTACTTGAATTAATTTATTTGAGCTCTCCACCTTATCATCTAGTTTCAACTAAGGCTATCGATTTCCACCTTTTGTTCATTTAAAATTGACATTATTTTAGTAGTAGTCCCTCTTTTTGACATCTGACATGTGCTTCATACCTTACCTGGTAATTTTCTAATCCTCATTCCCCATAATGATATCATCTTACCACCTTCTCTTGATTGTTTTAGCTTCTTGAGCCATCAACAACTTATAGGTTTCCGCATTTGGATGTCATTTCCAAATTTCTCCACCAACACTCCCATTATTTTCCACCTTTTAGTGATTTCTATTCCTGATGCCCTTCCATGAATCTATGATGGCGACGTGAAGTTATGATGCTTAGATCATATCCTTGCTATCACTGTCTACATCATATCTCTATGATATCATTCGCCTTCGTATTAACTTGAGGGGTCTCTTCAAATTCCTTCTCCTTTTTAGTGTGGATTCCCCTTTTTTGGGACATGGCTTGCCACGTGTCCCATCACTTCACTTGCTTAGTTCCTACTCCTCCTCCATCGTCGTTTTAGCTAGCCTATCCACCACCTCATTACCTTCTCTATAAACATGGCTAACCTTGTAGGCTTCAAATTTCTCTAGGCATTGGCTTATTGGTTGCAACCAATGATTCAACTTCTAGTTGGGGGAATTATTACTATCAATTGGATTAATCATGACTAAAGAGTCTCCTTCCAAATGAATCCTTCTTGCTTCAATCAAGTACCCTAGTTGGAGACCAATAAGGGTTGCTCAAAATTTTGCCTCGTTATTAGTACATGCTCCCAGGTGTATGGATTTTTCTACTATGATTCTCCCTTGATAATCTCGCGCCACACATCCAACACCCCCTAGGCTTGGATTTCCTCGAGCAACTTCGTCAAAATTTATCTTTGTCCATCCTTCCTCTTGAGCTTCCCATACCACCTCACTCCTTTTTATGTTACCTGGGTCCTTCGTTCCTAGACCACACAGCCGAAGAATGGTCAAGCCATTGAATGTATTCTTCATTATATCATCCCAAATTGTGTAGATCAACTGTTTCTTTGATTTTGATCATGCTACCTGATTGACTGTTTCTATTATTATGCTTTCAATTTTGACACAAAGTCTCTCCCAAGCCATCTCCTTGTCTTGAAATATTCTCCTATTAAGTTCTTTCCATATTTCCCGTATTATGATGGAAGGGTCTACTGGCCATATACTATCAAAAACTTCCTTTCTCCTTGGTTGAGGCCACATATTGAACCAATCCAGTACGCTTGTTAGCATTGGGCACTGAAATTTTAGCTCGTTCATGAAATAGTTCCAACATTGTTCTACATATGGGCAGGACAACAACAAGTGGTCTGCATTCTCATTTCTCTTCTTGCATAGTACACATCTCCCTAGCCCCAGGATTCCAAGGGTAGTTAATATATCCTCTATAAGGATTATTTTTTGTACTGCCATCCATGTGAAGACACCTTCCTTTGGGAGACAATGCTTTCCTTAGATAATCTTGTTGGGCTAGTTTTATTTTGCTTCCACCAACTCCTTTATTCGAAAGAAAAACTTGACTACATAAGCCCCCATCATAGATCCACACCACCTAATTGCATCTTCCTGATTGGATGGGGAGAAAATTCTCTCTCTCAAAATGGCCATTAGAGTGCCTTTTTTATCCTGTGGTGCATCTAAATCTTCCAATGAATTTCATTCCCATTTTTGGGCTCCATCCTGCCACTTGATCTTGCCATAGTTGCATACCTTGTTTCCCCACTTTCTCATTGTTTCTTCTTTGATTTCTTCTAAATTGGGATAGGTTGTCAATGCTTTTTTTCCATTCCATGAGTCTGTTCAAAAGGAGGCAGAGTGTCCATACCTTACCTCCCATGCCACATGATTGGAGATGATGTCTCTACACTCCATCATATAATTCCAAATTGTCAAACCTCATGGATGCTGCAATAGTGAGGATTCTTGTGGGGCAGTCTAAGTCCAAGTATTTTCTCCTCAATATCTTGACCCATTTCCCCTCTCCCTTCTCATACATGTTCCACACCAATTTGGCTCCCATCGTCATGTTCATCAATTTTAGTTGCTTGATCCCTACTCCCCCTACTTCCTTGGGTGCACATACCTTCTCCCATGCCACCAATGGAAACTTCTATTGATCTCCTATTCCACTTTAGAAGAATTTTCTGAATATTTGATTGAGTTTGTCTTCTACCATTACTGGTATTTTCAAACAAGCCATTGAGTACACTAGAATGGCTAAAAACACTGCCTTTACCATCACGAGCCTCCTGACTGATGAAAACCACTTCCCTTTCCATGTCCCCAATTTGCTTTTGTAGCTATTTAATAGGTTCTCCCATTTGAATTTTTTGTTGATTCCAACAAAGAGTGGAGTCCCAAGGAACCTACCCGGGAAGTTCGCCACCCTTAGCCCCAATATTCTTGCCAATTCCCTCTAGAGACTAGGTTGTGTGTTGAGGAAAAAAACTTATAATTTTTTCCAACTGATGCTTTGCCTTGAAGCAAGACAATATTCATCCAAAAAAGTTTTGATTGTCCTCACCTCCTTCTTGCTTGTCATTCCAAAAAGCATTGCATCCATTCCATTCGCAACCGAAACCCCCTTCCATTCCCCTGTATTCCTTAAGGTTGTGATTCCTCTTCCCATTTCCTCTACCATGATGATGAATAGGAAGGGGGACAGGGGATCTCCTTGTCGTAGTCCTCTTGCGGATGCAAAAAAAACCATGTGTCATCCCATTTACCAGTATAGAGAAATTGGCTGTAGAAATGCAAGATCTGACCCAACTGATCCATTCTTCCTTGAAACCAAATTTCCTGAGTACCTCCTCTAGGAATTGTCTGTCCACCATGTCATATGCTTTGAGGATGTCTAGTTTGAGTATCATGCATGGATATTTTTCTTTCTTAGATGAGTGTAGGGTTTCATGAGTCGTTATTATGCCTTCAACTATTGAGCGCCCAGGGGTAAATACGCTCTACTCTAAAATTATTTGGCTTAGAATACCTTTCAATCTGATGGAAATTATTTTGGTGACCACCTTGTAGATGGTGTTGCATAGTGCAATTGGCCTAAAGTCTCCCATTGTCTACAAATATTTCTTTTTTGGTATTAGGGATAGGAATGTGTGATTGATTGATCCCAACATCACCATTATTCTTCTAGATTATTTTGCTGCCATAGCCACATCATCACCCACTATATCCCAAAATTTCTAGAAGAAACCTGTCAGAAGCCATCCAGCCCTGGGGACTTGTCCAGATTGAGTTGGAAGGTTGCTTTCTTTACTTCCTCCTTACTAATTTTCTAGTGGAGGATCTTGTTTTTCTCTTCTCCTATTATTGTTGGGATGACACTTAGAAGCTTCTCTCTTGCATTCCTATTTTCTGGAGCTACTCTGTTCAAAATTGTTTGAAAGTAATCCATTGATTCTTTATTAACTTGCTCCATTATTTTGGTATCCATACCATCCTCCCTTCTAATTGATGTGTGATGCAGGAGCATCCAGTGGTGTAAGGGCAATCTTGCATCACCCAAAAATAGTTAAATTTCAAGTTTCTCAATTTTTAGATATTTTTACATTTTTGGATACCCTTTTCATCATAATGAAATTACCAATTTACGGTTTTTATTTTCTATTCTTGGGTGGAGAGATATTGCAGTTCTAGTTTCCCAGATTTGCACCTGAAAATCTTCTGAGTTAGATTTGAGGCACTTAGATTTCCTGGATCGACCTTGAAACTTGTCAAAATTAGCATAGTGTATTTTGAATGTGTTATTGACTTCGTGACCCTTTCAACGGTTCAAACGGTTCATGAATCAGAGTCCCGGATCAAAAGTTATGGCCCCGAGAAGTTGGCGCACTTTCTAGAAGATACAATTGCAAATGGTCTTTTGAAATTTGAACTTCACGTTGTAAATTTTCGGTGCCAAACCGCCTAAACTCAAATTTGAATGTTGTTTTGGCTCCAAACTAAAGAGGAGCTCTATTTATGGGGCGGGTTTCTAATTTTTGGGTAAGCTTTTGGGACAAGCTCGCATATTGCGAAAGGGTTATTCTGTAGCTTTCTGTAACTTGCATGTGTTGTAGAACTTGGGGATTTGAGATCCTCTGCATGTAAGAAGCTCCATTTTTCTAAATAATAAAATTATTCTCTTGTTTGTGGGTTATTTTCTGTGTCTCGGCTGCACCCTCATCAAGTGGTATCCCGAGGCGGGTTTTCTTGAGTGTGTGGGCCAGTTAATGGTGGTAGGTTCCACTAGGACCATGGTTGTGGAGTGAGGTCGAAGAGATGCTTCAAGAGTGATGCCTAGTAGGCATGGTGGTGCGAGGAGGTGGTCAGTATAAATCTTTGAGTGGAAGAGATACAGCGACCCTCAAAGATAGATGATGCGTTACAAAGGCAGGTTGAGAGAAAGAGGTTAAGCAGGGAGCAAAGTGAGGATGAAGGGAGAGGAAGAAGGTTCAAATGTAGAAGAGGAAAGAAGAAAGAAATTGATCAAGACCAAATCGCGGCTAATAAGGGCCATTTTGAAGATCGGGGAAAAAGACCTAAAGCGAGAAGTCCCAGTTATTAAAGTCCCGAACCTAGAAGAGTTGATGTTGGATCAGCGAGCTAAAGAATGTTATTTTGAGTATGAGGAAATAAAGGACCAGTCGAGTTAAGTTTCAAGAAATGAAGCTAAAGGAGCCAGCGCAGTGTTGGTGGAAAGAGGTCAGGTTGGAAAGAAATCGAAGGAAAAGGAAATATCACTAGATGGGATGCATGGTAGAAGAAGTAGTTCATACCGCTGGACTATGAGTTAGATTTGTTGAAGAAATTGCAAGGGCTGGAAGCAAGGGAAGCAGTATCTCAGGAAAGAATATAATCAATATTTTCACAAGATAATAATCGTAATCGGGCCACATAGAGGCCAATAAGGAGAAGGTAGCCCAATCTTAATGGGTTATGACCGAAGCATTCAGAGGAGCCTAGTCAAAATGACCACCATTGAGGATACGCTGCATCGCTAAGGTGGAAGAGAAGCTAAACAAAAGATTTGATGGCAAGCAAAAGGATGAGGAGGTCAAAGCAGAAGGGGCAGTGGAAGACCTTCAGGAAGCCTAAATGATGATGAAAAGAAAAGTGAAGATGTGGGTAGCAGCCAAAGCCAAAGGAATGACAACTTCTACTGCCCTCGTGATCAAAACAGTGGAGATCAAAGAGGTAGAGGACCTAGGAGATATGGACGACCGAAGAGGTGGTTTCAAAGGGACGGTTTCCAAAGGTGGTGAAGAAGGGCATCGAGCCTATGAATGTCCACAACACCAAGGAAGCGGGGCGTGACAAAAGGTCGGAAGGTCGTGGAAGGCTGGCGATGGCGAGGAGGCCCACAGAAACATTCGTGATGACGTCGAAGGGGAGAAGCCCTAGTGATTAGAAGAGCCCTGGTGACTGAGGAAAATGAACCAGAATAGAGGAAAAATATGTTTCACACAAGGTGCAAGTGTGAAAGAAAATATTGTGATGTCATTATTGATGGTGGGAGCACCAATAATCTGGTTATTTAAGAAGAGATGGTCACAAAGTTGAAGAGGGAAAGGCACCCGCATCAGTATTGGATTGCCTGGTTGCAGAAAGACCACAAAGTTTTGGTCAATGAGCAGTGCCTAGTAAAGTTCAAGATCTGGAGCTACCATGATGAGGTACTTTATGATATCATCCCCATGGATGCATATCACATGTTGTTGGGGAGGCCACGATAGTTCGATAGGCGAGCTATACATGATGGCCATGCAAACACTTATTCCTTGAAAGGATGGGGGTTCATCACAAGTTGAAACCCCAAGGAGACCAAGAAAAGGTATGCAGAGGTGCTAGAATCGTTATGTAGATGGAAGAAATTTTATATGAAGCATGAGAGTGTGTGTGTGTTATGCATTGATTCCCAGAGTGAGTGAGGATAGTGAGAAGGTTCCAAGAAGTTTTGGATGTTGGATGAGTTTCCGTGGATATTGTTTCTTGATAATGTACCTAAGGGTTTACTAATCAATAAGGAAGATCAATCATCGATTGACTTGCTGATTCGAGCCACACAAATAAGGCAGCCATAGAATGACCCAAATAAAATGAGGAGGCTGAACGTAAAAGTTCAAGAGTTGTTGAGAAAGGGTTTGATACACGAGAGTTTGAGTCCATGTGTAGTACCTGCAGTACTAGCACCAAAGAAGGATGGGGAGTGGAGGATGTGTACAGATTCCTGAGCCATAAACAAGATAACAATCAAGTACAGATTTCCCCTCCCAAGGATGGATGACCTGATGGACTATTTGAGTGGAGCTCAGTACTTCACAAAGATTGATCTGAAGAGTGGATATCACCGAAACCGGATTCGAGAGGGAGATGAATGGAATACTATTTTCAGACCAAAGAGGGCTTGTACGAGTGGTTAGTCATGCCTTTTGGGCTAACCAATGCACCGAGCATATTCATGCTGCTCATGAACGAGGTACTAAAAGAATTTCTGGAAAGTTTTGTTATTATGTATTTAGATGATATTTTGATTTTCAGTATGACATTGGATGAGCATCCGATGCATATTCGGAGAGCCTTTGAGAAGTTAAGAGAAGAGAAACTGTTGATTAATCTAAAGAAGTGCAGTTTTGTGAAGATGGAGTTAGTGTACTTGGGGTTTGTTGTCTCAGCAGAAGGTCTCAAGATGGACCCAGAGAAGGTGAAGGCTATTCTAGAATGGCCTACCCCAAGAACTACTACCGAGGTGAGATCTTTCCATGGTTTGACTAGTTTTTATAGAAAGTTCATTAGAAACTTTAGTAGTATTTGTGGACCCCTGACTAAAACAATGAGAGGGGATAGAAAAGAATTCAAGTGGAGCATTGGAGCGGAAAAAAGTTTTGAACTGTTGAAGTAGAAGGTGAGAACCGTTCTAGCCCTCCCAGATTTCAACAAGGTGTTTCAGGTGTATTGTGATGCCAGTGGTTGTGTCATTGGAGCAGTGTTGAGCTAAGAAGGTAAGCCCATTGCCTATTTCAGTGAAAAGTTAAATGATGCCAAGAGAAAGTATTCTGTATATGATTAAGAATTTTATGCAATAGTTCAAGAATTAAAGAAATGGAGACATTATTTGTTGCCGAAGGAATTTTTTCTATATACTGATCATCAGGCCTTGCAGTACCTAAATAGTCAGGGAAAATTAAATCAGAGGCATATGAAATGGGTAGAGTTTTTGCAGAGTTATACCTTTGTTTTGAAACATAGGAGTGGGAAGTCAAATAGGGTTGTTGATGCCTTAAGTAGGAGGCATACATTGATGACAAAGATGGAAATTGAAGTGGTTGGATTCAATGAAATCAAGACACTGTATGCAAAAGATCCTAATTTTGTAGAGGCTTGGAAAGCTTGCAAGGAACCTATTACAGTGGACAGGACAAGGTGGCTGGATTTCATAATCCATGATGGAATGTTATTTAAGGGAAGTCAATTGTGTATCTCAAGGAGTTCCATGAGGGAGAACCTGATAAAGGAGAAGCATAGGGGGAATGGCAGGACATTTTGGTTGGGATAAGACTATTGCCATTATTAGTGAGCATTATTATTAGCCTCAGTTGTCACAGGATGTGAAGAAGTTTGTACAAAGCGCCAAGGTCGATGGCTGAAAGGAGTGAGTCGACACAGTTTATATCGTGCCCACCTATACCGCAGAGGCCATGGGAGGATATAAGTAATGGACTTTGTTCTGGTTTTCCGGGCGACACAATGAGGGAATGGGATTCCGCTTCCTTTGTGGTGGTTGATAGGTTTTGAAGATGGCACATTTCATTCCATGTTAGAAGACCCATGATGCAGTCCACATTGCTGACTTGTTCTTCAAAAAGGTGGTGAGGCTACATGGTCTGCCAAAGAGTATTGTTTCAGATCGTGACACCAAATTTGTGGGGTGCTTTTGGAGGACCTTGTGGAAGAAACTTAAGACAGAGTTGAAGTTCAATTCTACACACCATCCACAAATAGATGGGCAGACAGAGGTTGTTAACAGGAGTCTGGGTAACCTATTGAGATGTTTAGTAGGAGATAAACCCAAGGGATGGGGGGTAAAAGCACAAACTTGTGTCACACTTTATAAAGGAATCAACCAACAACAAAAAAAATTCTGAACTTCGACCACATAAAAGTGGTCTTTATGTTTTGAATTTCAAAATAGTGTAAACTAATGAAATGTAGAACTTTTGATGAAGTTTATTGTTGTAATTTTTAAAATTTTTAAAAAAATTATTTTCATTATGTTTTTATCAATTTAAGGACAAATTTTGGAATGCTGAAAATTTTAAAAAAGAGTGACTTCATGGGACGCCAAGAAACAAATTGAAAAAAAGTTCATTTCTCTCTATTTTTTTTCCTCCAAATAGGTAACTTCAATATCTTGTGCATGGAAAAAGAAAAATCAATTTTTGATGTATATTTTTCTTGTAATAACATTTTAAAGTCAAACATGTCAGAATTTGACAATTTTCACGGGCCTTCAACTATTTTCAAAATTTTAAATCATTTTTGAAAAAAAAATCATACCCTTTTGAAGAAGATTCTCTCCTCTTGTGCCCCATATAAGATTTAAATTTTTTTAATAAGTTTTACTATCTTGTTTTTAATTTGTAATCAACTTCTTTTTTCATTTTGAAAACCTACTTGCATTATTTTAAAAATAAAATATATTAAAACTAATAAAAATATTAAAAAAATTATATATTTGGATTCTCCACTCCAAGCTCTACAAAAGGGTATTTTTTTTTTGCAAAAAAATCATTCTCGACTAAAGAAATACTTAGCTAAAGTTGAAAGTTCGAAAATTTGAAAAAGTGAGTTGGCTTAACCAGGTAACATAGACAAGTTTCTATAGAAAGGGTTTTGGCCGAAACCCTTTCTATAGAAACTGTTTCTACTGAAACCCTTTCTATAGAAACCCTGTACATTAAAAAATCCAATTTCAAAGGCAGTTTTAAAGCGGGAAAATAATTTTTTTTATTTTTTTGGATTCGAGCGAAACTTATTTGACCGAAACCTATGTGCCATGTAATATGCCACATGGTTTCGGTCGAAACGTAGTCGGGCAAAACCTTTTCGGCCGAAAATATTCGCTTGGAACTATTTATTTGGCCGAAAGTGTGACACAACTTTGTGCTTTTACCCTGGGACTTGATTTTACCCTAGACAAAATTTTCTTACAACAATTCTGTCAACAAAGCATTGGTAGATCACCATTCCAGATTGTGTATGGAGGTAGCCCAGAACAGCTCCAGAATTGAGGAAGATGGACCAAGAGAAGAAAATAAGTGTTGAAGCCGAAGATTTTGCAGAACACATCAAGGATATACATGAGAAGGTAAGAGAACATATTAACAAGATGAATATGCAGTATAAGCTAAGGCAGAGAAGAGGAGGTATAAGGAGTTTCGATTGGTGATGAAGTGATGGTCCACTTGAGGAAAGAAAGGTTTCAGTGGGAACATATAACAAATTAAAGATGAAGAAGTTCAGTCCCTATAAAATTTTGAAGAGGCATGATTTAGGAAATGCATATGAGGTAGAGTTGCCAGATGGATTCAACATTTCCCTTGTGTTCAATATTTTAGATTTGACAAAGTATCATGAAGGTGGCACAAAGGAAGTACCAACGATGGAACAGTGTGAGATTCTAGCACCTACTTCAGAAAAGGAGGAGATTGAAGAAATCCTGGATAGTTGTGTGGGATGGAGTACCAGGAACAGGCAGTATGAAGAATATTTGGTGAAATGGAAAGGAAGGCCTGTTGAAGATTCATCTTGGTTTCCTAAGGTAGAGGTTGAACGTTTGGGTTTTTCCTCCACCATCTGAGACGTGACGGGGTCACTTCTCAAATTACCCTAGGTGTCTGATGCAGGAGCATCCAGTGGTGTAAGGGCAATCTTGCATCACCCAAAATAGTTAAATTTCAAGTTTCTCAGTTTTTAGATGTTTTTACATTTTTGGATACCCTTTTCATCATAATGAAATTCCCAATTTACGGTTTTTATTTTCTATTCCTGAGTGGAGAGATATTACAGTTTTAGTTTCCCAGATTTGCACCTGAAAATCTTCTGAGTTAGATTTGAGGCACTTAGAGTTCCCGGATCGGCCCCAAAACTTTCCGCAATTGGTGTAGCAAATTTCAAGCCTGTTATTAACTTTGTGACCTTTTCAACGGTTCAAACGGTTCGTGAATCGGAGTCCCCGATCAAAAGTTATGGCCCCGGAAAGTTGGCGCACTTTCTAGAAGATACAATTTTAAATTCTCTTTTGAAATTTGAACTTCATGTTGTAAATTTTTGGCGCCAAACCGCCTAAACTCAAATTTGAATGTTGTTTTGGCTCCAAACTAAAGAGGAGCTCTATTTATGGGTGGGTTTTTAATTTTTGGGTAACTTTTTGGGGACAAGCTTGCATATTGCGAAAAGGTTATTTTGTAGCTTTCTGTGACTTGCATGTGTTGTAGAACTTGAGGATTTGAGATCCTCTACATGTAAGAAGCTCCATTTTCTGAATAATAAAATTATTCTCTTGTTTGTGGGTTATTTTCTAAGTCTCGTGCTGTGCCCTCATCAATGTGATTCTATTTCTACTCCTGTTTGCTATTGTTGTTTTATGGAAATACTTTGTGTTTTTGTCTCCTTTCTTTAGCCATGTCTCTCTTGATTTATGTTTCCATAAGCACTCTTTTCTTTTTAGAATCTCTACCAATTCATCTTTCAGTGATTTTTATACTTCGTAGTCATCATTTCCCATTCCATTTGTTATTATGTGCTCATTGAGCACTACTGAGTCTTTCTCCACTCTCTCTTTTTCTTGGAATATATTTTTGAAGTGTGATTTGTTCCATTCCTTCAATTTGATCTTCACATAGCTCAACTTCTTGCTAATTTTGTACATATGGGATTGGTTGCCTATTCTTAGTTCTCCCCACCATTCTGCAACTAGGTTAGCCAAGTTTTCATCTTGCAGCCACATCTTTTCAAATTTTAAAGGGCATCCTTTTGGAGTTGTATTTGGTTATATTGAGAGTTGGACCAGAAAGTGGTTTGAGCCAATGCAGGGCAAGATTATAGTTTCCTGTAGGGAGTTCCCCCCCAATCCCCAAAAAGAAAGAGTCTATCTAGCCTTTCCGCAATGCTTGTGAAATCTCTCCTCCTATTCATCCAGGTGAAAGTCCCATTTTTAGTTTGCATGTCTATTAGCTAATTTCCATCCAAAAATTCCTGGAAGTCTTGCTAGGTTCTTATGGCTTTCCTTAGTCCTCCCCTTTTTTCTCTATTTTTTAGGGTTACATTGAAGTCTCCGACTAGGATCCCCTTCTCTTCCCTGAGACTTGCTATCTTCCCTGAAAGACTTTGCCATAGATTTATTTTTTCTGCTGTCGGAATGGGCCCATTAACATTAACTATATTGAATTGTTCATTATTTTGGAGTAGTTTGCACCTTAACATCATCCAATTTTTTCTCTCTTCTACCACCTCCCCAACTATTTTTATCGGGTTCCACAACATCATCCCATGACCCCCAGAAGCACCCTCAGCACCGAAAAATTTCCCCTTCCATTGCCTCCACCATTTCAGTTGTTTCTACTTTCTTCTAGATCTGGTTTTGTCTCTTGTAATAGGATGATGTTTTCTTTTGATTGGTCAATTTTGTGCTTGACTACACATCATTCATTAAGGGAATTTATGCCCCTAACATTCCATGTGATGAACCTCATTGCCCCTGGGGAAGGATAACATCCTTCCTCAATCTCAATTTTGTTTAACCTGCCGCATTTGCTGCTATATCCAGTTTGGCTTTATTTGTTTTGCACCCCCTATTTCCTTTCTTTTTTTATATTATGATTTTTTAAATTTTTGACTAAGTTTGTTCAAGGGCCCTTTCTTAGACTAATTCACCCTCCTCTACCTCCTCTTGTTCTTCTTCATTTGACTCTAGCTCTTCTTTGCTTTCAGTTTCCTTGACTTGCAAGGTCTCATCATCCCTTTCTTTTTTAGACTATGCTATATCTCCCAAGATTGTGAATTTTGATCCTTTATCCTCATCCCTCTCTTCCATATTCTTTCCTTCCTCTCCTAATTTCTTTCCTTGGTTCAGAGAATCTTCTATCTTCTCTCTTTGTTCTCCTTGCTTTGGACTGTTTGTGTCATTGGATAGCTCTTCTAGTTGGAGGGTAATGTCTTTGTGTAATTACTTTATTTGTTCTAGGAGAATGTTTAGGTCTCTTTCTACTTGAGTTTCCTCTAAGTTGACTTCTGGAGTCTAGTAGATTTCTCCTCTTGACTTCAAGCAACTTTCATCCAATTTCATTTTTTTGGATCCTTCTCCACCTGCTTGTCCTCTGCTGCTTTGACTGACCACTCTCCTAATGTTCTTAGATGTTTCATCCTCTCTTTTCTTTACCTTGGTAGGACTCCTACTCCCATAATCTGCCCTTTTTCGAGAGCACCCTACCCCTACTGCTTATTTGAATAAACATTTCCCCACCTTTGCTCCTTCTCAATGTTCCACTTTCTAAATCCAACTCCCATTTTCTGACAATATTTCCAAGTTTTAATAGATTCCCACTCCTTCTGCTACCTCCACCAAAATATTTGCTTCTACCTCTTTCTTTCCATTAATGAAATCCTCATCAACTCCCAAACATCCCCTAAGGGCATCTCCTATCTTAATCAGGGCCTCCAAACTCTAATGCTCAAATGGGAGATCTACCAATTTGAGCAATATATGGGTCTTTTTGATAGTGTATTTCCAAGGATCAAATTTTGGTTTCCAATTTAAACAATGAAAGCTATGAAATTTCAAGAACAGGGTGTTTCCATATACTATTTTCTACTTTAAATACATGTCTACACATTCAAGGAGGAAGAAAGAGTTTGGCAGTTTGTGGATACTTACCCGGTCCTTGAAGTTCTAATGCCACCATTTCATAATTTCCTCCTTAGGGCATCCTAAGCCAATCCATTTTACGAATAATGCTTTATCCTTCAGCCTAGCCACACTCAATTCTAGTGCTTATGTTGGCATCGCATATAGCTTTCTTCCCCATGGTTTGGGTTGAGCTACCAATCCATCCCCTCTCCTATTCCTTTGATATGCTTTCCCTCTGAAACCTCTGTTGTCATAATTTTTATTTTTCTTGTTGATCTTCCTCCAGTTCGACTGGCTCTCTTTCTTTCCTCCTAGGGTTTTGTCTTCCCCATCATGGTTTGGTTTCTCCTCCCTTCCTTGATTGGTCCTTGCATTTCCCTCTTCATCCTTTGTTCTCTGATTGTCTTGTGCAAACCTCTAGTCGGCTCGAGCCACGACTTGATGAAAATGTCCTACTTTTGATGCTATCCTATCCCTTCCTTTCCAAGGGTGACTCATTCTCCTTGAAGGTTCTCTTGCTTTGCTTTTCCAATTCACTAAAGATTCTTCTTTAGGGTTTCTATTTTCTCGGAACCACCCATGCCTGCAAATTGAATCCTTTCCTTGGGAGTTTCCAAATTGTCTACCTCCATCCCAATTGCTTTCCCTTGGCCCTAACTGACATGATCTTCCTCTTCCCACCCATTGAGGACCTTCTCCAATATGGATTTGATCTTTTATTGATCACTCCTCCCATCTGCGGTAACTTGGATGGCACCGATCCACCCATTTGCCATTTGTGTCTACCCATTGTGGAATATGATTCTTTTCTCCAGACCTACTCTCCCCAATTTCTCTCTCCTCTGATCGACTATCTTCCTCCACATCTCCCCATCTTCTTCCTCCCAAATCACCTATATTTTTTCACTCTTCCTCACAATATCGCACAATTAGTTATCATATATTTGCATCATTATTACTCTTGATGGTTCCTCAACATGTAGTCAAATTCTTGTTCCTTGTTTCACAACACCTCACTATTTTTATACATTATATGATCATTACATTATTAAATTGATCCCTACATTTATTCTTATATTCCCACTACTTACCCTCATCCTAGATTTCTCCCTTAGAGATGAACCCATCCTTGTCTAAGTGTCCTCACCTTCTTGATCTAATATTGAACCTCCTACACTACTTGATATATCTTATGAGTCTCCACCTTATTATCATGTTTGAATTTTTACTCTTTTCCCAACCACCTTTACTTTACTTGTTAATTTTCAATTCTTTCTTATGAAATTTTCTCCTTCTCATAACCATAACCTTACTCCATTTTTACTAAAACATAAGGATGCCTATTGTGATGATAATAATAGCATTGGTGCTTTCAATGATAACACATCAGATGCATGTATGACCAATATTTAGAGGTTCTTCTCCTTCTAATGATGATTGTTTTATGCATGCATGGTGTTTCTTCTTATTCCCTTATAGATGTTGCATATGTTGTCTAATGAAAGATGTTTAAAATTAAATGTGCAATCTTATATAGCTTCTATATTGATTTTTGGACTAGTTTAATTATTCTATTTTTAGCTAATTATAATTCAAATACTTTATTATGCATTTTAAATTATGTTATCGAAATATCTAATATAAAGATAATTATGATGAGATAGTTTTATTTTTTTCATGATATGTAGAAAGAGAGTATCAATTTGATAATGATTAAAAGAAAATAGATGTGATTTCTTATCTTCATGATGATTTTATAGTGGATTTTTATATTATGTTATGGATGTTATGTTTAATGGAATTATAACCACCTTGCTATTTAAATGAGGTGGAAGCAGGAAACTAGTTCCCCCTCTCATAGGAGGAGGGAGAGTATCACTAGAGAAAGAGAAGTGGATCAGGGAGAATGGTGAAACATAATGACTTAGAAAATTCTCTCTCTCTCTCTCTCTCACACACACACACACATAGTATATGTTTCTTGTTGCATGAATTTATTGGGTATCTTCTTTTGTCATGCGTATGGAAGTACTTAGCATAATTTTTTTATCATTGATATATTGTTATGATCATTTTCTATCTCATTTAGTTTATGTGATCTACCCTTAATAGTTTGATGTTGAATCCTTGTCTTTTCTCTTTCTCCATGTTGTCATACATTTGATAAGACCTATGTCACCCATAGAGTTCTTGGTTATTAAATTTGCATAAGATATTAAATAAAATGTTTAGGGATGAATATATATACAACTTTGAAATATCTCCCTTGCAATAAGTGTGCATGGTTTTTATATTTACAAAAGATCATATGTGTGTATATGTATGTATGTATGTATGTATGTATGTATGTATGTATGTATGTATGTATGTATGTATGTGTGTATGTATGTGTGTATGTATGTATGTATGTATGTATGTATGTATGTATGTATGTATGTATGTATGTATGTATGTGTGTGTATGTATGTATGTATGTATGTATGTATGTATATGTATGTATGTATGTATGTATGTGTGTGTGTGTGTATGTATGTATGTATATGTATGAATGTATGTGTGTGTATGTATGTATGTATGTGTGTGTGTGTGTATGTATGTATGTATATGTATGAATGTATGTGTGTGTGTATGTATGTATGTATGTATGTATACACATATATGTATAATATTATTGTGATAAAATTTAAATGAAATACATACACATTTAACTTTCATCATAATAAGATTATACATATATGTGTATATATATAATTATATATAAATAGATATGCACATATATATTTAAATAGATATAATTTTTTTTTAATTTAATAGATTTGAATTACGAGAATTGTGTAAACTCCACATAGTAGAATTGAATGTTTTGACTACATTAATTTTTATGGATAGTATAGTGAAGTTAATATGGAGTTAAACTCCACTAAATTATTAATTTGACACCACATTAGTTGAGGAGATAATGGATTAAGTGAGAGTATTGCATGATGAATTTTAGGATTCTTGGTTTCCTGGTAAAGAAAGAAGAGAAGATGAGAAAGAGGAGAGAAGATGGTAGGAGGAAGTAGAGGGAATATCTCTACAACCATATTTGGAATTCACTACCTACGCTTTTGGAATGCACTGCAAATTATTTGATGCAAATGTTTCTAACACTCTTAAAATATTCAAAATGGAATGTTGAATAATTAAGGAAAGAGTTGCCTCTATGTTTTTTGTAGAATTAAATGAGATTTGTATTGGTTTTAGCAATTCCATTGTAGGACTAGGGTATTATTTTTATTGTTTACATGATTCATATTTTTTTACCACATTTAAGCCTATTATTTCCAAGCATTAAAAAGTGTATCATTGTTTAAAACTCAATATAAATATAGACTAAGGTTAAACTTATACTTACCTACTAGGGTTTGACAATAAGACTTTCAACCTCATACAGTTTTAGATACTTAGGGGATATCTACCTAGTTTTCATTGGGGATTGTAAATAAAAACATTACTTTATCTTTTACCCTACACATGCATAGAATAGATAAATTTTTTTTGGTCAGATATGACCAATTTCATGACTATCAAATTCATGAAGGTCTACAAATAAAGGGAATCTCGATTAGTTTATATTGACCTCATATGGGTTTGTAAACTCAAGGAAATCTTATTCAAAATCATAGGGAATATTTGTTATGTGTTAATGGAAGTTATAATGATATGTATCTTGTTGAGTTCATTCTATTATTTTCTCAACTATATATATAAGTCAATATTTTGAAAGAAAATAGAGTTTGAAATTCGTTATTATATTGTTTACACATTGGGTCAACTACATAAAGGCCACCGCATTTATATTAAGTTGGAGACTAAATGTTCTGATCTCAATAAAACTTTCATTATCTATATTTGTTATTATATTTTGATATATGAATATATTTATGTGTGTATGTGTGGATAATATACATACATATATACGTATAGATGTATATGAATGATGTACATTTGTACAAATATAAATATGTCTTGATATACATATCCACCTGGATATTATGCAATATTTGTTCTTGCATATATATTTATATATGTATTTGAGAAATTTACTACATACAAGTATAAATATGTACATCCATAATGAAGAATTTTGATAAGGTTAGAAAAATTGTCTCGTATAATTGGTAATTTTACTCCTACAAATTATGCATTAGCCTTTCGATTATCCAAGGTCTTGTCCTTGAGGATTATTTGTATGTTGTTTATACTCAACATCATTTGGTCTACAAGTACATTTATATACATCTACATTCTTAGAATGAGAGTATTATATTTATTTAAACCATTTTATGTTATGATTAGGATAGATCATAGTAAGACCATTAGATTTACCTATCTTTATCTATAGTCATATGGAAAGAATGAACATAATTTATTTGCATTTAATATTGTATTTTTATTTTAAGAAAGGATATCTATTTTTTGTTTTTTTAACTAGATGCACTTGATTTTAATGATTGTCACTACAAATTTTCATCATAAAAATGTTAGATCAATTTTATAATCAAACTAAACGTGGACCCAGTAGCTAATTATATATACTCATATGATGTGGTGATATGTTCCCTCATACTTTATATAATCGTATTATAGCTATATTATGTCTCAATGTTTTGTGTCTTCAATATATTATTTAATCCTTATTTCACCTTTTCTATTTTATCTTGTCATAGCTAGATAATTGATCATGGTTGGATTGATGTTATTCTTATTAGAGATACATAATTTTTGTATCGTTTATGTTGTTAATATTTGACCATTATTCAACCTTAGAAAACTTAGTTTGGGTAGATGATGATGTGTACTTGAAAGTGGCTATCAATGAGAACAAAATTTGTGATTGTCAATATTTAGTTTAGGAACACATGTTTTATGTTAGGCCCCTTTCATCTTGAGAAACCTATTGCACACATCAAATCTAGTGGTTTACTATTCAACACCTATCATTTGATTCTATAATGCTACTTTTTTACTTTGAATTCTCATACATGATATTTGCATATGTTTATACAGTGATTTTTTATTCATACTAACACCTAGTAGTTGATTAAATAAATTATATAATATACAATTATTTAATGAACTTAAATGACATTAATTGAATTTTAATTATAGCATTGATTAGATATTGATGATGTAATTTAATTAACTATTATATTAGATGATTGAATTAGATGTTAACTACGATATTGGGTTAAGTGACAATTAAATGTAATGATATTTGAGATGTTAGTTTAAGTTAATTGTGTATAGTAAACTGATGTGGGATTTAACATTAAGGTTGATTAATTATTTTTTATTTATTGATCTATGTAAAATTGTGATAATTTTTCAATTATTTTATATGGACTACAATTGTATTATAACCATGATTATGATGTTAAATATGTCGATGAAATGATCTTGTATATGTGAATTTTCTATTGTTTTATGTGAAAGGTGCTTTAGTGTATGTATTGAATTAATTTAGCATGTTATAAGAGTGATTGGCTATATATTACCATAATGAATTTCACATGTATATTAAGCATACATGGTTATATAGGATTGACCAAGTGTGGCTAGGACCCCTTGTTCAACCCACATGTTATATTTATAAGTTATTGAACACTTGTGTTTATGTTTTTTTTATTATTAAGCATGTATTTTATAATGTTAAATATATTTAAGTATTAATTCAACTAATTTATAATGTCTCATATTGTAGCTTATAAAATTATTTAGATATTAAATTTTTTTGAATTTTTAGATCTAATTTTTTAAATTTGTATGTTGCTAAATCAAATCTAAAATTTCATGGATCCCTCTTTTTGTTAGAGTTATCATACATTAACTAAAAATTAATTAATCTTTAATTGATTATTAGTCTAATTTATTCTCACACACTTTAGCAAAACTTAGGAATGCTTTATTAGATGAGTTATTATTAGATCATTATGTCACATCTCATGTGATGTTGACACTTGTCATGATCTGATCCTTTCTCATTTAGGAATTTTCTGTTATAAACATTCAACCCTTATTGTAAATATATCTCGGATATTATTCACAAGAAATATCATGACTTTCATATCTTTTTGAAAGCTTCTTTTGTAACTTTTCCTTGTTGATGAATATAGCAATTCTTGTTTGTAGATCTCTTGCGTGGAAGGTGTCTTTGTTTGTTGTTTTGTAGTACCCCTCCATTTTGCTTATGTTTTCTATTAGCATGTTTTCACTTTGATAGACCCTAGTACTTTGTTTTGATGTATTGATCACTGACATTAGAGTGATGGTGGATTTATTTTGTGATGTGATGATACATTGTTTGGTGGTAATTTATTTCTGACATGCTTTATGTTAGCATAGATATTTACTTCAGATGTTACTGCTATATATATGCTTATGGTAGATTAATTGTTATTTATTTTGTCAGTTTGATGTGATTTTGTATTGGTGTGGAGAACGAAGTTGCATCACTCGCTTGCGAGTGCCCTGCGATTTTTATGATTTTCTCCTCATGGTGTGTTTGAATCATGGATTATATATATGTATGTTATTTGTTCGATTGCAAGATTGCAGGTACATGACACCGACTCCACCTAGTTTCACAAGTCTGAGCGTATCCAGACTCAATGGTAATGTTGATTGGGAGATAGCAATGAGGTTTTTCCTAGTCTAGTCTCAAATCCAATCACAGTATGTCATCAGTTTAGGTCTGGTATTTTTAGTTGTTTTGTTGGGTCTATTTTGATTATTTGTTATATAAGGTTTATTTTGTGATTATTAATGGTAGATTAATGTTCCTTTTAATTTAATGATTATTTAAATTAATTTTAAATATTGTAGATAAAAGCTTCATATTTTATTTAATTAATTAATTTAGTTTATTGGTAAAATAATTTAGTCAATGAGATTAAAATTATTTTATTAAATAAATAAATTAATTGATTAAAGTTATCTTTTATTGTGAGAATAGATTAAATATAAATTAAATGCTTTGTGGGAAATAGAATTTTAAATATGTGTTAGAAATGAAATTAGTTTTTGAATTTTTAATTCTTTTAAATAAATTGAATTCTTGATAATTAAAAGAGAAAAGTATCTGTGAGTTTGTTAGAAGATATTTTTCTTCTTTGTCAAGTGTGTTAGTTAAATTTATTGCAAATTTCTTGTTGAGGATTCTCTTGGAGAAGATATTATGAGATTTGGGGAAAACAAGAAAACACTTCACAAGAAATGAGAAAAAAACAAAGAACTGTTAAAAATTATTGTGATTTTATTGGGTTTTTGATTTAAATTTTTGGAAGAGGTTCTCAGAGAGATTTTTGTTCAGTATTTCCATTCTTCTGGAAAGTGATGATTTGAAAAGGTTTTGGAAGTTGCACGTAGCAGGCAACGTTTTTTCTTCAACAGTTAATTTCAAGCTACAAGAATCAGGTTCATTACTATTTATTTATTTAGTTTATTTTCTTTTGAAAAGATTTCTTGTGTAAAGAATTAGTTTTGAGGAAGTCTTGTTAAAATGTGTTAATTTTAAAATTTCCTGAGGAAATTATTGTGTTTGTAATCTTCTGTTCTTCTCGGTAGATTTTTGTTGATAATATTTTGTATAAAATTTGTTATTTCTCTGTGTATTTTACAAAAAAAAGAATTATAGTGAAATCCGAGGGCAACACAGAGGATTTGTTAAACAATAGAAAATTCTCAATGGAAATTAGAAGAAATCTTTGTAGATTTTTAAATGGGGTTCTCTGTCAAATTTTGTGTTAAATTTGGGGAAAAGAAACCTCTGGGAAGAACTTTGCCAAATATTTCATGTGGAAAATATTTAGATAACTTGAAATAGAAAAACTCTCTTTTACTAAAAATTTAAAACCTCTGTTAAATCGTGTATATTGTCAAATTTCTCAATTTCCTGATGAAAAACCTTGTTGATAGTAATTGCCTAATTCTAGTATTTTATCTATCATTTAAATTGTGAATATATTTATATATAAATATGTATATATAAATATGTATATAAAATATATATATATATATATATATATATATATATATATATATATATATATATATATATATATATATATATATATATATATATATATATATATATATATATATATATATATATATATATATATATATATATACAAATATATATATATAAATTGAATTGTGAAAATTTTATTAAAAATACATGAACTTCCAGAAATCGCTGTACAGGAGAGATTGAGGTATTGAGATTAAAATAAACAGATTAAAAATCTGTCCTGTGAATTTAGAAAATGCAGTTTTTTTTTTGTTTTTGATTTTAAGAATGAAAATTTATATGTTCAAGGGGGGTTGTAGGGCTTACCCCACAACCGACCCATAAAGGGCAACGACTGTGGAGGCAGTCGACGTTGCCCTCATAGGCAGCACCCAGCCGCCAACACAGCCGTAGCCCCATATGGGGACGACTGTGTATAGCAGTCGCTGGCTGTGTATACAACCAACGAAACCCCAACTATATATGCTTTAAGATTAAAACAAAAATTCAACTGTGTATAGTCCACGAATTCCCTAAATATTAATCACCATATAATTTCTTTTATGAGTTTCAATTTATTTAGTTTAAACTTTAAGTATATATATATATATATATATTAGTTTCAGGAAAATGATTTAGAATTTAAATAAGGTTTTATCTATTTGATGCATGCAAAGTATGAAATCAACTACTTTTAAAATAGTAAAATTTAAGGGAAAAATTTGGTATTTATTTTTATGTGAGATTGAGAAAATCAAAATTAGATTAATTGTAACAATTTCTTTTATTGTTTGAGAAAAGAACTATAATCAAGTTGTTTTATTTTCATACTATTTCTAACTAATCTGATTGGATATAGTAAATCCTAACATTAGATTCTTATTATGCCCGATTTGCTTTAGATTGTTTTTACTCTTTTTGGGAAAATTAGGGAGTTATATGTGATTTCAAGTCATCCAGATGTAATTTCTATATGGGAGTTAATTTTTATAATAGTTTCATATTCTAGACAAACTAGGGTAGTGCACATGGTTTTGTATGGTTTATAGATACCTGGTTTTATGAACAGGTTGTGATGTCCGTTGTGATATGTTTGGTATTAGATGTTGATTTATGTGCACTTTGTCTACCCTAGTTAGTGTACTTAGATTCCTTGTGTTATTATTAGGGGAGTTGCTCTTAATGAGGGCTGATACACAAAGTGGTGCCAAGGTAACTCATGTAGAGTTAGTTAATCAGTGAAAACTAAATCAACACATTGGGTATTCTAAAATATTTAACTGGATTAATTATGCTTCACTCATGGACTTAAGAGCTAGTTCAGTCTTGGGAATGAGTCGAAAAGGCCTAGAATGGAAAAATTGATATCTTGTTATTTTAAAAGATATTCAATTTCGCAACAGATTGCATGAGGGGTCAAGTTTCGTAAGAGGTTACCAAGGTAACCCAAGATGGGGGCCGAAACCTAGGAAGTAACACTAGGGTAACCTATGCAACATTGTGACAACACTCCACCTATAATAACAGTGACTTTGTGAACTTAGTGTATTTGATCATTCTGTTTTAGAAGCAATGTACCAATAAGTTAAGTTTGTACTTGTATAGTTTGTCTATGAATTTACTTGTGTCTAGGGTTTGTAGGTTATGTCTAGGGAACCTTTTTAATATCTCCTAGCATAGGGGGTGGACCTGCAGGTACCACATGGTTGGGTGAAACGTGCACCTTACTCTGTTGGGTCCCTAGTTATTGTTTGTGGCAATGAGTACTTCTTGGATGGAGAGCTCATATGTGGATAAATGTACTTTCTTATTTGTATTAGTGGAAACTTTATATATGTATCACTCAAATGTTAACGAGGTGAACATTTGTAATATGTAATTGTATTCTTTTATATATTCTACCTCATTTGGAAAATGAGTATTGTAATGTTATTTCAAATGCAGTGTAAGAAAGAATCTTATTTGTACTATATATCTATAATGATGTAATTTAAATGTTATTCAATGTATTCTTTTAAGTTTATGAAAATTAAATACATGCAATGTTAAATACTATTGTCATATATGTTATTTTCAAGTAGTGTGTCATCGCGTTATTTAGGGAATGTTTGCAACTAGTAAAGTTAATGTTTACACCTTTTTAAAAAAAATTTATTACACTATTGTAGTCAATGCAACATTCTTTAGGTTACAAGATGGGGCATTACATGTTTGATCTTGTGGCTCATAGTTTTATGTTTGTTTCACAATTGTAACATGGTATCAGAGCATGGATTCAACAAACCTCTTCTCAATTTATGAGATTTTCTTCTTCAACAAGGGTTGCAGGCTTCATATCTTAATCCCCTTTGATATTTTTGCAAATTTTGGAGGTGGGAATTTTTCAAAGAATTTTTGTGTAAAAAGGACCTCACCGTTGGATCCAGAGCTCTAGAGAAAGTCAAATTTGGCTTTTGTTTTGCTTGATTTCGACTCTGGACACCAGATCTACAAGGTTTTGAAGCGGTTGCTTTGTCTCCAAATCTAAAGGGTAGCTATATTTTTGGTGCGTTTTGAGCCCAAATGGACATCACCATTGTGCTAAGAAGGCCCAAAAACCTTAAGATTGCTTGTCAAATCGTCGAAATCTAAGTAGTTGACATATGAGGCAAAAAAAAATTGTCAAGGAAGCCGTACAACCTCCTCAGCACGAAAATCGAGGTAAAATAAAAAATATTCATATATTTTTTCCCTGCAAAAATATTTCGAAAAAAATAATTAAAAAAAAATTGAAAACCTTTTTTAAAAAGGTCTGCAGGTTTTTTTTTTTAAGGTTTTTAATAAATTTTTTTTGAAAAAAATAAACCCCACGCCACTTGCCATAGTGGTAGGTTGGCGGTCCCTTGGGCCCGCCACCACTATGGGGGGTAACGAGTGGTACCGTCACCTGTACAGGCGGCGGTCCCACCTCAAGCCCTGCCCAAAATCTTTAAAAAAAAGTTTTTTTAATATTTTTTTAAAAATATATATAGTTTTTTTTGCCTTTTTTTCTATTAAAAAAATAAAAAGGAAAATTTGTTTTTGCATATATATTTTTTTGCAAAATAATGTAAATGCAGTCTATTTGGAGAATTTTTATCTACAACACTAAAATTGGCAGACCTCTAGATCTGGAGGTGTTTTTGCTAAATTTGGCAGAGTTTTTTTTCCCTTCTCAGCCCCTCTCTGTTGGGCTTTTCAGTTTTGCACCTCAACTTTGAGAGGCCATATCTCGGCCATACAATGGTCTTTTCACGTGCAATTTTTTTTGAAATGGGGTGAAATTTTGCGCTCTTCACAATGGTATAGTTATTTTCTAGTTTTGACTTCTTTTTTTTCCATAATTCTATTTTATCAGTGTTGTAGATGTTCAGTTCTCGTTTTGGAGACTTCAACAAGCCATATCTTCTACATCTAGACACATTTTTGGGTGCCATTTTTTTTAAAGTGCATTTTTTTTCATGTACTTCGTCATGGTGCTACAATTTTCCTCTTCTTATGTTAGAGAATTGTTTTTTCAGCATGTTGTCCTTTTTGGACCTTATGGGCTCACATTGCATGTACTTATGATTTTGTAAACACACTGAGATAAAATGCCTCTATATTGCACATGTATTATGGGATCTTGCACATCAATTTGTGCCTTATTATACTCACACTATGATATAAAGTGCCATGGGGGTTGATGTTTGCCTTTGTTTTCCTTCATACCTTTCTCATGCGTATGTAAATTTTGTTTTCACATCCTTTCTATCTTCTTGTACTTTCATGATTGCACCTTCAAATGTTCTTGGTTCCTCTTCTTGCACTACTTTTAGGCATTTAGTTTCAGTGTACCTGTCACACCTCTCCCTTTTCAGCATTATGGGGGGGTTTCTACTGTTGGTGCTACTACTTCTTTGGTTTCACGTTGGAGTGAGCTATGTATATAGTATTTGTTCCTATGTACTAGGTGGATGCAACAGCTAGTTACCCATGCATTTGGGTGAGATGGAGCACTTATGGACACTCTTGCATTCCTATTTTTTGGAGGTGACCTTCCATTTTCTCATGATTAGTTCTTTATACTTTTGGTACTTTTCCATCTATATCTTTGAGTTTCAGGTGTTTTCCTTTGTTTGCCATCTAATTCGAGTAGTGTCATTGGGGGCACTCATACAAATTCTTGTCTTCTTGATCCTGATCATCAGATGTTTCAATGGAGGTTATTATTTCAGCTTTACAACAGTCATTCTTCGATAGTGTTTGCAGCTTCTTCATGCTCTAGTGGTATTCTCTTTGTTCCTATCTTTTGGGACAACCTTGCCTTGTTTGGAGGCTTCTTCAGTCCTTCATTTGGCTTTCATCTCTTTTTGGAGTAGAATTTTTTCCATTTGGTGCTCTCTATTTCTCCACATTATAGAGATCCTTTGTTTGTACATGGGTACCCTCTTGGCCTTGTTTGTCGGGACCCATCTTGCATTCTTTTTAGAGTTATCATACATTAGCTAATAATTAATTAATCTTTAATTGATTATTAGTCTAATTTATTCTCACACACTTTAGCTAAACTTAGGAATGCTTTATTAGTTGAGTTATTATTAGATCATTATGTCTCATCGCATGTGATGTTGACACTTGTCATGATCTGATCCTTTCTCATTTAGGGCTTTGCTCTTATAAGCATTCAACCCTTATTGTAAATATCTCTTAGATATTATTCACGAGAAATATCATGGCTTTCATATCTTTTTGAAAGTTTCTTCTGTAACTTTTCCTTGTTGATGAATATAGCAATTCTTGTTTGTAGATCTCTTGCATGGAAGGTGTCTTTGTTTGTTGTTTGATCCCGTGGCTCGTGGTTTTGTGCTTGTTTCACAATTCTAACAATTTTTTCTCATACATGGTGATTCATGGTGGTATGGAAATGCCACCCCTTTCATGACCCTTAGATACACTCTCTCAATTCCTTTTTAATTTTGCATACCATAGACATATCTTAGACATCTTGATAATCTCTAAATCTAGTGTAGATACCGAAATCTGGTTTAGGCTTGCGACTTCAATATTCTTCATAATTCGTATTCTTCATGGTCATGATTAAATAATGTCAATTATTTAATTATTCACTTTAACTTTAATTCTTCTATTAATTAAATAATCTTAATTATTTAATTAATTCACATTTTTCTTTATTCTATTTGATTAATTAAATAAACGCTTTTTATTTAATTATGTTACTAATTAACCTTATTCTTCTTGTTAAATTAAATAAATCATTATTTAGTTTACCATTATCATATTTCAACTATAATTAAATAAATTCTTTTTTTATTTAATTATTCATTTAAAATCCCTTCATCACTTAATTAAATAAATATTATTTATTTAATTATTCTCCAAATATCGAGTCTTGAATTAATTGAATTATTTAATTCATTAATCCTATTTTAACACATTCCTCTATATTTTAGATAATTATGTGAGTTATCTAAGTATTCACTTTTACTCGACACGACATCTATTTTAATCGCTCAGTTAACTCTTGATTTGATGTCTGAGTGGCGTTCTCGAGTAATCTCTTCGTCAAATCATTCGATCATCCAGTTCTAACTCATTTGTGTGTACATGCAGATTAATTAAATATTCTTATTTAATTAATTAAATCTTGTGCGTGCATTCGAACATGAGTTGATTTAATCAATCTTCATCTTTGTTATGCAAAGATATTTCTTCCATTTTCAAATATCGAACTGAAGATTAAATCATTTATTTAATCTTTAATCCTATTTCTAGTTTGTATCACTCATGTCACTACTGACAGTTATCAGAATGCATGTCTAATCTATCGATCTCAACTATCTGTTGATCTTTCAATCATGTCCCGTCGTTCAAACAATCAATTTTCTATAAATTGATTTGTCATTCCTCATTCCAATCTCTCAAAATCGAAATCTCTTTTCAAATCTTGCGAGCACTTAATCTTGAATCTTTGATATTTTTCTAATCTTTATCTTAGGCTATACTTGCACGAACTTACAAGAAATCTGAGGGCAATTATACTACACAAGCAAAATGGAGAAGGGCAATCGAGATGAATCATGGAAATACGTTTGAAATTGGTGAGATTGTTTTAGTTTGTTTACGTTTTACTTTCCTTTGTTCTTTGTTGCTTAACATTTAGATTTGCATTTTTAGATTTTAGTATTGCATGTTTGCTTTTAATTTGTTGTCTTGTGCACTTTCTATGGCATTACATTTGGTGAACTCGACATGAAGACACCATCTTCGCGAATCCGTTCATCTTTTATTTTTGATTTTTGCAAGTTTTTCATATGGAACGACGCATCAGTTTAACGAAGCGACACATTTGAATTCCTGAACCGCATCTGACAGAAGAAACAACGCATCTGAAAATATACAACACATCTGACAATTCCCTAACCGCAATTGACTAGTGAATACCGAGCCGCAATTGAAGAAGAAACGACGCATCTAACTGGTAACACAGTGACGCAATTGACTGGTAAAATTTTATTTCTGTTTTCAAAAATCTAAAATTTTCAATTGATTTGTGTGTTACTAATATCTAATTTTCAGTGTGTGGCCATTTGGAGTTAACAAGCTTTTGTAGGACGATTGACGAAGACGATATTGAAAATTACTAACGAGTTTTTTTGTAGGATGCTTGTCGAAGACCCTAGTTAATTTTGAAACAGATTGTTTGGTAGCGTAGAAATTTTTTCATTTGGTTAAAATTAACAAGTGTCTACTGTGTTTGGTGCGAAAGCACAAGTCTGGTTACCCTCATGACTTGGTACATCGAAGTATCCTCTCCCCTTGTGCATCCATGCAATCCTGGGTGTAAGAGAAACAGTTACCAACTCTAGAACTTGGGCCTGTTCTGGTGGGAAAAAGTACTCACCCCAGGACAACTCAGACCGGTAGCACCTTGAACCCGAGGGACTTCCAGCCGGTATATAAAAGTGGATTCTTGGGGAAAGTCCAAGAATTACGCGTATGGTTCCAACGAGATGGATTCAAAAGGGGACTCTCACCACATGGATCATGCCCTACGAATGGAATGCTTGTATTAAATACCTTTTGTTTTAGAGACCAACCTATTTGTGGCCATTGCTTGGTATAGTGAAGGGTACAGTATCATGCCTAAAGATACTACTGATCCCCTTGAGTAGAGATAGCAGTTCTTGGGAGGTCATTACCCAAAGAATTCGAAATTGGTGTGCTCGAAAGATGTTAATGAGCTGTGGAGGGGAGCCAATGCCATCAAATTTCTAAGCTATCTGCTCTCGAGAAGGAAATGTGTTTATCACCAATCCAGGGTATAATAGGTGGGCTATACCAAGTATACAAACCCTAGGCCTTTGGCCTATTAGGATGTGCTTGTTTGTTATCAATTTGAATGTTCTTTGAGTCTAAAATCAAAACTAAAAACACTTTGTCTTATGATTTTCTTTGATTGTCAGAATTTGATCACCAAAAACAGAGTCAGTTTAAATCTCATCACTAAAAATACACAGAGAGTCGCAATTGTTCACCAGAAACTCGCAATTGATTTTTAGAGTCGCATATGTTATCACGAGTCACATCTGTTTAGCTATGAGTCACATCTGTCTAGCATAGAGTCACATCTACTAGTTAACTCACATTTGTTTTGCAAAAACTACATGCGTTATATTCTGAGTTGCAACTGTTAGTACGAGTCACATCTGTTAGAAAGTTAACCGCATCTGTCAGAGTCAAACTAAACTTTACCAAAGAAACACAATTGATCACTGGAAAACTGTAACTGTTAACTTGAACCGCATCTGTGAAATCCCACGATGCATCTGTCTGATTATCAGAAAACCAGAATTCACAGTCACTGTCCAGTCAACATGATCATACAAGCTTCAGTTGTCTTTACACAAACAATCCTTGAATAGAAACCTAAAATGATTTGCTCAATTTTGCATCCTTTAAGGTCATTTAGTCATTACCATAGTTGTCTTCATTCAGATTTTAGTTTCATCTTAGGATACATATTACCTTGCATTAAACTTCTAGAAAGTTCACTTTTATAAACTTTAGGACTAGTTCACCATCTATTACTCTAGAAAATTCATAGTGTCAACGAAATCTGTCATTGAACCTAGTTTTATCAGTATATCCTTTGTCCTACACAGAGTCCTCCTAGCTCATTAGTCTAGTTAGGAAACTAAACTTGTCTTGATCCTCATCCTACATTGGTTCCTTGACTTAAACTAAATTGATGCCTTGGTTAGACTTTAGGTATTTGGTCCCTTCGTCTTAAGGTTTATAGGATTGAATATTTTAGAACCTTGCTTAGACCTTGCATCTTTAGATCTTAGGCTAGTGTCATCCTAGAACATTCCTTATTTTGCATAGACCTTGCATCTTTAGATCTTAGGCTAGTGTCATTCTAGAACATCCCTTATTTTGCATACAAAAAATCCCAAAAACATAGACTAGGGTCATACTGTTCATAGATATAGTTTTGCATTTCCCGCATATTGAGCTTGTCTTACATGGTTGAAACTAGGTCTAAGAGAAGAGAGAGAGAGAAAACATGTCAAACCCAAACAAATTCATCAATCCATTTTCTTCAAGAGCTCATAAGACTCTATTAGACAAATTTACCACTAGAAACACTCAAGGACATATTGCAGTAGAAGATATAGAGGCTGCCACACAGGACCCTGAGTTTGCCTCTTTCATAGATGAGTACCTAGCAAATGATCGACAATGATACTTAGCCAAATTTCTAGCTGAAGGCGCTACCTTACCTCCAGGATTTGATATCAGCACTTTACAAACTCAACCTACACAAGGGACAAATACCACGACTGCTAGTACTACTATACCTCAGGTCAGCACAACTATGTCATCTAGTACACCTACACAGAGTACGACAGTCCATACATCCCCATTTGGTACATCTAGCATGACATCAAGATTTAATTTCACTATAGGGGCTTCATCATCCACTCCCTTCGGTCCTCTTGTTGGGAGTAAAAGACCTAAAACTTCAGCCTCTACACCTTATGTCGGTGTCACAAGTTCACAATCAATGGTCATACCTAACACTAGTATCACAAGCACCATACCACAGTCGATGGCCATACCTAGTGCTCCAGTCACTAGTACTATACCATGGGTTACACATACAGGGGGCATTCCCTCCTTCCAATATGGCAATCAGAATCCATTCACGCAGTTTTTGAGTCAGAATCTACTCTCCCAAATTGGTACTCAAAATCCATTCACATAGATTATGAATTAGAATCCATTCTCTCAAATCGGTGGATACCAATCATTTACACATATCCCCAATCAGAACCCCTTTTCCCAAAGTGGTACTCAGAATCCAGGTCAACACCAATTTATGCAGATTCCAGACCAGAACACATTTGCCAACATTCTGAATCCAAATCCACCTTAGATGCCAACGTTTAATCAGAACCCATCACGAGACTTTGGATTTCAAAACACATACATGGATCCGCATAATCCCCCTAGCACATCTTTGACTCAAGTTGACGTCTTACAAACACAAATGCATGCATTACAAACAAAAATGGATAACATGTCGGTGTCAACTAAGAAATCATTTTCAACAAAGGACATATGCCCATTCCCCTTTGATAGATCATTGTACATGACCCCTTTCCCTCACGGATATGTCATACCGAATCTCCCTAAGTACAATGGAAAATGAAATCCAATAGAGCATATAAGGGAATTTTCTACCATATGCATAGATGTCGCTTATGACCCCACGTATCTTATGAGACTATTTCCAAGAAGCCTTGTAGGAATTGCACTAGAGTGGTTTTCGGGCGAGATTTTGGCATTAGATCTTGGGGTGAACTGGTTGAGAAATTTGTGGAACAATTCTCCTTCAACATACATCATGAGATAAATATAGCAACCTTGTGTCACACAATGCAAGATGAAGGGGAAACATTCATTGCTTTCTTCCAGAGATGGAGAACTATAGCTAGTAGGTGTCCTGTCGAGATACCCGAAAAACAAAAAGTTACAATGTTTCAAGAAAACCTTCATGCGAAACTCAGGAGTAACTTAAGGGTACATTGTTGTACATATTTTTTGGAACTAGTGGAAAAAGGGGTTATAATAGAGAAGGATCTCATTGAAAAGGGTGAACTCAAAACATCAACATCCAATAGAAACCCGATCATACACAACACCCCCACTGACAGAAACAGATTCTAGTCTTGCAACAAAAATGTCACCAATGATGGGGTGGTTGATGCTAAAACACAACAAGTAGGACCCATCCTCACATTACAAGGACCTCATACTTTTTCCAACATGCTTAATGCTGTCAATCAACCTCCTAACGTGGTCCAAAATACTCAATGTCCACAACCAAGAAGATTTCAAAAACATGAGTTCACTCCCTTAGGGGAACCCATTGAGTTGGTGTTCAAACAACTGTTACAACATAATCTCATACAACTGCAGGAACCAAGACAATACAATCCAGGACAATTTAAACTAGCTTGGTGGGATGACAATGCCTTTTGTGATTATCATAGAACTAAGGGAAATAACCTACAAAACTGTCGACAACTGAAGAATATCATACAAGATCTTGTCAAAAAGAGAATTATTGAAGTTAGTGGACAAAAATAGAAGTCATCTAACACTGATCATCAAGTATTTTCTGACCCACTACATGACCATGGGAAAGGAACTGTCCCCAGTTCGAGTACTAAGACTAATATGTCAGCCAACTATGCCAGTGTCAAGCACGATTATAATAGTGGAAAAATCATTAACTGCCTTCGCGCCGCCGATGAGAATATCAATACCACTATTATCAATACTAATCCTGAGTGTGCGGTCAATACTCGTCATACTAAGTTCACTATCCAAGGCCCTCCATTGCAGCAAATACCCCAACCTTCCAAGTTACAATATAACCTTCTTGACCAGTTGGGGAAGACCCCAACTCAAATCTCAATCTTGGAATTGTTACATATTTCCCCTGAACATCGATCTATCCTCGATAAGGCTTTACAGAACACCACGGTCCCTAATGATCTTGATGTCAATCATTTCTAGGAAATGGTAGGCTACTTGACCAATAATCACCATGCCATGTTTTCTGAACAAGACTATGCAATTGAGAAGACGAACCACAACGACCCTTTACATCTATAAGTCCTTGTTGATGACACCAAAGTTAGACGAGTTTTGGTAGACGAAGGAGTAGGGTTAAATTTGTGTACTTTAAAACTAATTAAGGCTTTAGGTATCTCAGAAGCATGCGTAGACATGACCAAGAGTATTATCATTAAAGCTCATGATGATGAGGAAAGAAAATCAAAAGGAGTCGTAACACTTCCTATCATAATTGGTCCTACGGTAATGGAGACAAAGTTCTAGGTCTTGGATCTCACCCTCCCTTATAACCTTCTGCTAGGTAGACCATGGATTCATGCCATGAAGGCAGTCCCTTCCACGTATCATCAGTGTCTTAAATTCCCTTACAATGGCACATAAATAACTATAGATGGTGATCCGGATCCCTTCCAGTATTGCACCAATCTAAAGGAGATCCCCCAACACCAAGTGCTAGTAAACCAAGAGGCCTCATCGTCCAATTCATCTTCCTATGTTGATCCAGCCACACTTACTCGAATACCTATTTCACCCTCAGTTCCTACCACACCTAGGGTTGAGATCCAAGACAAGGGTTGTGGAGAATATTACATGCAAAATTCTTATTGTGTTAGCCATTTGATTCCTCCTAAGTCATATGGTTTACCTACATTGGATAGGAGATGATCTATGGTCACTATACACATTCCTCCCACAACAACTTTTTCTAAATGGGGTGAATTAAGCAAAGAGGCCATAAATACAGAAGATGTCACTTCCTGGCTATATAGGGAAGATGATGAAGAACCCCTCTTACTTGCTCATATTCCTACAAATCTATATGGAAAGGGTTTCAAAATCATGCAAAGCAAAGGATATGATGGACAAAGTGGTTTAGGCTTAAACCAAGATGGCAGGATTGAACCAATATTTGTTTCTCAGTGGCCAAAAGGAGTAGGGCTAGGGTTTCAACCGATTTAGATTGACATTCCTAGTACCCCATTACCCTTACTTGAGGAAGTAAGTGCTTTAAAAGATATTAAGACATCTCACGAACCAGTGGACCAATATCATTGTGACTCCCCCGACTCTAACGATTATGAGTGGGATTCCCTATCCTCTACTTCTTCCATGAACCTTGACAAGTTATTTGGAGAACTTGATTTGATGCTAAGTTCCTCACCAAATCCTTTAAATTCTTGTCCACCAAAGAAAATGACAAAGGAAGAATGGTTTAAACACTACTATTGGGAATCACTTGATCCTACCTCGTGGCAACCTGAGCCACCTGTTTCTGATAGTCAAACCTTGGCATTAGGCCCAACTATTCATCCACCTAGACCCAAACCTAAGAGAAAAAAGGACTTGGTACAAGACTTTTGTAACCACATGAATAATTCAATCTTTACCTTGATTCCATTAAACTTTGATAACTCCGACGATGAAATGCCCTTAGTCTATCCCCAACTCATTGATTGGGACCAACAAGACACACCTATCTTAGATATATTTGAGAACGACGAAGCAATTACTGAGTTCCTAGGATTACGAGAAGGCATACCAAACGGTGATCATAAGGCTGGTTTTACTATTGAATTGGACAACAAAGCATATTTTGGGGAATCTATTCAACCCTCCAGTCACAAAAATGAGAAAAGGAATAAACAAGATAAAAAGGATGAGTCTCTAGGTGAAAACCGAAAGGCACCTTTAGACAATGAAAAAGTAAAAAGAAAGGACGCATCTGAAGGTGAAAACCTCTCTGAGGCACCTAAGGATGGAGGTTTGAACATTCTCCTTGTTGCACAGGAAAAGTCACCCAGGCTCGTTGAAGAATGAGTAGAAGTCAACATAGGTACCAAAGAGAATCCTTGACTGGTTTATTTTGCAGCGTCATTGACAACAAAAGAGTAGTCGGAGTTCCATAACTTCTTTGCACAAAGATAGATAAATTTTGCTTGGACATATGCCAACATGCCAGGGTTGGATCCTGAACTTGTTTTGCATCATTTTCCCTTACAACCAGGTGCCAAACCAGTGAAACAAAAATTGAGAAAAATGCACCCATAGATTGCTTTATTGTCAAGGCAGAACTCAAGAAACTCTTAGACATTGGTTTCATCAGATCTATCGACTATGTAGATTGGATTTCCAATCTTGTACCAGTCACTAAACCAACTGGGGGCATCTGCATCTACATTGATTTTAGAGACATCAACAAAGCCTGTCCTAAGGATGACTTCCCTTTTCCTAACATAGACATGATAGTTGACATGACAACATGATATGAGATGTTGTCCCTTATGGATGGATTCTCAGGATATAACCAGATCAAAATTGCAACTGAAGACCAACCTAAGATGACTTTCACTTGTCCTTGGGGAACGTATTGCTGGAATGTCATGCCCTTCAGACTCAAGAATGCTGGAGCAACCTATCAACGGGCCATGACTACTATCTTTCATGATCTAGTACACACTCTTATGGAGGATTATGTTGATGACCTTATTGCAAAATCCAAGACAAGGGCAGAACATTTACATGTTTTAGACAAGATATTTCAAAGGCTAGAGAAGTATAATGTGAGACTCAATCCAAAGAAATATGTGTTTGGAGTCAAGTCAGGAAAGTTGTTAGGTTATATCATTTCTAGACAAGGTATTGAAGTGGATCCGGCTAAGGTAAAAGCAATCATAGACATGCCTCCACCCATTAATCTTAGTCAACTAAGGACACTACAAGGAAGGTTGCAATCTATCAGAAGATTTATAGTGCAGTTAGTAGATTAGACACATCCTTTTCAACATCTACTTAAGAAAGGAGTACCCTTTGCATGGACAGCTAGGTGTGAAGAGGCTTTTCAACTGATTAAAGAATATTTACTCACACCACCTGTTTTAATGTCACCTGTTGAAGGAAGACCATTGATTCTTTATATTACAGCAACCCATTCATCACTCGGAGCATTGCTTGCACAAAATGATGATGAAGGTCATGAAAGGGCAGTCTATTATATCAATCGAACTTTGGTAGGTTATGAGCTCAACTATAGTACCATTGAACGTGCCTATCTTGCAATAGTATTTGCTACTAAAAAATTGAGATACTATATGCTAAACCATCAAACAATGTTGATTGCTAAAATAGATCCTCTGAAATATCTCCTCAACAAGGCATCATTAACAAGACGACTGGCCAAATGGGTTATGATACTTAGTGAATATGATATCCAGTATGTAGAAAGAAAGGCTATTAAAGGACAGGTCATTGCTGATCAGTTAGCTGACGCACCCATACATGTAGATCACCCATTAGTTGCAGACTTTCCTGATGAGTTCATATTCACAATTGACACAAACATAACATGGAAACTGTAATTTGATGGCTCACATACAAATCATGGTTCAAGGGCTGGGATACTGTTTATCACACTACAAGGTGATTGCATCCCTAAGTCATTCAGGATTGCATTCCCATGCACTAACAACATAGCTGAGTATGAAGCTTTAGTGACAGGGTTATGTATGGCAGTCAAGTGGAAAATTAAGATTTTACAAGTATATGGGGATTCTCAACTAGTAATCAGACAGGTAAATGATGATTATGAGACTAAAGATGAGAAGCTTGCTCCATACAAGCGCATGGCTGATATATTTAAAGAGTACTTTGACAAAGTCGAATTTCATCAAATACCTCATGTTTTAAACAGGGCAGCAAATGCTATGGCTACAATTGCATCACTTCTTGACATTCCTAACAACGTGCCTAAGTTTGAGTTCTTGGTAGAACAACTTTTGGTCCCAGCCTATGATATCCCAGATTCTGAAATGTTGTGTGACATTGTTGGTCCTGATTCCCCATGGTACAAAGAAATTTATGATTACCTTCATGTTGAAGTCATACCCACTGGCCAATCAAATAACCAACGTAGGACATTCCTCCGCAAGTCAGCCAAATACACCATCGTCGGAGACACCCTATATAGACGCACCTTAGATAATACCTTACTGAGATGTCTTGATTCTACTGAAGCACAAGCAACCTTGCATGGGGTACATGAGGGTATATGTGGTTCCCATTCTAGCGGTCCTACCTTAGCCAAAAAGATTATGAGAATGGGTTATTACTGGCCTACTATGGAAAAAGACTCATATGTCTTTATAACGAAATGTCGCCAATGCCAAGTTCATGGAGACTTAATACATGCACTAGCACAGGAGCTCCATCCTATAACGTCACCATGGCCCTTTGCCCAATGGGGGCTCGACCTCATAGGTAAGATCCACTCCACATCATCTAATGGACACAAATTCATTATCACTGCCACTGAGTATTTTACGAAGTGGATTGAAGCTATTCCTATGACATACATTACTAGCACACAAATTTCTAGGTTTATCCTGAACTATATCATATGTCAGTATGGTGTTCCTCAGTCCATCATCACTGATAATGGCTGCCCATTTAAGAACCAAGAAGTTTGCCATTTGTGTGATGAATTTCATATCCAACATCACTTTTCCACTCCATAATACCCACAAGGTAATGGCCAAGCAGAGGCATCTAACAAGACCATCATTAGAATCCTCAAGAAGACTGTCAATGATGCTGGTTATGACTGGAATTTCCAACTTAAGCCTGCCTTATGGGCTTATTGCACAAGTATCTGTACTCCCACTGGTGCTACTCCATATTCACTTGTATTTGGTTCTGAAGCTATTTTTCCTATTGAGGTCGAGATTCCTTCCTTAAGGGTATCCCTGAAAGGCCACATTGATGATGAAGAGTACTGAGTATCAAGGCTCCATGAGCTAGAATTCTTGGATGAGCGAAGACAGAAGGCACTCGACCATCTTCAAGCATATAAGAATCGCCTCGTCGTAGCTATAACAGGAAGGTATTGAATAGAAAATTTGACATTGGTGACCTAGTTTTAATGGAGAACCCAAAGGATCAAGCAGAAAGAGAAAACCAGGAAAGTTTGAACCAAATTGGTTAGGACCTTATGTTGTTACAGAAGCCTTTGGATCAGGAGCATATCAACTCTCTACTCCTGAAGGGGAACCATTGTCCTCACCAATCAATAGTATGCATCTAAAGAAGTTCTACACATAGCTTCTGGGAGCCTTTGTCTTAATTAGCAAAAATACAAAAAAATCAAAAAATCACAAAAAATCGTTATCAAGGTGAAAACCTGGCAAACAGGCATCTTGGTAACACCAAAAAAAAGAAAAAAAGGATAATCTAGAAAATAGTAAAGATAAATCATTCGTCCAATAGTGAAAACCACTTCAGTGGCACTTTGGATAGGTACCATGGTGAAAACCTGGCAAACAGGTGTCATGTGTAGTTAACTCTGCTCCTTTGTCTACTATTATTTTGATCATAGTCCTTAGTATTGTACATAGTTCTTATCATTGTACATAGTCCACTCCTTATCCCTGTACATAGTCCACTTCCCTGTACATATCCCTTATCCTTGTACGCACAACCTATCCCTGTAAATATCCCTTATCTTTCATATCCATCGCTTGTATATACCATTCATAATAAGTGGTAGTTTTTCCCATAATTTGGAACGATTGACATTGAGTGCATTTCATATCCCCCATTTTACCCTATTCATAGTCAATTGGTCTTATACTCGACTAGGGGCAAACACTTGACATGTCTCATATTGCTTCTTGCATTGGTTGTGTTGGAGACGTAAAACCATGGAAAATCCAAGAACATCGCAAAATGACCTGAGAAAACACAAAAACATCAGAAAACTTCAAAAAAGACAAAAAAATCAAAACATTTCAAAAATCCAAAAACAGAGTCAAAGTCAGTTGCACTTGTTAGTCTTTGTCGTTTGTCGAACTACGTTGCCTCTGTGACTGGACGTAGGCAAGGCCATCTGCCGATGAGCCCTCAAGGCCGCACTAGGTCAGTCCATTAGGGTTTGTCACATTCATTTTCACACACGTCTTCTGTTTGTAGCCAGTCTTGTCAGTCAAGTCAAGTCAAACTATGAGGTCTCTGCATATACAATGTAGGCAAGGCCATCAATTGAAGAGCCCCCGAGGCCACACTAGGTCAGTCCTTTAGGGTTTTGTCATCACACACAGTAAATTGTTAACGCATCATCTCAAGTCATGCATCAATTTGGTGAACACGTCAGCAATGTCTCTAAGTCAAATCAAACAACTTGCCAATCGAAACAATCAAAACAAATCAACAAATGTCTGCTATAGGATGTGTCCTTCCTGGAAATAGACATCATCATCATGGAAATCAACCTATACCTTGTTCAGGATGATTCTTTCTTGAATATTGATATCGGCAAAACAATCTATGTCTTATACAAGATGAGTCCTTCCTACATAATCGACAAGATCAAACAATCAAACATAGCCTTACACAGGTTATCACATCAATGGTATCTGACTCAATGTCTTATACGACACATGTCTTTCTGAAACCAGGATTTGTCATGCCTTATATAGATAGTCATAACATCGAAACCAAACTCAAAGTCTTATCCGGTATGTGTGTCTCTTGAAATCAGGCTTTGTCAATCAATCCTTTTATCAATCAAAACAAATCAAACAAACAAATCAAGTTTTGGAAAATATTTTATTGGCTTATTGACTTTATGACTTATTTATCTTATCATTTATCTTGAATTGATGACTAGGAATAATGTTACTAGCTTTCTCAAGGATGTCCCATTAAATGATTTAGAGAAGCAACGATGTATCTGAATTCTATTTTCTTTGACTGTTGTCTGTCGACTGTCTTTTAAATTTGATTTTTGAGTCATGTTACCAGTTTCCTCAAGGATGTCCCATGAAGGATTTAGAGGAGCAATGACGTCTCATGACCCGTCTTTTACTTTGTTTGCTATATGTGGTTTTTCCTAACAAAAATACTGGGGCAACTTGTGCCTTAGTATGAGTTAATGACAATCCTTGTCTGTGACTGTCTGTTATTAGCAAGTGGATGACCTTGTACACCTTGATTTATGTCATATCATGGTGTTTTTCTCCATTTGTATTAGTCCTACCCAATGATGATAAATTGCAATACCTTTTGTGATATAGCGAAATATCGAAGATTGCTAATACTAACATCTATCTCCTATCTTTCGCTCTTTCTCGATCTTTCTTACCACACTAACAGCTCTTCTTTCTTGCATTATGATGGAGTCCTGTGACACAAAAAATTATTCATCATCCTGCATCAACGTACATGTTAGCAAAATACATACATATAGGCATAATAGACATTCATCATCAACTAATACATATCATAAGCATTTCATACATAAAGCAACTGTAAATACATGCATCACATTACATTTGTATAGCATCACATATAGCCAACATTGTACATATAACATCATATTACATTTATAATTATAAATTACATACATCACATAGAATCAACATTATCTCATTAGTTGCATAAACATCATCAAATACATATACTCATCCATCACATAGGCATATCATATAAACATCACATGTATAAATAAAGACTGCATAATCAATATATAGAAATGCATATCATGAGAATCACCGCCAAAATCATATATATATATATATATATATATATATATCGCTCAACTGTGTCACATCACAATGTCATAATGTATCAATAATACATGGAAGCCCGCAGGCTATAAGATCAAAATACAATGTCTCAATGAATCTCAAGCAGTACCCCTATCTTGAACTGCCACTACCATCATGCCGGGAGTGTGTGGGGGAATGATGATGGGAACCCGATGACCTCTGAGCTGAGGGAGGTCTGTCATATGGACCTGCTCTGTGTGGCTGCTCCACCCCCTTTGTGCTAACTATCCTACTGTGGGTCTTGGTCTGGGACTTGCTGCTGTGTGCCTGTGAGAAACTGGGAGCCCGTCTCTTTGGTGGAACTCTGCCTCATACAAATCCTGATAGTATCTCTCCCTCTCCCCAGCTCTGACTAGCTCTCTGGCAAAAGTGGCTAATGGTCCTGTGCACAATGCCCTGAGCTCTGTAAATCTCTGCTTAGTCTCTTTTCTTTGAGCTATGGCCTGATCCCTATCCATCACTGCTCTGTCCCTCTCCATCTGATATGTATCCCTCTTAGACATCAGAACTCTCATCTGCTCCTCTAAAGATGCAACCGGAGCACACAATGTGTCTGTATCCAGATCCACTGCCCCTGTCTCCTCCTGTCTATCCCTCACTCTCCCATCCTCTTCCTCATCCAACTCCTCCAGGATCTGATCTCGAATCTCTCTCTCGTGATCATCATCCTCATCATCATCCTCCTGGTAGGCACCCAACAAACCCAAAGCATCAATCTCTACCTCATCTCCGCCTACCTCCTCGGCACCTACCTCCTCCTCTGCTAGGATGTCTAGGATGGCTGCCTCTGCTGGATGCACCTCCTCTCCACCTCTCACAATGTCCTCTCCACCTCTAGCAATATCCTCCTCCCCTCCTCTCCCAATGTCTAGCATGGCCACATCCTCCTCTCCTCGTCTCTCCTCTCGGATCGGTGACAGTGGTGGCCCTCGTCCCCTCCGGCCACATCTCCCTCTCTGACCTCCACATCGTCCACCTCAACCATCATATCCTCCATCACCATGGCCTCCTCTACCTCCTTGGCCTCTCCCTCTATCGCACCTTCCTCGTGGACCTATCCCTCGCTGCTCTACCAGTGCTGGCTACTCTGGATTTGTCAAGGGGATCGGACTATGAACTGCCCACCATTGGTCATACTCTGCTATGGTCCTTGGGTCTGCTGGACCATCTCTCCATCCCCATGGAAGTGCTTGTAATGCATCAATATCTGCCTCTATTGTGGCCACTAGAATCTCAGGACCCCATAGCGGGACCTCTCGTGATGATCTGGAAAACTCTGCCTATCCTCTAGGTACATCCTGCACCTCTCCAAACTGCTGTAGGACGCGATCTGGCAACTGACGCTCTATGATGTGAACATGTGATACTGTCCATCCAACCAAGTACTGTGCATGTCTACAAAATGGAAAATGCTCATCCTCATCCGACCACTCCTCACACCCTAGGTATGGCCTCCATGTAAACTGCTACATGGTGTCTATGGCATGTCGGAAGTAACCTGTATCTCCAATGTGATGTTGCATGTTCGCCCCCACATAACGGAAGGTGTAGGGAGCTCCATGTGGAAGGTCAACTATCGTAGGTGGCCAAAAAATGGCAACATGCTCCCATACCCATACCATCAGGAGTGTGGTGCCACAACTCATCGACTGTGCCTCTCAGTAGGCAATATCATGTAGATGAAAATATAACATCCTGAGCACATAGGAACCCCAAGCATATACAACTCGACGCACAAGCATGCCCACTAGCATCTCCCCCCACCCCACAGGAAAACCATGACCTCGACAGTCAAGAAGTACTATCCTGCTTATCAATGTACACAATAGACAGTCTAGCTGTCTATACCTCTGGGCCAACACCCGCCACCTAATCTCATAATCATCAAATCCTAACTATCTAATGTCAGCATGGGGGTAATATCTACACATCTTGACAGCACCCCTCTGGGTATCATATGTCACCCGTGTGCCTCTAATAGGCAGTCTGAGGATCCTATAGACGTCCTCTAGGGTAACCATGGCCTCTCCAGTCGGTAGGTGGAAGGACGATGTCTCCAAGTACCACTGCTCACACAATGCTGTTAATAGTCCCCAATTTGCCCGAATCTGGGGCATGTCTGTCACGTGCAATAAACCAATGTGCCATAGAATTTGTCGCTCTGCCGGTCGCAAACTATCTCTGAATCAAAACGTAGTAGGTCTCGACTCCCGTGTATATATAGTGTCTAGCACAACTTGCAATGGCATTATATATGCCTCATGTCAGCCTCAATCATCTATTCTAGTGCAAATTGACTATGCTACATGAAATGCAAATGCGTCGTTCTTTTTGCAAATGCGTCATTATTTTTCAAATGCGTCGCTTTTTAACATATGCAGTTCATAAACTTCATATGCGTCATTCTTAAACAAATGCGGCTAATTACATCACATGCGTTCCACTAAATTCATATGCGTTGAAAAATAAAGGTTGTGTTGCAAATTAATCAAATGCATTTCAAAAACAACAAATGCAGCTATTCTAAATGCAAATGCAATGCAAAAAGTCAAATGTGTTTCATAAATTCACACATGCATTGAACTGCAGTCTAGCTATGCAAAATGACTGACGTAAAATTACAAATGCGGTTTTTTGCAGACAAATGCGTCGTTCGCGCACACATATGCGATGTTTTAACAAAATGACGCAGGACTAAAAAGTGAATTAAATGCATAAAATTACGCACAATTAAAAAATTTCAAAAGCAAAGTTTGAGGTACATACCGGGGGGTCTGTGTTGGCTAGTCTCTAGAAGGTCCAGATCCTGTGGGCTCGATGATGGGTGTTTGGAACGGGAGACATCGTCGCTAGGAGTGTAGAGAAAATTCTCAAATTTCTAAGCTAGGTGGGTGAAAATAACTAGGTTTTTACCCCTATTCCTATATATACCTAGGGCTTAGGTGGCATTTCTGTCCTATTGGCCATGTTAACTTCCCATTTCGATCAGCCTGTACCCGTTCCTAACATTTCCAACCTAAATTCTAAAAACTCCATTGCATTTTTGGTCATCCGATGGACTAATCGGGCTCATTTCCAAATTTTTTTGAACTTTTTCAAAAATTTGTCAATTTTCCTGAGGGGGCATACCTTTACCTGTTTTAATCTAAAGCATTACTGGGGCATATTTCTTATTGATTTTCTTTGACACAACGCTGAAATGACATTGTATAAAAGAGGGGCAAATGTAGACACTGAAATCTGGTTTAGGCCTACGACTTCAATATTCTTCATAATTCGTATTCTTCATGGTCATGATTAAATAATGTCAATTATTTAATTATTCACTTTAACTTTAATTCTTCTATTAATTAAATAATCTTAATTATTTAATTAATTCACATCTTTCTTTATTCTATTTGATTAATTAAATAATCGCTTTTTATTTAATTATGTTACTAATTAACCTTATTCTTCTTGTTATATTAAATAAATCATTATTTAGTTTACCTTTATCATATTTCAACTATAATTAAATAAATTCTTTATTTATTTAATTATTCTCCAAATATTGAGTCTTGAATTAAATGAATTATTTAATTCATTAATCCTATTTTAACACATTCCTCTATATTTTAGATAATTATGTGAGTTATCTAAGTATTCACTTTTACTCGACTCAACATCTATCTTAATCGCTCAGTTAACTCTTGATTTGATGTCTGAGTGGCATTCTCGAGTAATCTCTTCGTCAAATCATTCAATCATCCAGTTCTAACTCATTTGTGTGTACATGCAGATTAATTAAATATTCTTATTTAATTAATTAAATCTTGTGTGTGCATTTGAACATGAGTTGATTTAATCAATCTTCATCTTTGTCATGCAAAGATATTTCTTCTATTTTCAAATATCGAACTGAAGATTAAATCATTTATTTAATCTTTAATCCTATTTCTAGTTTGTATCACTCATGTCACTACTAACAGTTATCAGAATGCATGTCTAATCTGTCGATCGCAACCATCCGTTGATCTTTCAATCATGGCATGTCATTCGAATAATCAATTTTCTATAAATTGATTTGTCATTCCTCATTCCAATCTCTCGAAATCGAAATCTCTTTTCGAATCTTGTGAGCACTTAATCTTGAATCTTCGATATTTTGCTAATCTTTATCTTAGGCTATACTTGCACGAACTTACGAGAAATCTAAGGGCAATTATACTACACAAGCAAAATGTAGAAGGGCAATGAATATGAATCATCAAAATATGTTTGAAATTGGTGAGATTGTTTCAGTTTGTTTATGTTTTACTTTCCTTTGTTCTTTGTTGCTTAACATTTAGATTTGTATTTTTAGATTTTAGTATTGCATGCTTGCTTTTGATCTGTTGTCTTGTGCACTTTCTATGGCGTTACATCTAGAATTAGTTTGCTTATTTTGTATTGAATTGATTTTACTCTATGTTGATACTTACTACAAGTGGATTCATGAATCCTTGCATTTTTTTGTAAATATTATTCATGTAGGTCATGCTTATTGCATTGCACTATGTGATTTCATTGATGGTGATGCTCCCTCATCATGAGTATAATATAATATCTATGAATTATTGAATATGCTTTATTATAAATGAATTTAATGTTTTATTTATGTCTCCTTACAAATGCATCGATCATATAAAAATTGGTTTAAGTCATGTAATGGTTGATTAGAGATCTCTTGGTTAAAACTTCTTACTCTTATGTAAATTGTCTATTGGCCATGGTAATATTGCATGCAAAATATATTTGAAACCTCAAGACACCTATAACTTGCTATCATACTAATTATTTCCATTATTGGTTAGAATATATAGTTCACAAAATGAAGCATTTAATAATATACTAAAATACATATTTAAATATACTCATACTCAATATATGTATCTAGTCCATGAAATATTGAAATACATATGTGCTAAAATGTAGCCATATGGTCAACATATATATAAAATAAATACATCATAGTCCATGAAATAAATATCAAGAAATGCATGAACATAGTCAACATAAAATAATGCATGTCATAGTCCATAGATAAAGTTCATAGTCCATAAAACAATTATCAAATTATATTCTATGTTTTATCATCACTAACATCAACATGCCTCTTTATTCTATATAAATAAAATAGACTTGGTTCACATTGTAGAAGAAAAATAAACTCGAAATTAGATAAATTTGAAAAAAAAACATGCATATTTTTTTTAATTTAATGGAATTTAATTTATAAAATCATGAAATTAAATATTTGAATCTAGACTCAAGTGTGCACTTTATCGTATGGTCATGCTTATATACTCGGACCACAACTTGTTGTCTTGGTACAATTGTCATTTTGTATCAAAATTTTCAACTGCTAATTCTTAGATATTCAAATTAAGCACAAATTAAGCTAGAATATTTACCAAAACATGTAACCATATACAAGACATAGAAATTACAAAGAAAATTTACTAGTAGGACCTTGAATGTCATGGAAGACTCATGAAATTGTCCTTGATCTGTAATAGGACCAGTAGCCACCTTGATAGTGCTATCATCTTGCAATATATATATATATATATATATATATATATATATATATATATATATATATATATATATATATATATATATATATATATATATATATATGGACATATAAATATAAATTCAAGAATAATTTTAAAATTATAAAAATATACACATCTAGTAAGTTCAAAGTAAAAATTATGTTACATTTTTTTTAAATACACACTAGGGATGACTTGGGCATAGAAGCTAATGATAGAGAAGAACTTGTCACACCTTCTAGTCTATCTAACATGGAAGTGGCATTACCTCCCTTCTACAGTAAAAAATTTCATGTATTTGAATTAAATTATACAAATATTAAAATATATCTAAGTTTTGAAGAAACTAATTAGAACTAGATACATATGGTTTAAGTTAAATTTATTGGTTTACCTCATAAGGTGTGATGATTTATATAGCTATCGATGCAAAGAATAGTTGATATAATCAAGATGAGATCCTAGATCCACTCATCTACACCAAATAGTTCACAATATATAATTTATTATTAAATATAAATTGATATGCACATTATGCACTTGAAACAAATTAAAATATGACATGTGCCTATGTAGGATGATCTGAATATAGTAAAATCTAAGAATGATTGCTCCTCTAATTTAGTTGTTGAAGTGGATGTAGGAGCAAGACCATAACATGGTTGATTACAAATTTTGACAAAAATGTGGCATTGACATGTGTGAAGTGTTAGGATTGCCACCATCTCCTCCATTGTATGTACCATTAACTTCAACTGGCATGCAGGTAGATTAGTCAATTATATTTATTGAGAGTGCGCTCAATGCTTTTTATGTTGAAACCACTACATGTTGGTGAATGGGTATAAGAATATTGGCTAAAGTATAAATGATGGGTGGAATAGGCATGGGTCGGTTTGGATCGACACATGCTCTTGCCCTATGTTGTGACATGCCATCACCAACACCCTAGAATGATCTAATGTGAAAATAATTAAGTTTTAAACCCATTTCAAAAATTTCCCATAATTTCCTCAAAAACTAAAATGGCACCTCATAATTAGCATGTGGTGGATGATCAAAGACCATCCATTGTCGCCCCCAAAAATGTGTCACAACTTTTCAATGCCTACACTACCTAATTGAAATTATTATTTTTGTTTGGAGGTCTACGAACTGATTTGTGGTAAGGTCAATAAAGTATGAGACTATGGCTTGTTTAGTAATATGAAGATCTAGTATCTGTATATACAACAATCCATCTACATATAATTTTTGCCTCTCCTCTCTCCAAAGGTGGAATATATCTAGTTCCACATCAATGGACCTAACTAAATCCACAATGGTTTACATTGAAGATGGAAACTATACTACATGGGGGGCATGTTAGGCATATTTTGGATTAAATCAAAATTTTCTTGAAGTTCAATTATATTATCATTTAGATTTGCTCACAAGTGAGCCTGATCAAGTGGAGGGGGTAGGGGGTTTTCCTAGGGGGTATTTAGGGGGGGGCGTTTGTGGTGGGGGGTGTTGAGGTGGGAGGATTTGAGGTGGAAAATTTTTAGGTGGAGGTTGGTTCATTTGCAAAACTTATTCTAATATAAATTTGTACTCTATAGGTATTTGTTCCATTATAATGTGTTGTAGACCATGCTTTCATTTACAATTAGAAAATAAATAATTACTCATACATAATCAAAATCTTAAAGTTCACATGCACATGTTAAGTTTATCCATGTTGAAAACTTACAATTATATATAAATAAACAAATATCTATCACTAATATATACATATATCATAAATATTTATCATAAATAAATAAGTTTGAGTTCTACTTTAATTTAATTTATCACTTATATTTACATATATGTACCTGATGCCCTAAATTTACACATAGGACAAAACACAACCATCAAGTTTTTTTAACAATAATAACGTAAAATAAAAACATTATTAATTGCCAACCATGCATACACATGGTAGTTTAATAGACTCATGGGGTGGTAGTTTAATATATGCTCAACGAACAATATAGGAATAAACAATCTTGATGCTTGCATTATCATTGAACGCCTTCAAACAAATATTGCTATGCAATGATATTGTGCAGATGAAAAGGTGATAAGTACCACTAAGGAGGGATTATCATGGTTTGGAAGGAACATATCATATAGTCACCACCCCAGTAGTAACTTTCACTCTCCAGAAATATTATTATTGTTTTCTCTTGATGATGTTTGATTTTCGCTTCAATACTAATAATACTATTATTATTAATTATAGATATTAACATTAATTTGACTTAGAATTAATATAATAGTTATTAATCCTATAGTTTATAACCTTAATGCTTATTCCCAAATTGGTACTAATACCACCTATTATAACTATTGGTATTTAAAGACTTTTCATAATGGTTTTTTTTAAATTACCTATTAATATTTCTCATAGTATTATTACTATTGTCATTAAGATTTTCCTTAATATTACTATTAATTTTTATATATATACAGATAATTGTTGTACCTATATAATGTAAATATATCTAAAATCATTAGTGCTAGGATCAAAAGAAAATTGTGAATACTAATGGTAATATCAATCTTAAGTAAAATTTGTATTAATATTTAATAATAATGATGATATTACCCCTATGAGTTATTTTAATATTGTTAATAAAAAGATCCTAATGCTAATGTTTTTGAAATATAAAGCAGCAAAACAAGGGTGTTGACCCATAAGAACAAGGCACCAAAGGCCATCCATCGAAAGCACACTAACAACACAGTGACAGTAGAGAGAAAGCCATCACTCACAGCACATCATTAAAAACAAAAAGTAATAGTATACGTAAGATGACAAGGTTCAACATGCAAGCATAAAACCAGCCAAAGAAGTCCAAGGACCACTAGGGGCCCATCAAGTTTAGCAAAAAAATGAACAACAAGCCATAAAATAAACAAGAACAAATAGGCCCAGCGGCCTAATTTTTATCCTTCCTGCCAGGAAAATTATGTAAGGCAATCACCCAATCCGCCGTGAGGAACTCAAGCAACTCCTTGAAATCAGTATCAAGCTCAACATCTTTCACAAACTTGTCCTTCTGAAGCAAACAGAGACTAGTTGCTGACCTATGCATGACCCTCAGGGAAAATTGGGTCACCTCCTGGACCTTCTTTTCCAACCTCTCCAATCTCCCCTTCAGCAAGCCAACTTGTTCCCAAGTCAGGTCTTTCTCCTTGTAATCATCCTTTAAGGGAGCTTTTCCTTGAACAACATCAGAGGACCAGGGCATAATTTCTAGCACATTATCACCGGAAGGGCCCTTCTTTAAACTTTCTGACACATGGGACTCACTGTTCACCAACACTGACAGACCTTCTCCTCCCTCCACCAATTCCTCATGGCTTTCATTGTCACTCTCGAGATCCTTGTCTGAATCAAAGGCTTCCTTAAGGCTTCCAATCTTGTCCTGCTTACAAACCAGTCTATGAGAATGACGGGGGGTGTTAGTTTCCTTAGTGATCTCAACATTAGAGTCAATTTGATGGAAAAATTTAGCTTTTTTAGAGGCTTTCGCCTTAGGGCGCGGGGTAGGGGCAAGCCGCTTTCTTTCCCTACTTGTATCCTCTGGGCCCATACTAGGGGAAGTGCCATGGGGATGGGCTTTCAAGGCAGGATTCTTGAGGCATTTTTTCTTGCTTGGGCCTGGCGTGTCCAAAATACTAGTAGAGGGGGGAGTGGATGAAACCGGGGTTTCGTCAAGAGCAGGGAGAGACAAAAATTCTTGCACAGTGATAGGCCGAGTAGGGAAAAGCACCATATGGAAATGATAAAGCCTAGATATAAGGACCTGGTGAAGGATAGTATAATTCTTTTTGGAATTAGTGGCTTCATTAAATTCTGCCACAGTGCTGTCAAGGGCATGATACAGGAAGAAAGGAATAGAAATATACAGATGGTGCCTAAGGTGGTTGAGGAAATTAAAGTGGTAATAGTAGTAGACCCCATACCTTCCTTCCAATGTGAAATATTTCATTATCATCAAACAGACTTTATCCCATGGCTCTGGTAGCGCCTCGCAGTCAAAGCCACCCCGCAACTTGACAAGTTTCTCATCACCGCAAAAAAATTGATTCAAACTGACCTGGTCTAGAACTTTTGTGGTTTTCTTCTCATAATGCTAATGTTAATACTAAGAGAAATCTTGATATTATTGTGTTGATAAATAGTAATTTATAATATGATAAAGGTTGAAATCAAAGGAAAGATTAATATTAATGTTGAATGTCATTTTACTATTAAGGATCTTAGATGATAGTGTTATGATAATAATATCCTTATTAATAATAAGGTTACTATCATTGTTTAAAGAAATAACAATGCAACACATATTCATATTATTTCAACATTACTTATATTCATATTGCTCATATTCATATTAATATTACTCATCAGTGCTAGGATCAAAAGAAATAACTTATATTAAGAGTGTTATTAAGTTTTATTATCATTTATTGCTATTATTTCATTTCATTTAAATATTAAGATCATTATTGATGTTGATGTGACTCTTAATATGAATTTCATCACCTGTTATTAATATCGATATCAACATTACTTTTAATGTTAAGGTTGGTATTACCATTACTATTCACAATTTTATTTTGATCCTAGCACAAATGATTTTAGATATATTTACATTATATAATTACAACAATTATTTGATAGCACTTACTGCACTTATGCTATACGAACAACATAACAAAAGAATAGATAAGATGTAGGGTTTAAAATTAATGTTAGTGTTTATTATTACCTTCAGCACATGAATTTCAAAAGATGGTGCTTCACTTAACCTTACAATCTTAGTTTCCTGCTTGGATCAAAATCAAATCAACGCATTTCAATTTGATTTACCTTGAGTATTGAATCTAATATAATCCAATCCTATGGCTAGGCTTGATGACTAAAGATCAACAATATTAAAGGAGCCACGCCTGAAAGGAAAACGGTGCATACCATAAAATTGTAAGTCTGGCATGGATAAGTTGAAGGCGAGCATGTTGGAAGATGGTGGCTGGGAGATGGTAGCAGCCATAGGTTCACTACACTTGTTGAATAAGAGCTCCAAGCCTTCCAACTCCATCCAAAGTCTTTTTCATACAACTCCCTCAATAAAATTTTTCAAAATACAACAATGAAAAGAATCCCCAATCTCTCAAAAAAATGATAAATAGAGTCCTAATTTGGAATCCTCTCTAATGGGAAGGTGACATTTGTCACCTTCCCATCCCTCAAACACACACTCCTCTCACTCTCCCTTATGTGGAAGACATTTAAGGGAGGAAGGAGTGTCTTGCACTCCATCCTTAAAAGTCTCGAAAAATCATTAAGGGGGAGTGCATTTTGGCACTCCACCCCTAAAATCTCCATCCATAAATGAACTTGGAGAAAAAAGAGGACATGGTTGGAACAAGTCTATCCTCTCACCCCCACAATGCTCAAAATTCGTCACCCCTCTTAATTTCCAATTAAGAGGGGTCATATCTTAGATATAGTCCAAGATATAGGTTCAATTAAGTACCCAAACCTTAGGTTACCACCCTAGGGGTTAAAAAATTATGAAATTATACAAAATAAAACCTTTTCACCCCTTTAAAAACTCAAACAAAGGTGAATCCGAAATTTCCCTCAAGGATACAATTACAAATTTATAATTCAAGCTTAAATAATTTAAGACCTCACAAAATCACATACACTCATGTCTCAACCTACATCACATTGATTACATTATGTTGAGGTTATAGTCCCTCCAAATGGACTATAGTCGACATTACTAGATTGGTCACATTAGGTTCCTTGGAGACCTATGATTCCATGACCATGAAAGTTAAACCTACACACTTGATTTCACACATTAATGCATCCAATAAAATTACATAGCTGAGACAAATAAAATAAAACATAGACATTCACATTATCATTTTCATAGAGCATTTCAAATCACACAAATATTCCAATTCCCAATTAGAATAATCTCTAAAATTCATAATTATTGAATTCACATAAGAATATTCACTCAACTCTCACAAGGTAAACAATAATTTTCATTTCATAACTTCATTTAAAACTTAATCATTTTACTCATCAAAATATTGATCAAATTAACATATGCATCAAAATTATCACTTTACTGTCACACATACAAGTTATCGAAATATAATTAGTATATTATACATATGTATTTTAATCATCAATAAAAATCAAATTTATTTTCAAGTATTAAGTTATCATAACACAAATAGTATCATAATGTATTTATTTAAGTGATAACAAAATAATATAATGTCTAGTAAATCAAAGGGTGGTCCTTGCATCCTCCCCCTTTAGGAACGAACTTCCTCATGGAATTCATCAAAGAGGTGAGGATATAGTGCCCTCAATTATGAGGCATCCTCCCAAGTAGTTGCAACCTCATCATAATGGTCATATTGGACCCTGAATTGATCCAACTCTTGACCTTGAAGGGCCAGTATCCATCAAGCTAAAATGAAAATGGGCTCCAATCTTAGTTGTTTGTTTGACTCCACCTATAAATCACCCCAATCCAAAACATGAGAATCAAAATGCACATGGTGTCTCAAAACTGATACATGAAAAACATCATGGTCACACAACAAACTAGGTCACAAGGCTAGACGATAAACTACAAGACCTATCCACTCCAAGATCTCAATTTGACCTACAAATCATGATGCAAGCTTAGAGCCCTTTCCATAATGTATTGGACTCTTATTTCATTGCACTTTCAAGAATACATGGTCACCAAATGAGAAGCTATGATTAGTCCTCTTAGCATCAACATACTTATTTTGATGATCTTATGGCTCCTATAGATGTTGTCTCATCAAGACCACCTATTGCTCCAATTCAAAGGAATCTTGCAAGGTATTCCATATAATGTCTAAAATTGTGGTATTCCCAAGCAATTATGATGCCTATTATTGTAGGATAACTTAGCCAAGTACAAGTACTCCTCCCAATGGCCAACGGGACTGGTGTTCCATCACATGCATACATAGCATGTCCGCCAATACTTGATTCACCCTCTCAATCTACCCATTTGTCTCAGGATCATAAGTTGAACTAAAGTTGAGCTAGGTGCCCAATGCCTACTATAATGACATCCAAAATACTACCATAAAGAGTGAATATCTATTTGATATGATCCTACGAGGGACCCCATGTAGCCTAAAAATATCATCTAGGAAAACCCTTGCCACTATTGGAGTTTTATAAGTCATGCACATAGGTGAGAAATGGGTTACTTTGGTCAACATGTCAACAGTCACCATGATGACATCATGGTGGCATGAGGAAAAAGGTAGACCAATAATGAAATATATCAAAATGATCTCATTTCTAGTCAAGAATGTCATGAATGTAAATAATTCCTATTATATGTTAATGCTATGCCTTGACTCTTTGACACTGAAGGCATTGAGTCACAAAATCTACAATGTCTCATCACATCCCTTTCCAATGATATAGTTTCCTAAGATTGGCGTGCCTCTTCTTCACCCCTAGATGTTGTTAGCTCTAAAAAATGTAGGTAAGAATACCTCAAGAAGTTTCCAATCTCTTGGTATGTTTTAGGGTAACAGACAAAGCCAAATGGTTTAAGCTTTCTACTATTTAGGTGTCGCTAGACCTAGGTGGGTGTACCTATATGAATTGGGAAAACTTGACTTATGATCTTCTCTCTTGTAGTGATTTGTCCATGATGGCAGATGGAAGTGGACAAATTAAATTAAATTTGGTATATATTGTATAGCAATATTCAAAACTAAATCCTAATATGCTCAGTTAATAGATGTAAAAAAGAATTGAATAAATCTAAATGGTGAAATGCAGAGACTAGTGCCTTATTGGGTATGCAGAGTCAAATGAAATAGAAATGTGCAACTTATTTTTGGAGAATACTCAAATTTTTCGGCATATGTTTTATTTATAACTTGTATAAACATGCAAGACTGTGATTACTAAGCTCTTCTTAATGATCTAGATGAATTTCCCTGATTGTTGTGATTAATCAAAAGGATTTAATCTCTCCTTGAAAGAACCAGTTAATTAACCACATAGATACAACAAATGTGCACTAATAAACTGAATATAAACTTGTTATATCAATTTAAACAACTAGAAAGAATCAATCTTGGAGACAACTTAGTAATACTTTCAATAAGCACAACAGACAATTGACATAAAAAATGAATTGCCACATCAACTAATTTTCATTGATATCTCCATTTGAAATCATGCATCATAGTCTCTGATCTCAAACTTTTATTCTACTGTATCCATTTCTAATCTATCTACTATATATCTAATCTAATCTAATGTCTTTCTTTTACAATTGAAAATGGATATTTATACATTCACATCTGAAGAGACACATCACTTCATAATCCCATGTCGGTGAGCAACAGTATTTAGGTTTCATTTAACATGTGCCAAACACTTGTTGAGACATCCCATAGTCATGCCGAAGTCAAATGTCTCATCAATAGATATATCCTTTGATTTTTTTGTTTCGCTGTGACCCATGGAGTCGGGGAGATGTCCCGTAGTCATGCCGAAGTCAAATGTCTCATCGACAGATATCCTTTGATTTTTGTGTTTCATTGTGACCCATGGAGTCAAGGAGATGTCCCATAGACAAATCTTTGTTTTACCGAGATGTGTCCTTTAGTGTATTTTCTGGTCACTAAGACAATTTTGGGTCAAGAAGAGGTTTCATAGAACACACGCGTCTTGCCGAAATACCTTATGACACAATCATATCGCTGAGACATGCTCATTTTCTCACTGATGAAACAATTCAGCGTGACAAAACAGGTCAACAAGACTATATAACTTCACGCCGAAAACCATTGATTGAATCCCTTCGCACTGTCGGCAAGACTAGAGCCATTCGGTAAGACATCACACCAACATAATCTTTTTGTGTTTTATTGGCGAGACCCAATGCACTCACCAAGACCATACTCCGAAGACATAACTATTGCCGAAGTATTTGTTCGTTCCGTGCTAGTCGGTGAGACAATAAGAGTTCATCGAGACTTCATGTCGAATACCTTTAGTCTGGTTGAAATGTATATCCTTATCGCTAGTCGGAAAGACATGCCCCATTCAGTGAGACGTCACCCCGACGATATCACTCTCGCCGATATGAATTTTCCTCTGTCGCCAAAATAATGTGTATGTCCTGTCGAAAGGTGCATGCATATGATTTCTGATTGGTGAGACATTCCTGAGGTCCTGCCGATAGGCAACAACAGACATATATTAACAAAAATGCATTATGGGTTGGGAAGACCTTGATATCCTCATGCCAATAGGAACTATAATGTGAAATATTCAGACTTAGATGATTTTATGGGACTACATGGCCAAATAAGGGGAAAATATGCTCATGGTAGGACTTATTTGGAAAATTATGAGTATGAACAACATGTAAAATCATCAGAATTTTATAGTTCCAATAGTGGCTCTGTCTGGGGATGAATGGTTGTGAAATCATTGCAAGGATCCAGATCTCAGGTTGAGCAGACCAAACACAAGATGATGAAACAATGAGCAAGATGGAAATGGAAATGAATGCAAAATGGAGATGAACAAAACCCTAAACTACTGTGAATGGAATTTTTTTTTAAAGAGGATAAACAAGAGTTGTCCATGCACTAGCAACCCTTAATCCTCTGTGTTTTAACTTCATCTGTTTTGAACTGTTACGGTCTAAAACTCAAACCATAAATGATGGTTCAAGGCTATCCAAAAGAAAGGCCCATACTTTCCTCTGTCAAACACCTAGTTTTTCCTTAAGTTCATATGATTCTTCTTGAAGATATTCATGTAGTCTTCTTTGTCATGATTGTTGAAATTTTTTAGAAAATCATCGTGCTCAACCTAGCCCAAATTCCCTTCACCATTCTGCAGCTCAAATTCTCCATCCTGGGAAAAATCTCTGTTATCTTCAACATACAAATTACATGCATATTCAATGCAACATTTCTTATTATCCTTTTCACTATCATGTATTATAAAACACTCTCCTAGCTATACTAAAAATTCACCATCAGAGTGCTTCTCTTGAGAATCAAAAAATTATGTGATATCAACATTGTTTGAGACAAACAAATCTAAAACCTTTTGCACTTCTTCCATATCACCATTTGGAAACGACATTGGATTATGACTCATATATTCAATATCATGCATATATGAATCAATCAACACTGGAATTTTATTATCCTTGGTATGCAAATAAATGTCTTCTCCACATGAGTTAGAAACTTCAAAATCACATACCTTATCTTGAATGGACACAGGTTTTTGATCAACTTCAAAGGTTTCTTCATCATTTCGAGAAATGCACTGGGGGTCACATGAATCATTACACAAAGAACCTTCATTTTCAAAAAAAATGTAAGCTGGACCCAAAACTTCAGGATCACCCTCATGTACACATCTCTGATATTCACGAGTTAGCAAATCTGAAATTTGCTCACTGCTGAGTGAACAAGTTTCCACATTTTCATCACTACTTTTTTCATCATCAAAAAGAAGTCCAAGATCATCAGAGAATGAAAAATTAGAAACATTACCAGCAGAGTCATTTATTCCATCATTTTGTTTGTTTGAAAATATCTCCTCTTTACCATAAAGTGGATTTGAAAATACCTCATTTTCATCAAATGTGTCTTCATGGCTTTCAACTACAATTGGAGGTATTATATGTTCACTATCAAATGGATCCACATTTTCCATTGCTTCTCCTTCTTGACTATCACAAGAACTGCAAGAATCACCTGATTGTAGATCAGAATCCATAGGTCCATCTTCACAATCTGAATACTCATTGGATTCCTCATAACACACACTGCTTTCCTTGTCATAATCTATTATGCAAGAGAAATCTCTTATATCTTCATCTTCCATGCTATTATAAGAATCATATTGACTTGCACATGTCTCATCTTCTATTGGATGCATTTTTTGATCAATTTCTCTATACTCATCAGGAATACAACTATTGGATTCAATATTGATAGTGTTCTCATACCTCATCCTCTCCATGGCATCAATGAATTTATTCACTTGATCAAAGGTATGCTGTTTTGATGAATCTGGCCAATAAACTGATTCAGGCTCCCTTGCTCTTACAAACTGTTCAACAAACAGGGCCCTTGTAGGCCTACAATGAGAAGGTATATGCATACAAATTTTTTTCATTCTATTGTACAGAGAAATCACATCTTCTCCTTCATACCTCCTTATGTTAAGAGATGCATCAAAGGGGGAAATTTTGCATCCTGATTCTATGATGGAGTCCTGGCCTTGAGTATATACATACTCATCTTCTTCTTCAAATTGTTGATTCTAGCATACATATTGCTGCAAGTTCTGATTTTTTTGAATCTCTAATAACCCATGGGAAGCCCAATTTGGTGCAGACAGATTTCCATATTTCTCAAAAAATTGATCCTAAAATCCTTGGAGAGAATCAATAGAAGCTATTGGTAAGCTATTGAACCAATCCCTAGCTTCATGAATGAGTGACATCATGAATAGCCTCATATGTAAATCTTCATATGGCACATCCAAGTCTTTGATGAAAGCATTGAAACTCCTTAAATGATCTTCGACAGAAATTCCACTACTCCCTGTAAACTTTGGAACAAGACTTCTCCAACTGCCATCCAAAGGGTAAGGGTACCATTGAAACCCTGTTAGGTCAAATTGTTCGATCACTATTATGTATTATTGGGGGGGGCGTTAGGTGGATACTGATATTGGTACATCGGATTATTGAATTGTGTAGGATGATGTGGTGCATAATGTTGATTATGAGGTGGCTACATATTTGTATATTGTGTGGGAATATGAGGTGGATGATTTGACTATCTGTATTGATTCCCTGCTTGATGGCGAGGAACCCTTGGTGGATCAGAAGGACCTGCACCATGGTTACCTTGCTTATGAGGTGGTACATACTTTGGGCAACCAGATGCCTGAATAGTATTTTGAGCTTTCTACATGTTGAAATCTCTCATTGCTTGTATCATCTGGGCTTTCTCCTGTTCTTTTCTCTCCTTTCTCTAAGATTCAAACCATGCTTTGACTTCCTCATAAGTTAAAGATTCATAATCATCTTGAGGAGTTTCATGATCAATAGGTCCATTCTAGTTACCCTCCATTTTTAGATCATACTCTTGCTGATTTTTGATTCGTTCAGGTTCGAGTTTAGCTTCAAACTCAACCTGTTCCTAAAGATCACAAAAAGGATCCCATATATTGAGATCTTCTACCATTCATGTTGAATTTTTTTTATCAGAGTCGCCACTCACTTTCTTGAAAGTGAGAAAATGTTTGATATTTCTTATTCCCATTGGAGTCTGTACAAAGTTTATGACTCTATGATTAAGGCCTTGATTCTGAATTTAGTCCCCAACAGAGTCACCAATTTGTTAGCTCTCAAAAATGCAGGTAAGAATACCTCAAGAAGTTGCCAATCTCTTGGTATGTTTTAGGGTAATAGACAAATCCAAATGGTTTAAGCTTTCTACTCTTTAGGTGCTGCTAGACCTAGGTGGGTGTACCTATATGAATTGGGCAGAATTGACTTATGATCTTCTCTCTTGTAGTGATTTGTCCACGATGGCAGATGGAAGTGGACAAATAAAATTAAATTTGGTATATATTGTATAGCAATATTCAAAACTAAATCCTAATATGCTCAATTAATAGATGTAAAAAAGAATTGAATAAATCTAAATGGTGAAATGCAGAGACTAGTGCCTTATTGGGTATGCAGAGTCAAATGAAATAGAAATGGGAAACTTATTTCTGGAGAATACTCAAATTGTTTGGCATATGTTTTGTTTATAACTTGTATAAACATGCAAGACTATGATTATTAAGCTCTTCTTAATGATCTAGATGAATTTCCCTGATTACTGTGATTAATCAAAAGGATTTAATCTCTCCTTGAAGGAACCAGTTAATTAACCACACAAATACATCCACTACTAAATTTGACACCATTTTTCGACGGTCGTTCATCGGTCGTTCGACAAATCTTTTTCAAAAGAGCGACGAAATGGCAAAAATCTTTGCATCGCTATTTTTTTGTTGAAAGGCCAAATCACTAAACGCCAAAATAGCGAATCACGGGCCAACGCATCATGAAATGGCTCTGACTTTCATCTAAATATCAACGAACTGCGGTATCCAATCGCATGAATTACACTAGAAGTTCATCGCCGCTTGATGAAATGGGCAAGCAGTAGCATCTAAACAACAAAGAGATGTTTGTCGCTTACTTTGACTAAAATGGGCAAGTGAGTAGTCAGAACACACCACAAAATTTCATCAAACACGCAAACAAAATAGGCAAGTAGTAGCGTCGAAACAACACCAAGAGTTCGTCGACTTTGCGATGAAATTATCAAGGAGTAGCGTCGGAAGAACACCAAAAGTTCATTGAAAGTGCAACGAAATGGGCAAGGACTAGCGTGGTAACAATGCCAAAAGTTTGTCGTACCAAGCATGAAATGGGCAAGGAGTAGCATAATAACAATGCCTAAAGTTCTTCGGCCGTAGAATTGTGACAAAATGGGCAAGGAGTTACTGCAGAAAACCTTCAATGCAGAAAGCTATAAAGGGGAACTTCATCAAGCCTTTCTGTTGATTCGTCGGTGGTTATCGTCGAAATTGCAACGAAGAAGAAAATTTTTAATATATATATATATATATATTTGTGGAAATGTACCATTGCGGAGACTGACGACTGATCATACATACAGACTGCATATTGGTTTGATACTTCAAACGATGCATTTCTTATATTGAAAAGTGCATTACCTTATTGAGCTTCTCTTTGTTTCGAGAATAGTTTAATATTCTCTACTTAACAGAGACAACCACATGACGGTGGAAGCTCATTTGGTCCCTCCCCCTCGCCATCACTTCCTCACAATTCCCCATACCCAATCATATAACATTAATCATTCATCCACACAATATATAACATTCATTTTCATTCATCCATCCATTACTAAATATATAACATTCATCTATTCATCCATTAATAACATATAACATTGATTCATCCATTAATAACATATAACATTCATTCATTAGCATATAACATTCATTAATTAACATATTCACATTCATTCATTAACATATAATATTCATTCTTTCAGTTTTTACATATTATCAAAAATATGGTTGTCATGATATGATTACAATCACTTTTTTTGTTTCTTTTTTAAAGCTACATAAAGCTGAAGTGGGAGTATCATTTTCTAACAATATATATGTCCCTCCTTTTGTTGTTCTAACACCCTTTTGTTCGCGGATCTTAATGTACGCCTAGTCGTTTGCTCATGCCGTGGATGCCGCTGCAAGGGGGGATATGCTGCAATAAGAAAGAAATGTTAAACTGATATGTTTTATTATTATTGTTACAAGTATTTCATTAATTAAAAGAACATTAGAGTGGTTCTCTTTACCTGATGGGTCCACATAATGTTCTTGAACTTTTTTTATAGACTCATGCTCAACATGTTGAACACCCTCTAAATCCTAATCTGCAGCCAGAAACACCATCTAAAGGTTACATTAATTAATAACACCAATTGAAATTAAATATGTTTAAGAGAACATGAGGGTGGTCCCTTTATCCGATGGGGCCAAGCATCATGTTCTCGACGCTTTCTTGTTCGGTCATGCTCAACAAGCTTGATCATGCTCTACATAATTTAAAGTTGGAAACATGAAAGGTTACATTAATTAATACACCAATTGCAATTAAATATGTTTAAAAGAACTTTAGAGTGGTCCTCTTTACCTGATGGGGCCACATCATATTCTTGATCTTCTCTAGCCTGATCATGCTCAACATGTTGATCACGCTCTACATGCTCTAAAGTACCTGGATGCACACCATGACCTTCATTTGCACGTTCTGCTCCACCCTCACCAGGCTGCATTCCAATGTCATGTGCATTATTATCATTGCTTGAATGTTTAAAACAAATAGGCATGTAATTACTTTATGGTGGAAATTAATATTGAATAGATTTCACAAGTATTCAATTTTAAATAAACTTTATTGAGTTTATTTACTTATGGTTCTAACGCAATGGAAGTATCAGGTTTTGTCTAAGACTCTATAGAAGCTCACCATTGTATTCGATAGCCTCGTTGGAAGCCTGCAACCTTCGTGTCCCTTCCGGGAACCTATTGAATTCGTGAGCCCCACATTAATACCCCTCATGCTACTATTTTATTTTTGACATTCTCTGTGGTTTTGTTTGGCACATTGTGATTTGGATGGTACTGTTGATATCATGTTGTGGTAGCATAGACTGTTACTGATTATATACTCTTATGATACCATGGTTATTATGATGATATTTTATTATGATCGTTTGATGAAATTATTTGGAATTCAGTAGACTAGAAAATAGTAATTGATGATATTAATGTAAATTAATGTAAATTTTATAATGCTTTATATGATGATATGTTTTGGTGAGGGGACAGGTAGCATCACTCATTCGCGAGCGCCCTGCTACACTATGAATCCTTCTCACGATGCTTTGTAATTGATTATATGTATATATGTTGTATATCACCTTGTTGGATGCAGACCTTGCAGGAATAAGACTCGATTCCACCTATTTCGATAGGTCTGGGCGAGCATTGAACCAACCCAACGGCAGGAAGTTGAACAAAGGTGGCATGAAAAGTAACTCCGTTCCAAGGTGTCAACAGTCCTGTATCTTCTTGGTTTGTGCGTATTGGTCACATTCATTTGTGTAGTTGCATTGGTCTTTGTATGTTATTGCGATTTTATGATTTGTCTAAAGTGGTGAATGGTTTTATGTGGTAAATTAAATAATTAAGTAATTAATAAAATAGAAACATAAAATAATAATTAAATATGGCAATGAATAAATATTAGTAGTAGTAATAAAAGTATTGCATTTATTTTGTATTCTACAATGGTTGATTTTAATTGTTTAATATGAAAGTAATTAGTTAATAAAATATTATGGAAAGATATATATATATATATATATATATATATATATATATATATATATATATATATATATATAAATAAAAAAATTCATGTTTGTGGATTTAAAATTTATTTGGTTTTAATTGAATGCATGAAAAATGAAAATGAAATATGGAAAAGGCAACAAAAGGGAATTAAGGTTAAATATTATTTGGATTTATTCTTGAAATGTGACCTCTCGTATTCGCGGGAAGAGGAATTGAAAGGATTCCTGGGCATGGAATTTAATAAGGATTTTTCTTTGTTGGAGGGGATGGTTCGAAGGCTGGGAAATTTTACTCTCAATTATTTTCTGTCTTTGGTTTCTTTTCTGTGTTCTGGAGAAATTGGTGAAGAGGAAGAAAGATTGGGATTTGTGCCGGAAGATCGGCAGCAAGGAATTAGTGTAGCAAGAGGATCAAAGCTTCTTCAATTTTCTGCAAGCGAAGGACGCCAGGTTCTTTTCTTTTAATTAATTATCTTCTGTTAAAATAGGAATTGCCCCTGTGAATGAAATTTGTATTTAGGGTTGAAAATTAAATAATGGTAGGAAGAAAATCTATTGGGGCTACAGTTTAATCAAAGGAAATTTTAGCAGGGAATTGGGATTTGTTATTCGTTTAATGGAATTTTTTTTGGGGTTTCTGGGTTATTGTTGATTGAAAAAGGATTTTATTGCAATCTGGAAACAAACAATAGTTTTGTTGTCTTAATTGTTTAAAAGAATAAAATATACATATTTGTGTAGGGACAATTTTTATTTCAACAAATTTCTGGGTGTGATATTCTGGGCTGTACATATATTTTATTAAAACAGTTCTTTTTATTTTCAATTTTGTATAGTGAAATGTACAGTATAAATAACTTACCCTGTTTGGGGCATGCTCAAATTTCAGTGTATATATATATATTGTTATACCCACATATATTTAAACTTATGAAATTTTTGAATAAAAATTTAATTCGCCAAAAACTGTGCATCGCATTTTATTTTCGTTTGGGTTTTATATATAATAATAATGGTTGTGTGGGGGGGGTTCGGCCTCGGCCGTACCCACCACCCCGCCACCGGACGTGTGACAGTCTGCGGACTGTCCACGGTAGTCCGTAGGACTGCCGTGAGCAGTCCGTAGACTACCCACGGCCGGCGGCGAAGTTTCCCGTGACTGTGTGCGTTGGGAATAATAATTCCCATGTAAATTTATATGTTAAACTTCTTTTAATCTGCGAATTTTTATATGTTATTTTCTGTGCGGATATTTATCTTTATAAATATAAATATATATATAGTAGGTATATATATATGAATTATATATATTTATATATATATATATTTATTAACACTAATTGAATTATTCTATTTCTCTCCATTTAGTAGTTTTCAATGCTGTATTATCAATTCCTAGATACAATATATTCACTTTTTCCCATTACTTATATTCTTAATTTTAACTATTAGTTAAAACAAATGTATAAATATATTCTGTTTTTGTTTCTTTTCTGATTAAAATTATATTTTCTGTTAATTTAACTGTTATTTAGAAAATAGATATTCATATATAGATTATGTTTCTTCTCTAATTAAAAACAAAGCAAATTTGTTACAATGAAAATAATAGTAAAATAGAAAGAAATCTGTCTTATTGATTTGTTAAATTACAACCTTGAGAGGATATTGTTAGCAGAAAAATCAATTACGAAAGTAAAACAACATTGTTTATTTATTATGACTGTATTTTAGGAATGGAATTTATTTTGGAATCTACTTTGGAATTAAATAAGTTATCTCTTTTATTTATATATTCTTGAAATTAAATCTTGTTGCATTGTTGGGTTTGGGACACTGTTAATTCCTTGATGTGGGAACCCGTTTGTGAACACTTTAGTCTTCCAGAGGATGATGATGTTGTTGAGTTTTATACTTTAATTCTTCATTCTGATGAGTTATGTTTTATTAATGGGGTGTACCGAATTATGAGATTATGTTATGGTATTTTATTTGCGAGATGGTTTATGCCTCGTGTATTGCTTTTGTTGTCATATTTTGATGATCATGATTTGGTATGGTACAACCCCTGTTTCCTTTTTGTTTTGGTGGGTCTCTAGGGAGAGTGGCTCCTCATGGGGTCCGGTGCCCCGTTTAAGTGGAAGGGCTCAGGATAACCCACGAGTGAGTTAGTAATCAAGTGAAAACCTAATAATTAACCTAGGAGGGTTGGGTAGTAACATCATTACAAGATTTAAAATATGGATGCCTCGTCTTCATTAGTGCTTCCGCAGGCTAATGGAAGGCTGAGAAGGCCGTGGTCGGCAAGGTCGTAACCTCGTCCTCTCGAGAGGTTTATGGCTCCGCATTAGTCACCCTATGGACCGGCGCCTCCAGTTGGGAGGAAGAGCACAGGACAGCCATAGATGGGACCGGCGCCTCCAGTTGGGAGGAAGAGCACAGGATAGCCCATGTAGGACTATGCGATGACACTCTCCCCTAGTTGCTCATGTGTTTGCGTTATTGTGTTCCTCTGGAAGTGGGATATGGGAGTTGATTTAGATTGTTGTTTGAATTGATTTACATTAATTTATGATTATTGTTTTGATACATCTTTAGCATGCATTGTATGATCTCATTTATATTTTATTTACGATCTTGCATCTTTATGACATTGTGATATTATGTTATTGGTTGCTCATTTTTAATTGGCGTATTGTGTGATGGATCTATGTTGGTACTTTTTGTATGGTTGTACCTTTGTTGTCATTCTTGGTTGGAGTTACTTCTCTGTCACCTCTGAGCATGGGGGTGGTCGGGTGGAACGTGCTCCGCACACCGTTGGGTTCCCCATCAGCGTTCGTGGCTTCAGTCTCATCCAGTTGAAGATTTATTCCAGTTGATCTCCTTGTATTTTGATAAGCTTGTATATTGTATTCATCCCACATGTTTGGGATTCATGATGTAACTATATTGATGATGTAAAGTTTAAAAGATGTTGTAATCTACTTTATAACTTTATTTGGCTATGTAATTTCTTATGGGTTTATCTTATGTTGGACTCTATGTATGTATCTATCTTATGTTGTCAATTATAGTTCCATTTGATATCTTATGAGATGATGTTTAGTAATGTCTATTTTCGATGTGACCTCGTGGGCCCCAAAGGACATAGTTGTTTACGTGTTTGTGTTTAAATGGAATGAAGTATATGTGTATGTATATGATCATTTAATATTGGTATGATGATTATTTATGTTTCTTTAAAATATATATATATATATATATATATATATATATATATATATATATATATATATATATATATATATATATATATATATATATTTGTGTCTTTTGTTGTTTTTTCTTTGGGGCTTGCACGGCGGGCGTTACAACTTGGTATCAGAGCCAAGGTTGCACATGCTGGGGTCGCTGGGTAGTCATGTCCACTAGGTAACCTTTGCGTGTTGGCTCTTGAGCGCATGTGTACCTTTGTCTTGTTGTGCAGAAGCATGCCTAGAGGTAGAGGTAGAGGTAGAGGTAGAGGCTGAGGAAGAGGCCGAGGTAGTGGCCGTGGGGCCAACCAACCGAATCCTTCACCGCCAAGTTCTCACGGTCCTGAGTCTGAGGAGCAACAGAATTCTCAGAACAATCCGTCGGGTGGTGGACCGAATCCAGAATAGCCGGGGGTGGATGGGAAGTTGCAGCATCTTTTGGGTGAGCTTCTTGATAGATTGGGCCCTAGACTTAATGGGGATCAGCCGGTTGAGAGAGAAAGAGAAAGGTCTCCAAGGCACAGGGGAGCTTCAGTTGATCAGGATGCTTTATTAGCTGGTCATATGAGGGATTTAATGAGAGCTCATCCACCTACCTTTGATGGCTCTGGAGGAGGGTTGGAAGCTGAGACCTGGTTAATTGATTTGGGCCGATGCTTCGCAATGCACCCCTACGGTAGTAATACCAAGGCTCGATGTGCTGTTATGCATTTGCGGGGTTTTGCGTCCACTTGGTGGCAGCTTGAGGAACAAAAGTTGCATATGGATATCAGTATGGTCACTTGGAAATTTTTCTTGGAAAGGTTTAGGGCTCGCTTTCTCTCAGATCATTGGAGGCAGTGCAGGGCAGATGAGTTCCACGATCTTAAGCAAATGGCAATGTCAGTAGAATAGTATGAGTGTCGCTTCTATGAGCTGAACCAGTATGTAGGGATTAGCCATGATGAAGGGATGTTGGTTCAACACTTTGTTCGAGGTTTGAACGCACGCATCAGTGGTGGTGTAAGGGTCTTTGAACCTAAGACCATGGAAGTTGCTGTTGAAAAGGCTCGTTTGGTAGAGGAAAACTTGGCTATGGTGTTGGGAGGTCATGTAGGAGTGCAGATTGGTAGTGGGCCTGCTCCTAGAGTTATTTCACAAGGGGGTCAGACACAGTTAGCAGGACCTTCTAAGAGTCATTTTGGGCCTTCAAGAGGGGGTCAGCAGCAGCAGTCTCAACCGAAGCACAAGAATGCTACTTCTCAGCAAGGTGGTCACTTTCAGTTTCGCAAGGATCAGAATCAGAACCGTACCTGTTCGGGGTAGCCTGCACTGAGTTTTCAGTCTCCACCTAGTCATGGGAGTTTCCAGCAATAGAATGCTCCATCCGGGGGAAGAGGATTTGGTCGAGGTTCTAGATGTTTCTCGTGTGGGCAGCAAGGGCATATTGCTAGGACGTGTCCTCAAAAGAATGCTTCAGATTTTAGTCAGAAACCAGCTATGTCCGAGCTGATAGTGGGAGACGCAGGGAGATCTCACCGAGTCTTCGCAACAGTGGATAATCGGTAGGTGGATCATCAGAGCACCGTCATTGAAACTACAGGTTCATTACATAAGTTTAACATTTCAATACTTTTTGATTCTGGTGCATCTGATTCTTTTATCTCTCCTTTAGTTGTTGAGCGATGTAAACTGGGGGCAATAAAGCAAAGAAAAAAGTTGCAGGTTGAGTTAGCTTCAGGATTTAAGGTGGTGGTCGAGAAGCTTGTGCAAGGTTGTAGGTTAGAGTTAGGGGCAATGTTGACTAAGGTGGACCTCAGAATTCTTCCACTTGGGTCTTATGATGTAGTCTTGGGCATGGATTGGCTAAGCTGACATCGTGCTTTGATTGATTGCCGTCGTAAACCAGTGCGGTGTGTGGATGATTTTGGTAAAGAGGTGGAAATTGTGGGTGTTCAGAGGCCTGTCTCTTTGAGAATGATTTCAGCTATGCAGTTAAAAAGGTGTTTTCATCAAGGTTGTCAGCTCTTTGCTGTATCGGTTAATGACCTTGAGTCAAAGGATAGTCGTAAGGTGTCATTAAATGATTACCCTCTTCTTGCAGAATTTTTTGATGTTTTCCCTAGTGAGATACCAGGTATGCCTCCTAAGCGAGAGGTGGATTTCAGGATTGATTTGGTGCCTGGGGCTGAGCCTATCTCTTGGGCTCCTTACAGGATGACCACTCAGGAGCTCCAAGAGCTCCGTCTGCAGTTAGAAGAATTGTTAGCTAAGGGGTTTATCCGCCCTAGTGTCTCTCTGTGGGGAGCACCATTGATCTTCGTCAAAAAGAAGGATGGGTCTCTCCACCTTTGGATCAATTACTGGCAGTTGAACAAGGTAATAGTAAAGAATCGTCATCCCCTTCCCAGGATTGATGACCTCTTTGATCAGATAAAAGGGGCAAAGGTATTTTCCAAGATCGACCTTAAATTAGGGTACCATTAGTTGTGGATAGCAGAGGCCGACATTCATAAAACTGCATTTCGTACTCAATATAGACACTACGAGTTCACAGTGATGCCGTTCGGGTTAACGAATGCACCTTTAGTCTTTATGAGTCTAATGAATGGGGTGTTTCAAACTTACTTGGATAGGTTCATCCTCGTGTTTCTGGATGATATTTTGATTTATTCTAAGTCTATGGAGGAACATGAGGTGCACCTAAAGCAAGTTTTGCAGTGCTTAAGGGATAACCACTTGTATGCCAATCTAGCAAAGTGTGACTTTTATAAGACTGAAGTTCAGTATTTGGGCCATGTGATTTCTGAAGAGGGAATTTTTGTTGATCCTGCTAAAATCCAGGCTATCATGGATTGGCTCGTGCCCACTAATATCTCAAAAGTCCGCAGTTTCATGGGATTAGCTGGGTATTATCGGTGGTTCATTCAAGGCTTTTCTAGGATTGCGCATCCTATCACTTCACTTCAGGGGAAAGGAAAGAAATTTCTTTGGACAGAGCAGTGTCAGTTGGCGTTCCAAACCCTTAAGGAGAAACTGACTAGTGCTCCAATTTCGGCAGTGCCGGATCCTTCAGGTGATTTTGTGGTTTGTACTGATGCTTCGTTGGAGGGTCTTGGAGCTGTGTTGATGCAGGATGGGAGAGTGATTGCCCATGAATCGATCGAAAGTTAAAAGATCATGAACTCAATTATCCCACACATGCCCTTGAATTGGCCGCAGTTGTTCATGCTCTCGTGAGATGGAGGCACTTTTTGTTAGGGCACCAGTTTGAGTTGCATACAGATCACCGAAGTTTGCAATACATCTTCACTCAGCCGAATTTGAATGCAAGACAGAGAAGGTGGATGGAATTTTTGTGTGAGTATGATTTTGAGGTTAAGTATATTCAGGGTAAGGAAAATGTGGTGGCTGATGCTCTAAGTCGACGAAGGCATGAGGTTTCTGCAATGTCTCTTGAGGTGGATTTGAAGAGTCAAATTCTTGCAGCCCTTCCTTCAGATAGTTGGTATTCAGAGGTGAAAGCTGAGGTAGAATCAGGTAGAGCTTTGGAGGGGAAATTTGCTGGTTATTCGTTGGATTCGGATGGTGCTTTGCGTTTCTCTGGACGGTTGTATGTACCTCCTTCTGAGGGTCTTCATACCTTAATTTTGAGAGAGGGTCATCGAGTGCCTTACGCAGCACATCCTAGAGTTAAGAAAATGTATGTAGATCTTCGTTCGCTCTATTTTTGGTAAGGAATGAAGTGGGATATCGCCGACTTTGTGGCTCGATGTCTTGAATGTCAGAGAGTGAAGGCTGAACATCATCATCCAGCAGGATTGCTATAGCCTCACCTTGTTCTAGAGTGGAAATGGGATGTTATTTCCATGGATTTCATTGTTGGGTTGCCTATGTCATCTTGACGGCATGATGCTATTATGGTCACAGTGGACAGATTGACTAAGGTAGCTCATTTCTCTCCTGTTCGATCTTCGTATACGACATCTTATGTTGCTAAGGTGTTCATGAATGATATATTTAGATTACATGGGATACCACAGAGGATCATTTCTGACAGAGATCTGGTATTCATGTCTGCATTGTGGACATCTTTGCAGCATTCTTTAGGAACGAAGTTGAATTTCAGTTCTGCTTATCATCCTGAGACTGATGGTCAAACTGAGAGGGTTAACCAGGTGCTTGAGGATATGCTTCGTATGTATGTCATGGATCAGCAATCACGCTGGGAGGACTATCTATACTTGGTTGAGTTTGCTTATAACAATGGGTACCATAGTTCTATTGGTATGGCTCCTTTTCAGGCTTTGTACGGTCGTCCTTGTCATACTCCTCTGAGTTGGGATCAATTGGAGGATAGGGTGCTTCTTGGGACCGAGATGCTTAGAGATATGGAGCAGCAGGTGTCTCACATTCAGGAGCATCTTGTAGCTGCCCAGGATAGACAGAAGAAGTATGCTGACACTCATAGAGTTGATCGGCAGTTTGCAGTTGGTGATCGGGTGTTCCTTCGAGTGCGCCCGTGGAAGAGCCCAATTCATTACGGAAAGGGTTCGAAGCTTGCGCCTCACTTCATTGGACCCTTTGAGGTGTTGGAGCGGATTGAACCTGTTGCTTACCGTTTAGCCCTGCCACCCAGTTTGTCGCGGATCCACGATGTATTTCATGTTTCTGTTCTTAGACAATACTTTCCTGATGTTACTCATGTTTTGGTTTGGAATTCTCTTCAAGTCGAGGATGGGCAGCTGGCACTCGAGCCCGTGGTCGTGATTCAGCATCGACGACTTACCCTTAGAGGTAGAGAGATTGATCAGGTGCAGGTTCAGTGGGACCCGAATGATGAGGCTTCAACTACTTGGGAGGATTCCTCTCGTATCAGGGATTCTTATCCTTATCTTTTTACTGGCTTCCAGGAGTAAGCCAAATTCTAGGGGGGGAGGATGTAATACCCCTCATGCTACTATTTGATTTTTGAAATTCTTTGTGGTTTTTGTTTGGCACATTGTGGTTTTGATGGTACTGTTGATATCATGTTGTGGTTGCATAGACTGTTACTGATTATATACTCTTATGATGCCATGGTTATTATGATGATGTTTTTCATTATGATCATTTGATGAAATTATTTGGAATTTAGTAGACTAGAAAATAGTAATTGATGATATTAATGCAAATTAATGTAAATTTTATAATGCTTTATATGATGTTATGTTTTAGTGAGGGGACAGGTAGCATCACTCGTTCGCGAGTGCCCTGCTACACTGTGAATCCTTCTCACGATGCTTTGTAATTGATTATATGTATATATGCTGTATATCACCTTGTTGGATGCAGACTTTGCAGGAATAAGATTCGATTCCACCTATTTCGATAGGTCTGGGCGAGCATTGAACCAACCCAACAGCAGGAAGTTGAACAAAGGTGGCATGAAAAGTAACTCCATTCCAAGGTGTCAACAGTCCTGTATCTTCTTGGTTTGTGCGTATTGGTCACATTCATTTGTGTAGTTGCATTGGCCTTTGTATGTTATTGCGATTTTATGATTTGTCTAAAGTGGTGAATGGTTTTATGTGGTAAATTAAATAATTAAGTAATTAATAAAATAGAAACATAAAATAATAATTAAATATGGCAATGAATAAATATTAGTAGTACTAATAAAAATATTGCATTTATTTTGTATTCTACAATGGTTGATTTTAATTGTTTAATATGAAAGTAATTAGTTAATAAAATATTATGGAAAGATATATATATATATATATATATATATATATATATATATATATATATATATATATATATATATATATATATATATATAAATAAATAAATTCATGTTTGTGGATTTAAAATTTATTTGGTTTTAATTGAATGCATGAAAAATGAAAATGAAATATGGAAAAGGCAACAAAAGGGAATTAAGGTTAAATATTATTTGGATTTATTCTTGAAATGTGACCTCTGGTATTCACGGGAAGAGGAATTGAAAGGATTCCTGGGCATGGAATTTAATAAGGATTTTTCTTTGTTGGAGGGGATGGTTCAAAGGATGGGAAATTTTACTCTCAATTATTTTTTGTCTTTGGTTTCTTTTCTGTGTTCTGGAGAAATTGGTGAAGAGGAAGAAAGATTGGGATTTGTGCTGGAAGATCGGCAGCAAGGAATTAGTGCAGCAAGAGGATCAAAGCTTCTTCAATTTTCTGCAAGCGAAGGACGCCAGGTTCTTTTCTTTTAATTAATTATCTTCTATTAAAATAGGAATTGCCCCTGTGAATGAAATTTGTATTTAGGGTTGAAAATTAAATAATGGTAGGAAGAAAATCTATTGGGGTTACAGTTTAATCAAAGGAAATTTTAGCAGGGAATTGGGATTTGTTATTCGTTTAATGGAATTTTTTTGGGGTTTCTAGGTTATTGTTGATTGAAAAAGGATTTTATTGCAATCTGGAAATAAATAGTAGTTTTGTTGTCTTAATTGATTAAAAAGAATAAAATATACATATTTGTGTAGGGACAATTTTTATTTCAACAAATTTCTGGGTGCGATATTCTGGGCTGTACATATATTTTATTAAAACAGTTCTTTTTATTTTCAATTTTGTATAGTGAAATGTACAGTATAAATAACTTACCCTGTTTGGGGCATGCTCAAATTTCAGTGTGTATATATATATATATATTATTATACCCACATATATTTAAACTTATGAAATTTTTGAATAAAAATTTAATTCGCCGAAAACTGTGCATCGCATTTTATTTTTGTTTGAGTTTTATATATAATAATAATGGCTGTGTGGGGGGGTTCGGCCTCGGCCGTACCCACCACCCCGCCACCGGACGTGTGACAGTCTGCGGATTGTCCACGGCAGTCCGTAGGACTGCCGTGAGCAGTCCGTAGACTGCCCACGGCTGGCGACGAAGTTCCCCGTGACTGTGTGTGTTTGGAATAATAATTCCCATGTAAATTTATATGTTAAACTTCTTTTAATCCACAAATTTTTATATGTTATTTTCTATTCGGATATTTATCTTTATAAATATATATATATATGTATATATGTATATATATATATGTATATATGTATATATATATATATATGAATATATATATATATATATTTATATATATATACATATATTTATTAATTAATTTAATTATTCTATTTTCTCTGATTTAAATAATGTTGTATTATTTAATTCTGTATACAATATATTCAATTTCTTTCCGATTAATATATTCCGTTAATTTAACTGTTAGTTAAACAAATGTATAAATATATTTTGTTTCTGTTTCTTTTTTGATTAAAATTATATTTTATGTTAATTTAACTATTATTTAGAAAATAGATATTCATATATAGATTCTGTTTCTTCTCTAATTAAAAATAAAGCAGAATTTGTTACAATGAAAATAATAGTAAAATAGAAAGAAATTTGTCTTATTGATTTGTTAAATTACAACCTTGGGAGGATATTGTTAGCAGAAAAATCAATTATGAAAGTAAAACAGCATTGTTTATTTATTATGACTGTATTTTAGGAATGGAATTTATTTTGGAATCTACTTTGGAATTAAATAAGTTATCTCTTTTATTTATATATTCTTGAAATTAAATCTTGTTGCATTGTTGGGTTTGGGACACTGTTAATTCCTTGATGTGGGAACCCGTTTGTGAACACTTTAGTCTTCCAGAGGATGATGATGTTGTTAAGTTTTATACTTTTCATCTTGATTCTGATGAGTTATGTTTTATTAATGGGGTGTACCGAATTATGAGATTATGTTATGGTATTTTATTTGCGAGATGGTTTATGCCTCGTGTATTGCTTTTGTTGTCATATTTTGATGATCATGATTTGGTATGGTACAACCCCTGTTTCCTTTTTGTTTTGGTGGGTCTCTAGGGAGAGTGGCTCCTCGTGGGGGCCGGCACCCCGTTTAAGGGGAAGGGCTCAGGATAACCCACGAGTGAGTTAGTAATCAAGTGAAAACCTAATAATTAACCTAGGAGGGTTGGGTAGTAACATCATTACAAGATTTAAAATATGGATGCCTCATCTTCATTAGTGCTTCCACAGGCTAATGGAAGGTTGAGAAGGCCGTGGTCGGCAAGGTCGTAACCTCGTCCTCTCGAGAGGTTTATGGCTCCGCATTAGTCACCCTATGGACCGGCGCCTCCAGTTGGGAGGAAGAGCACAGGACAGCCCATGTAGGACTATGCGATGACACTCTCCCCTAGTTGCTCATGTGTTTGCGTTATTGTGTTCCTCTGGAAGTGGGATATGGGAGTTGATTTAGATTGTTGTTTGAATCGATTTAAATTAATTTATGATTATTGTTTTGATACATCTTTAGCATGCGTTGTATGATCTCATTTATATTTTATTTACGATCTTGCATCTTTATGACATTGTGATATTATGTTATTGGTTGCTCATTTTTAATTGGCGTATTGTGTGATGGATCTATGTTGGTACTTTTTGTATGGTTGTACCTTTGTTGTCATTCTTGGTCGGAGTTACTTCTCTGTCACCTCTTAGCACGGGGGTGGTCGGGTGGAACGTGCTCCGCACACCGTTGGGTTCCCCATCAGCATTCGTGGCTTCAGTCTCATACAGTTGAAGATTTATTCTAGTTGATCTCCTTGTATTTTGATAAGCTTGTATATTGTATTCATCCCACATGTTTGGGATTCATGATGTAACTATATTGATGATGTAAAGTTTAAAAGATGTTGTAATCTACTTTATAACTTTATTTGGCTATGTAATTTCTTATGGGTTTATCTTATGTTGGACTCTATGTATGTATCTATCTTATGTTGTCAATTATAGTTCCTTTTGATATCTTATGAGATGATGTTTAGTAATGTCTATTTTCGATGTGACCTCGTGGGCCCCAAAGGACATAGTTGTTTATGTGTTTGTGTTTAAATGGAATGAAGTATATGTGTATGTATATGATCATTTAATATTGGTATGATGATTATTTATATTTATTTAAAAATATATATATATATTTGCGTCTTTTGTTGTTTGTTCTTTGGTGCTTGCACGGCGGGTGTTACACAGAGCATGCATGCATAAGATGTTAGTCTTAGATGTGGCACCACTTCCTCCAAAAACCCTTAGAAAAATAATATTAAAAGAAGAGATGGGTGGAAAAATCATCACTAACAATATGGGAAACATATTTAAAAGGACCATGAAATTATCTCTTATGTTGATCCAAGTAAGACATTTATTTCAGCCTAATAACTAAAGAAATAAATTATATCTACTACAACAAAATTTATTATAGACCTTTTTTGCACTATGGCAAGCCTTTGTATTTTTTTTAATGGCCTAAGAGTTGGTACCTATGAGAAGTAGAATAAATTTCTTGAGAACCATATCCCTAAACAAGAGTATCAACCTCATCCAAAGAACATGATTTCTCAACTAGAATAGAAGATAGGGTTCCTTAAGTTCCTAGATCTCCTCCCAAACAAAAATAACTAAGATCCTTCTAAAAATAAATATTATATTCTCCCACCAAATGAGAAACCTTAAATTCTAACATTTTGGGCCAACCAAAAAAAGAAGAAGAAGATATTAGTCTAAAGGAGTAGATGGGAAGAAGTCAAAAGAATCATGGGATAAGAATCCCATGAAATCAACCAGAAAGAGCATTGTTACAAAAATTTACAAAAAAACTATCCTTCTTATAAAATAAAGTATCTTTCTTGAGAGTATTCCAAATCATAGTCTTTCTCAATCAAAACTATTCTTGAAACTTTAGTAACAACAATACCTCATAAATAATTGGGTAAAAGTATGAACTATGTCACATTTTTATAAAGGGATTAGACAACACAAATAAAAATTCTCAATTCCAGCAACACAAAAGTGGTCTTTATTTTTTTAATTTCAAAATGATGTAAACTAATGAAATGTATAACTCTTGATAAAGTTTATACCTATAATTTTTCAAAAATTTTCAAAATAGTTTTCATATATATTTTTTATAAATTTAAGAGAAGATTTTGGATTTCTAAACATTTCAAGAAAAAATAGTGTTGAATTTGATGCATAGACCGCTATTGTTGCACCAACAAATCGACTTGTTAATGCCCAATACAATCACCATAGTTAATGAATCGATGGGAGGCAGTTAAGCCATGTCATGAACCCACGCTATGCTACACAAAACAAGGAAAGGGTGCACACCTTGCAACAATCCCCCCAGTGCAAGTGAGGGGTTCAAACTCGTGACCCAAGCTCTGATACCAATTATTGCACAAACAATTGTCATTGCACCAAAAGATTACCTATTAATGCTTGATACAACCACTAGAGTTAATGAATCCACAAGAGGTGGTTAAGCCATGTCTCAAACTTGAATTTTGCATTGCACAACATAAGGAGACCAAGGGTGCACACCTTGCAATAGAATTTTCATCAATAAAAAAATAGAAAAAAACTTTTTTTTCTCCTTTTTTTTCAAAATAGACAACTTCAATATCTAGTGGATGTAAAAATAAAATAGAATTGATATGTATTTTATTTGTAATAACATGTTAAAGTTGAATGTACTAGAATTTGATATTTTTTATTTGATGTCAAATAAAAAATCAAATTATACCCTTTTAAAGAAGGGAATGTGTAGGATCATCATAGAAAAAACAAACCCTTAAGTGGTGAAAAATTCAAAAAAATCAGAGTTAGGCAACTTTTCATAAAAATTTGAATAAGTTATCTATATTATTTCAAAAATATGTAAGAATAGAATCTATATAAAATTGAATGTAGTTTCTAAAATACTAGGTTTATTTAAAGAAAAAAAATCTATTTGGTAAAAATTTGAAATTTCAATGCAATAGTACTTGAGTTTCAGGGAAAAAATAAGTAGGTGTCTGTCTGACCACCCTAACCCCAATAAAATCATAATATTTTTAATAATATTTTAGATATAAGTAGAGGACTCATGTCTTGATGTGATGCATATGTTTTTGTAATTTTTTTCAAAGTCAATAAATAATTATGAATTTTTTATTACAACTTTTAAAAAATATAAAAAACTCGCATGTCTGACCACTTTAACTTGGTTAAAAAATATAAAAAACTAAGCATCGACCACTTAACTTAGTTAAAACTTCATGAAATTCAATTTTATTTTTTTAATCCTATAATTATCACGAAGCATAGAGATATGATGCATGTTTCATATTCAAAAAATGTGATACCATTTTAAAGCTATAGATGTTTTTCAATCAACCTATAAATCATGGCTTTAATTAAGTAATTCAAATAGAAAATGAATAATTATTATTTATTAAATTCAAATTAAGCATAGTGCTTATATTGGTGGAAAGGTGAGAATCTCAGCTAGAAATCCTTTTTGTTTCATCAATTTTGGGTAAAAATAAGTCAATATGCCTACACATACCCATCATATCACCCTTTTGGCCCATCATGATCCACGCACATACCCGAAGAAGATTCTCTCTAGTGCACCATGTATATTTTTTTAAATTGATAATCGATTATTAATATAAAAGTTTGAGTACATCATCAATCATATCAAAGTTTAAGTAGATCATATCAAAGATTACGCCTACCCCACAAGGTACAAAAATGAGGCAGAAAAAAAAGATATCAGATAGATTTATGCCATTATGAACCAACCAAAAATATAGAAGCTCATAGTCTACATATCATTTGCTATTTTTTATAATTATTTTCCTTGTTAACCTATTCACTATTATAGTTCTTACTGAGCTTGATGAAATCAAATCCTGGAAAGGCATTGATTATGGGGGGAATTCTTTTCTATTCACTATTGTCAAAGTTATTAGCAGTGAATTCTATACCTCTAGCCTACTTGTCCCTTTCCAACTCATATTGGTGCAACTTGGAATGCTTGTTCTAAAAGGTCTCAAGCATTTCACAGGAAGGTGAACCAACACTCAACATGTGCGATCATCTCGAGCCCTGTATATCTCATGTTTTGTGCAACCTTGGTTTTCTATTTGGTACATGGTCTTCATGGCTCTTATCCTTTTGAATCTTGTAATTATTTCGTGATCTTTTGGTCTAGGTTTGGTGGGTACTTGTGTGTGTTAGGGTTTGTACCTATTTTTCCCTTTCTCATGTCTCCTACCTAATCCATAGGTATCTTGAAGGAACTACCATGATCTCACATAGATGTATTGATTGCATCTATGTGGGAATTTATGGGTGAGAGGGTTTCTTCCAAAGGGGAGTGTGAGAATCAACAAAATGAAGATCCAAAAACATTTTATAAATGGTGGAGAAGAAGACTTGTCAAGGAGAAGTGTCGTAGTAGGAGCCAAAGAAGGAGGTAAGGACCCCATCTTGCCTCAGGTCCTTAGAGTCGACACTAATGAGGAAATGCGAAAAGCAATTAAAAAGGAAGAGGCTAGGTAAAAAAATACTGCTATTTTATTTACTTGTCTAGATGCTAATAATTTACTAGCAATAAATTCTTTGATAACTAGTTATTGAATGTATGGGGAAAAAACATAGGGTTCATTACTCATTTTGTAGAATGATACATAAGGGCTTGTTTGTGATCTTTTTAAAGACTAATACTATGTAAAAGAGAGTGCTCGAAAAGGATTACTAGAATATATGGAAGTCTCTGTTTAAAGCCATCTCGTGGTCTCTAGACTCATCTCATGAAGATATTGTGTTCTATTATGTGCCTAGATGGTTAAATATTAAAGGGATTTCCCCCTAGGTATAGACATTTCTTCCCCAATTGTTAAAGTCAGTGGGGAGATTTCTACAAGTTGAAGAGGCTCACTCCTCCCTCTCCCACCTAGATGCCCAAATTTTAATCACTTTCCATATTGGTGTTTAAATCCTATATTCTCTTGAATTTGTGTAGGAAGTAAGGTCATATGGTGTGGTCTTGAAGCTCTTGATGGTCTCAATTCA